>CM038214.1:328637495-329029725 GCA_021442155.1 Cymbidium sinense | reverse complement strand
AGCCCCTAAATCATATATGTAAATAAGTTAAGCAAATAAATCAAATTCAAAACCAACCTCCCTAGTGGAGCCAAACTAAACCAACTCCCCCAATAAGTCTAAATCAAAGAAATCCAACCAAACTCTTATCCCCAGCGGATACATCCCCAAATAAATCTACAAAATCAAACTCAAATCCTAATCCCCAACATTCAAACGCTTCTAGTGGAAGGTTCATATACCCGATCCCTAACGGACTAGAGCCCATATCTCTAGCAAATATGCCTCCACATCAATTAAAACAAAAAAAAATTCAATTCAATTCGATCTTAAACCATGGTGGATTATGGACTCTTATCCCTAGAGGATCTTCTTTCCATAAATCATATAATCAAATCAAATTTAAACCTTAGCCCCAACAGATTTTCTTCTTCTATGCCCTCAATATAGACCCCTCACATGTCATGTCCAATGCATGTGTGATCCCCTAGCGGATCTCCCTCCATGTCCTTGACATGGAATTCTCATCAAATCTTATTTCTTCTGCACACCTTAATACTTCAACCAAAAGCCTAATAATGTATTCCTTCAAATTACATCATCTTAACATAGTAATCAACATTTTATGATTTATGATGGTGCAAGCTCAAACTAACTATACAATATCATGCTAAACATATTATAGTGTGAATTAACACATTATATTATATTATAAAAT
This sequence comes from Cymbidium sinense, assembly GCA_021442155.1. Classification (NCBI taxonomy): domain Eukaryota; kingdom Viridiplantae; phylum Streptophyta; class Magnoliopsida; order Asparagales; family Orchidaceae; genus Cymbidium; species Cymbidium sinense. Next base: position 329,029,028 of record CM038214.1, on the reverse strand, counting down.
ATGGTGTTATATTATAATTTGCTATAATATAATATATATTGTCAAACATTACACCTCATTAGAATCACTTAAAAGGAACAAATAACAAAAATTTTCTCAAAATATGAATAATGTTCATTTTGGATGTAAAATTATTATTTTTCTATTAGAAATGGTACAAAATAGCATAATTTTGGTGTTGCTTCTTGTGTACCATGAATTTGGCCAAATTCTTCCATCTCAACCTTCAAATTTACATTTTTGTGAGTTTTGACCCAATGTATTATAAAAAAGTAAAACATACTAAAATGTACAATAACATTTAGTAACACACCACCCTAGTTCATTTTGGTCTTAACTTGGCACATTCTTAAGCATTATATCCCCTGTGGATGCTACCTTTTAAAAAAAGGTTTCCACCTCCCCTCTAAATGTCATTATTATTATCACATTGAAAGTGTGGATCATGTTTTTGTGAATGGCCCTATTGCTGCTAGATTGTGGAACTGGTATGATAATGTTTTTAATACCTTCCATTTTAATGGCTCACTTTCTATTATGCAACTTCTTGAAGCATGTTTCTCTCATACTTCTAAGGGTCATGTTAAAATTATCTTAGCTATTACTATTCTTTGGTATATTTGGATGGATAGAAATGATGCAAAGCACCATAATTTTCCTATGAATTATAATTGTATCATTGCTAGATCCAAATATAAAATTTTGTCTCTTTTCAAAGCCAATCTTCTTACTTACTCCAATTTTAAAGGGTACAAGTCTGTGGCCTTCAAATTTGGGATTAACCTTCCTACTTGTAATGTTTCTTCCAACTAGAAAATTATCCATTGGATTAAACCTAATCATAATTGCATCAAGGTAAACATTGATGGCTTGATCTCTAATGGTTGTTATGGTGGGATTTTGAGAGATCATGGTGGCAAGGTAGTTTCTACTTCGCCCCTTTAGATCCTTGTTCGTTTTATTTGCTTAACTTATTCATCATGCCATTTCCATTTGTTTACAAAGAGGTTTTCCTAAGATCCGGGTTGAAGTTGATGCTCTCTTTTTAGATTTACTTAAGTATGACTTCCATGGCAATGAAGTGTTTTATTTGCTTAATCATACTAGAGTCTTCTAATCTAGATTTTCAAATTTCTCATATATATAGAGAAGGAAATTCTTGTACTGATTTTCTTGCCAACTTAGGGGCCAAGTCTTCCAATTTGCAAATGTTTTCTAATGAAGATCTTCCTTTTTTATTAAGGGGTCTTATTAATCTAGATAAAATTGGGTTGCCTTATCTAAAAGCTTTTAGCTCTTTCTTGTTTGTGGTTTTGGATTACTCTGTGATGGTTTTTCTTGGTTTTGATATTTCCTCTGGTTTGGATTTGAGTTTTCTCTTATCCTAAACCTAATTTTGTTCTCTAGTATGAATTCTTCCTATTTTTGGATTGGTTGGGGTTATTTTTCATTCCTTTGGTTTTCATATAGTTTTGGTTTGTTTTTTGTCTCCATTCTGGAAGTCGGGTTTGTGTGGAGGTGTTTACTTATCTTCAGTTATTATGGTACTTCTTCCTTTCTCCTTGCTATGGTGGAATTAGGTTTTTAGTGATGTGTGGTTTTCTCCCTGGCTTTATTATTCTTATGTGTGGTTTTTAATGGATTTTGTTATTTAATGGTTGGGTTTATCTGCAACCTAATTTGTTTGGTTTAGGTTTGCGAGTTGGCAGGTTACTGGTGAAATCTAGATGTCAATATTATCCCTTCCTAGGTTTTGTTATTTTTTCTGGACTTGTTATCTACCTTTGGTTCTTTTTTATGATTATTTTATTAAGTTTTTCTAGGGTGGTTACTTTGGTGGATGGCTCACGCTCACTTGTTTCTTACCATTTAGGTGGTTCTTCCTGTGTTCTTTGTCGCCCTTTCTCATGAGTTGATCCCTTCCGCTCGCTATTTGGGGTGTGGGATTCTTAGGGCTCATCGGATAGTGGTTTTTGGTAGATGTGTTTTGGCTACTGCTCTTGCTGTTATGATGGGCTAGGTGACTTTGAGGGCTGTTTGCTACTTTGTTGTAGCTTGGAGACTATTTTTTGTAGCTCTTTACCCTTACTTTGTTTCTACTTTGGTTGCTTTTGAGGATGGATGTCTCTGGTTTGTTGTATCCTCTGGTAATGGGTTGGTCCTCCTCTTGTATTATTGAGGTTTTGGGTTTTGTTCAAGTGGCCGCTAATGACTCTGGTTGGCGTTATTTGTTTGGGTGATGGTGGTTGTGTTGGGTCACTTGTACTACTATTTTATTGGCTTATTTTTTGTCCTACTAGGCTTCTTATTATTCTGTCTTTAGTAGTTGATGTCTCTAGCTTTCTAGATTGGATTTTTCTTTCCTTTGATTGGGATTGGCAGCTACTGTCTATTTCTATCTTTCGAAGTATCTTCGATGTTTGTGGCTTGATGATTGTTGTTGGACTTTGTACTGATGGTTCTGGAATTGATGATTTGGATCTTCTGTTATTGAGGTGGTTTGCTTTGAGGCCTTTTTGGCTAACTATTTGGATTGGCTGTTCTGGCTAGGCTGGGCTAGTTGATGGAGTCTTTATTTTGGCAAAATTTTCTTTGTTCTTTGGTGACTGTGCTGGGAAATTATTGCTTATTTCCTGTTACTCTTCTCTTGTTTCTCCTTGCCCCTTGTCGCCACTCCTCTGCTATTAGGCTTATTGTACTTTTATTGCTATCTTCTCCCTCCTTTTGATGGAGGATCCTACCACTTATGTGTTTCCTTTTGCCTTTGGATTGTCTCTATTTAGTGCTTTTTCTCATATTATGAGGTTTGCTCCTATTGATTTTGTTATCCATTCTTGGTGGTGGCTTTGGTGGTGCTCCTTTGGGTTTGCTATCTGTGGATTACCTCTCAGATCATATTGAGCTTGATATCTTTGATTGTTGGGTGTTTGAGGCTATTTTTGCTTTTGGAGGATTTTGTAGTCATGATGATTGTCTTTGGATAAGGTGCTACAAGAGGTATGCTGGCAATGATGGCTTTGATGTTTTCCACTCTTTTGGCTGGTAATGCTATATGTAATTATAACCCTTCACCTAAAGTTTGGATGCTTACATATAGTGTTGCTCCTTGAAATGATTGTAACTGAGCCCGAGCCTTCTTTATCTTATTCATTTGTTTTATCTGCTTTCACTTTTTATGCTTGATTAATTACTTGATTAATTGTACTCATCCTTTTAAAAGCATTTTACTTATCTCTTTTACAGGTTTAGAGACTACTCATGGTGGATCATGCTAGTTTCAAAAGGATCAGATGGAGTTTGTTGCAGCTTACATGGATTTTCATTTGTTGATTTCTATTTTTATTTTCCTTTGCTTGCTTTCCTTAAGTATTGTAATAGTTAGAGGGCTTATATCTTTAGGTCCTTTTGTAGCTCTTTGAGCATTAGCTTAGAGATTTTGCCCCTCTAAGACTTTGTACAATTTATTTATGGTAATAAAATCTCCCTAATTTCCCTAAAAAAATGATAAACTCTAAACCCTAAATCCTAAAATCTATAACCCTAAACCCTAAACTAACCCTAAACCCTAAGAATGGGTAACCTTGATGGTGAACATCACCATCAACTAGGCTCCTAGATGATCAGGTAAGGCGAGGAGGTGAGGTTATCACAAAGGGTGGTGGGGATCTGGAGGTGTTGGTGGATATGGAGGTGGTGGTCGGAGAAGTGGTGGTTATGGAGGCGGGAGGACCGATGAGGTTACATGGTAGTAGTAACGGAAAGATCAGGATATGTTGGCAGATCCCGCTACTCAAGAGGCTAGGGTGGTTCTGATGTGAACTAAAAAAATTGAAGAATGGCTGATCTGATCTGCTGCTTATGGAACTATGTCTTTACAGTAGTGACAGTTCAACTTATCTAGGGCTTTTGATTTGCTCTATGGGTGCATTTTTATCTATTGGCCGCCAGGTCCTAGAAAACTTGGGTGCTACTTGGTTGATGAAATCAAAAGAAGAAAAGTTGAATTTGAATTTGTTCTCTAAAAAAATTAAAACTAAGGACCCTAAACTTTAAATTAAAACTTAAACCCTCAACCTAAAACCTAAATCCTAAACCTAAACCCTAAACCCTAAACCCTAAAAAAAGCTAAAACCTAAACTAAACTAAATAAAACCTAAAAAGAAAATAAATAAAAAACCTAAACCAAAATAAAATAAAAAAATAAAATAAAATAAAAACATAAACTAAAACCTAAACCTAAACCTAAACCTCAACTAAAAAAGAAAATAATAAAAAAATAAAAACTAAACTAAAATAAAATAAATAAAAACCTAAAGTAAACTAAAAAGTTAAAAACCTAAATAAAATAAAAATAAAACCTAAAATAAAATAAAATAAAATAAAATAAAACCTAAACCTAGAAAATAAACCTAAAAATAAATAAAAAGAAAACTTAAACCCTAAACTAAAAAAAAACTAAACCTAAAATAAAAAAAAACCTAAACCTAAACTAAAATAAATAAAACCTAAACCAAAACCTAAAATAAACTAAACCTAAACCAAAACTAAATAAAATAAAATAAACTAAAAGTAACCTAAACCTAAACTAAAAAATAAAACCTTAAAATAAACCAAAAATAAAAACCTAAAACCTAAACCTAAAAAAATAAAATAAAAACCTAAACATAAACCTAAAAATAAAAAATAAAACCTAAACATAAAAAATAAAAATAAAACTCAACTAAAAATAAACCTAAACCTAAAAAATAAACTAAAATAAAAAACCCAAACTAAAATAAAAAACTAAACTAAATAAAAAAAAATAAACCTAAATAAAAATAAAAAATAAAATAAACTCAAATAAATAAAATAAATTAAATAAACCAAAACCTACTAGTTTACTTAATTTTAAAAAGAAACCCCTAAACTCTAAACCCTAAACCCTAAAACTAACCCTAAACCTACAACTCTAAACCTACAACCATAAACCCTAAAACCCCACACCCTAAATACTAAACCCTAAACCCTAAACCATAACCCCTAAACCATAAACCATAAAACCCTAAACCCTAAACCTTAAATGCTAAAAACTACAACCCTAAACCCTAATCCCAAACCTTCAACCCTAAACCCTAAACTAACCTTAGACCATAAACTAACATTAAACCCTAAATCCTAAACTAACCCTAAACTTTAAGAATGTGTAGAACCTTGATGTCAAGAACATCCTAACTAGGCTAATATTGAGGCAAGGTAGAGGTGGCGCTATCAAATGGTGGGGGGATCTAGAGGTGCTAGTAGATATGGAGGTGGTGGTAGCAAAGGGTGGTTATGGAGGCGTGAGGAGCAGGTTAAAATTTTGTGGTGGTGGAGGGAGAGATGGGGATATGATGGTGAATCCACTGGGAGGGGTGGTCTGGGAACCGAGAGACTAAAGAATGGCCAATCCTTTACTACTTATGAACTATGTCTACAAAGAGACTATTCTACTTATCAGGGTTTTGATTTGCTCTGTGGGTGCTCATTTTTTATCTATGTCGTCGCTTATGTCTTAGAAAACTTGTGGTGCTTCTTATTTGATGAAATCGAAAAGAAGAAATGTTGAACTAAATTTTTTCTCTATTAGAAAAATATTAAACCCTAAACCCTAAATCCTAAACTAAAACTAAAACCCTAAACCTAAAACCCTAAACCCTAAACCCTAAAACCAAAACCCTAAACCCTAAACCCTAAACCCTAAACCCTAAACCCTAAACCCTAAAACCTAAACCCTAAACCCTAAACCCTAAATGCTAAACCTTATATATATTTGATTTAAAAACAAATTAAAAAATAAATAAATAATAAAAAATAAAAAAAATAATAATAATAAAAATAAAAAAAAATAAAAAAAATAAAAAATAAAATAAAAAATAAAAAAAAATAAAAAAATAAATATAAATCTAAATAAATAATAAATAACCCTAAATAAAAAATAAAATAAATAAATAAATAAATAATAAAAAAATAAAAATAAAAAAATAAAAAAATAAAAAAATTATAAAAATAAAAATAAAAAAATAAAAAAAATTTAAAAAAATTAAAAAAAAATTAAAAAAAAATTAAAAAAAAAAACCCTAAAACACTAAACCCTAAACCTTAAACCCTAAATCCTAAAACCATAAACCCTAAACCATAAAACCTACAACCCTAAACCCTATAACCTACAACCCTAAACCCTAAACCCTAAACCCTAAACCCCAAACCCTAAACCGTAAACCCTAAACTGTAAACCAAATCCTAAACCCTAAACCCTAAATTAAAACTAACCTTATCCCTAAACCATAAACCCTAAACCTTGAATAAAGATGTCATTAGGAGTATATCTAAAGAATGACCTAATCTTAACAATGCTATGGTAACTAAAGAAATTGTCTTCAAGAGACTTTCCCTTGAGTATTAGAGATTTGAATACCCTAAATCAAATTATATTACCATTTATTATAGTATAATGCAAAGATCATATATTTGAGCATGTAGTGATGTGTTTTGGATGTTATAAGATATTTTGAAATATTTTAGTCTATTATGGTATTGTGCCTTATAGTCTATATTAATATAAATCATAAAAAATATTGATTTAATAAATCGATGATGAAATTTGTTAAATTTGAAGTGGAATTAGGTTGTAGTACAAAAGGTGTGCTACCACTTGTAGTCTAAAAAAGTAAGATTTTATGTTCAAAATAAATATTATAAGTTGTAGCATAGTATAACATCATATATCATAATATATTATATGCATTTTAATTCTTTTAGTATTTTGCAATCATAAGCCTACACTAGCATTATTTATAAAATTTTGATTTAGACTTTAAAAGGTGGAATTTTGTAAAAATTCATAATAGTAGAGCATGGCATCATAATATATTATTTCAATTTAAAATATGTAAGTGATATGACTAAAATATATAGTTTTTTATTATTTAGACTAATTTTATGATTTTTTTATCTTAAGCAATCTCTTGTGATGTGATATGCAATATAATATAATATAATAATATAGAGTATTATAATATAGGATGCCATAACATAGTAGCATCATGCATTATAGCATACTATTATGTATTGTTATTTAGCATATTTTAGTTTGTATTATGATGTAGTAGAGTTTGTAGGTATAATTCATAAAAATATTGATTTATAGGTGAGATGATGGATTTGACCAAATTTAAGGTAAGCTTTAGGGAACATCATTGGGGTGTGCTATGGTGTGTCATTTAATCAAAATAATGGAATTTTGCATCCAAAATAAATGTTCATTTTTCAACCAAATTTTATAAATTTTTTGCTTAAAGTGATTCATTTTAAGGTGTAATGTAAGATAATATATTAAATGAAATGATATTAAAATATAAATCATAACAATATAACTTCACATATATATGAATGTGGTGGTATGTTACTAAATGTTATTGTACATTTTAGTTTGTTTTACTCTTTATATAATACATTGGGTCAAAACTCACAAAATGTTAATTTAAAGGTTGAGATGAAAAAATTTGGGCAAATATTACCACCAAGCAACACCAAAATTATGCTATTTTGTACCATTTCTAATAGAAAATAATAATTTTACATCCAAAATGAACATTATTCATATTTTGAGAAAATTTATTATTTGTTCCTTTTAAGTGATTCTAATGTGTTGTAATGTTAGACAATTTATTATATTATAAAATTATAATATAACATCATATATTATAATATAATATAGTGTGTTAATTCACACCATAATATGTTTAGCATGATATTGTATAGTTAGTTTGAGCTTGTGATCACAATCAAAAAATATTGATTACAATGTTAAGATGATGTAATTTGAACAATACATAGTTAGGCTTTTGTTAAATATTAAAGGTGCATAAGAGAAGAAATAAGATTTGATGAGAATTCCATGTCAAGGACATGGAGAGATCTTGGGGATGACGCATTGCATGACATGTGAGGGGTCTGTCATAAGAGAAGAAAATCTACTGGGATAAGGTTTGAATTTGACTTGATTATATGATTTATGGAAAGAAGATCCATTGGGGATAAAAATCAATAATCCATTGGGATTAAGATCAATCAACTTTAATTTGATTTATTTTAATTGATGTGGATATTTGCTGAGATATGGGCTTGAAGTCTTCTGGGATCAAGCATATGAACTTCCACTAGGGAAGCAAGTTGAGGCTTCCACCATTGGATTTGAGTTTGAATTCATAGATTTGTTTGGGATGTATTTATTGGGAATAAGAGTTTGGTTCTTTGATTTAGACTCTACTGGGGAATTGGTTTAATTTTGCTCCATTAGGGCTATTGGTTTTGAATTTGATTTATTTGTTTGACTTGTTTATATATGATTTTGGGCTCCACTAGGGAGAAGGGTGTGATTTAACTCCACTAGGGAAAATTAAATTGGGTTTAATTTAATCTGAGTTAATGTAAGGACCCCATCTGATATGGACCCACCGAGATGGCTATATCCTTGGCCATGTTAGAAGAAGGCATAGCAGACTTACATCTTCCAAAGAGGAACAACCGTTAGGGTGACCTATTGGATGCACTCAAATTGAACCCGACCTAAGGAGACTACTGAGTGAATGCCACTGGGGACTTATGTCAACTCAAAAGTAGTTAGGATTAATTTTACCTTAATTTTATGTGATTTGATTTGGTTTGTTTGGTTTAGTTGGATTTTGAAATTGAGGGCATATCTACTGGGGATGTGAGCTCGATCAAATTTGATAGATTTAATTTATGGACCATGTCATTGATGGACCCATTGAGAAATATCAACTTGTCATCTTAGATTTACAAATCTAAAGGATAGTCCATGCAATGGGGTAAAGCTGAAACCTAAGGGGTTTCCTGGTGTGCAATGATTACGCTAGGAAGAAGGTGTAGTAGACTTACATCTTCTAAAGCAAGGAGCAACCACTAGGTAACATGTTGGTAGCACAACAAATCAAAGTTGACTTAGGGGGGAATATTGAGTGAATGCTGCTAAGGACTTATATCAACTCAAGACTAGTCAGGTGATTCCAATAGGGAGTTTTGTTGACTTCCCAAGATAGGATGCGCTTGGGAAAATGTACCACAAGGTGTCTTCATAATCCATAAGTGAATAAAATTTTGTTATATTTAATGGACCTATTGGTGTGAGAGACCACACCAGGGGCTATAAAGCCTTGACTTATCTTAGATTTATTGGACCAAGGGAGAATCTGCACATCCATGGGATGGATTCTCCAACCATAGGGGTGGTTACTAAGAAAGAGAAATTGCCCAATCTGATAGTAACATGGGTAGTGTCTAAATGGGGTCCCAAAGGATGTGATCTAAATATAGCAGTGGGAGGTATTGCTGGGTATCCGAGCCCAAAAGAAAGCCTATAGGATGGCCAACTCAAGTAAAAAAAAAGCATAACTTACATCTACCATGAGTGGAGTATCCTAAGGTGTGAGAACCAACCAACCTAAGGTGTATCCATGATGTATCAAGATAGTAAGAATGAACCAACCTAAGGTGCCGATCGATGTGCAATGATCAATCTAGAAGGAAAGCATGTAAGCTTACAACTTTTCAAGTGGAACTGATCATTGGGATAATCTATCACTGGCGGAACAAATGCTATATGTCCTAGATTAATTGGCTATCCCAAGAAAATTGGACCCAACTTGAAGTAGGAGGAAGGAGCCACTAGGAAAATTATCCTAAACTTCAAATAAATTCAACCCAGTTAGTGCATGAAGGCTAATACAAGAAGAAAGGGTAGTAGACTCACATCCTCTTAAACAAAGCCAACATGAGGTAGCTTAACGGCCACGCATTAAGGCCTACCAAACTAACGGCTCATCTGTGTAAAAAAAAGGAAAGCATGGTAGACTACATCCTCCAAAGCAAGAAGACCTGGAGTGACTCACCAGTGTAGGTCAAACCTAAAGCGCTACTCTGAGTGTCGTTGGGGTGTTATCTCAACCGAGTATCTCAAAAGATATGCATTTGTTTTTACATGTTTGTGTGTAGATGTTCATGTTGTCGATGAAGGATAATGCCACTGCTTCCTTACACCTACCCTAAACACATCGTGACTGATTCATAAACAAAAATACTTTCGACATTGAAGAGATTGAATTTGAAATAGAATTTTCATTGATGATAATTATTTTCAAATATGATTTATAATATTTCTTTAAGTAGAGCCAATTGCTTGAAAGCATTGGGTGCTCTCCTTTATGATTTATTAACTGATAAGATCCTCCATGGTAGGCCTTCTATGGCTAAAGGCCATCCCAAGTTTCAATTGACTATCGCATCTCCTTAACTATAATAAACTCTTTACTAAAAGCTCTAGATTGACAAACTTATTGTGAATCATTTTATTTTGTACAACTTAAGGTTTTGTCATGAGATCTAAGTGGATTGATCCTAGAGATTAAGCTCACCTTATGAGGAACCATGTAGTGTTGTAGCTTTTGGGATGCATAGCTTAAAATAAAGTTTCTCAATAGGTGGATAATTAGCCTCTAGGATTACATGATGGTCGAGATAGTAGAGTGCATTTTCCTTCCTGTCATTGGTTTGGCCCAAAAGCACCAAAGGAGTTATCTAATGTAGAAAGTATGAATGACTTGGAGATAGGGATGCTATAAGTCATCATCGTAATGCTTGATGTCTTCAAAGGCATTCTCACACTTTTCATTCCACTTAAACTTGGCATCCTTTCTAATAGGTGCTGAGAATGGCTAACTTCTTTCTGATAGGTTGGATATAAAGCATCTTAGATTTGCCAACAGCACTTAGAATGATCTAAGTTGAGTTAAACTTTTGGGGTGATTTTATGATCTTTCATCATTCAGTGTTGATGTTCTAGATGATTAGAGTAATGACTAACTCCAGACCGCCAATCAGAGTCTCATATTCAGCTTCATTATTGGTGCAAGGATTGGACAAATGACATGAGAATCTCATCACATCATGGTCCAGAGTTAAGAGAACTATTCCAATCTTTTCCTTGAATAGTAGATTATGGCTCTTCTCCTCTTTGAGAGGAAGCCACAATATCAAAGTACATCTCCCAGTGATGAATGCTAGTATCCCTATGTTCATGATTTGTTCATCGGGGAGATCATCGCTAAGCAAGAACTCAGTGGGAAGTGGGTGTACTGCTAAGAAATCTGCTAGTGCTTGTCCTTTCATAGCATGGAGGGGTATGAAGGTAATGTCAAGCTGTGAGAGGATCATGGACCATCATGCCAACCATCCGGATAACATCAATCGTGTCATGAGATACTATAGTAGATTGATCCTAGAGATTAAGCTCACATTATGAGGAACCATGTAGTGTTGTAGCTTTTGGGATGCATAGCTTAAAACTAGGCAGTGCTTCTCAATAGGTGGATAATTAGCCTCAATAGGGATTACATGATGGATGAGGTAGTAGAGTGCATTTTCCTTCCCTTAGTCATTGGCTTGGGCCAACAAAGCACCAAGGGAGTCATCAAACATAGCAGTGTCAAGTATGAATGACTTGCTTGGGATAAGGGATGCTAGAGCCAGTGGCATCATTAGGTAATGCTTGATGTCTTCAATGGCATGCTCACACTTGTCATCCCACTTAAACTTGGCATCCATTTTGATAAGTGCGAGATTCTCGATAGGTTGGATATAAAGCATCTTAGATATGCCAACGCCTTGGAAAGATCTGGTTGAGTTAAACTTTTAAGGGGTGGCATTTCTAATATTGCCTTGATCTTCTCTAAATCGATTTTGATTCCCTGGTGTTAGACAATAAACCCATGGAATTTCACTGAAGCCACTCTGAATGCACACTTTAGGGGGTTCCATTTGACGTTAAATTGTCTAACTATTCAAAAACTACTCTCAAGTCAAAGAGATTGTCTTTTTTTTCTACTTTTGACCACATGATCATCGACATAGAACTTGACTTGATGATGAATGAGTTCATCGAAGATTCGAGTCATAGCCCACTGGTATGTAGCACCAATATTTTTAAGGCTGAAATGGATGAATTTATAGCAATAAATTTTGATCGGGGTTCTAAAAGCAATGTTTCTTTCATCTTCAGTGTCCATCTTTATTTGGTTATATCCAAATGAGCCATCCATGAAAGAGAAGATTGCATGAGATGAGGCAATGTCCACCACCAGCTATGGGATTAGTAGTGAAAATTTGTCTTTTGGACATGCCTTATTTAAATCCTAAAATTGACCATATGTGAATTTGGCCATTCTTTTCATAACTAGATGACGGCACAACTGTGGGTATTTTTCTTCCTAGATGAAGCCAACATTGATCAATTTCTTGACTTCATAAATGACTTATCATTTTATGTCTAATCACACGTGTCTAGGAGCTTTCTTGATAGGGTTATCAATAGGCTCTATTGCTTGTTTATGGACTAGTGCATCAGGAGCCAATCCATGCATCTCTTCATAACTCCATGCAAAGTATTCTTTAAACTCAATTAATAGCCTAACAAAGTCATTGGTTTCAATTTCATTCAACAAAGAATTGATATATGTCGGGAGTGGATCTTCTTCAGTTCCTAAGTTGATTTTCTGGAGCTCATCGATTTGATCGCTCTTCTAACTGTAGTGCATCTTTGACTTCAAAATTATTTGAATCATCTAAAGTTTCTAAGCACAGCTCATCATATGAGTTAATGTGATTTGAAAGAACCTATCATATTCTAAATGATTGGTGATGACTAAGAATCATCATGAGACCCATGCATCAGTCCTAGTCCGCCTTTGATTGAGAGCTATCTTCCATATTCCTTTCAAAGTAACCACCAAGTATGTGAGATTAACCCTTTTTTTGTTAAATTATGAACACAAGGCAAGTACCAATCAAAAGGTAATTATTAAATATTGATATAAATCATCTCAAGTTTTAGATTAACTTGACTTGAGGATGATTCTCCTGAAAGAACCTCAGTCTTCACACTATGGATGACTTAGGCTTCCTTAACTACTAAACCCTCAACTTTTGAGAGAAAAGTGGGTTGAAATTAAGGTTCATCAACTCTCACTGCTTTAAAGTGATTTTTGAACCATATAAGACTCATCCCTATGAACTAGATTTAGTTTATATATAATCTGGTCGAGACATATCTTCTATTGGTGGCCATGGAGGTTTTCCATTTGAGACTACTCCTTCTGCATTGTCTACCATATTAAATGAGTAAGAATCAGGTGGTATTTATGTCGCACCACTTCCTAAGTCTATTTTACTATTTTATTTTATTTTCTTTTTCTTTTCTTCTTTTTTTCTTTTTTTTTTCATTCATTTTTAAACTTGGCAAGTTACAAGAATAGATTTGTTCATTTGAGAGAGGTAGTGTCGCATCCTCATATATGACCTCATGAATTGTAAATGGTTGAGATCTCTTTGACATAGTAATTTATCCCACCTCTCTCAAACTTCATACACTAAAGTATTAGAACTGTTGTTCTCATGTATCCATGGTCTTCAAGCAAATGTTCAAAGATGTATCCCAGTCTATAATGTGAACTTGGCTTCATTCTTCTTATCATTTGGCAACACTATGGAGCCCAAGTCACCGCATTTTTAATCTTCCCATTTTAGACTTAAGAGTCTTCTAAGACTTTCATAAGACACTTAACATAAACACTTAAGTAAAGACTTAAAATGGTTAACCATATTGTTCTTAAGGATTAGGATAATTCACCTACCCTACATCCCAAATCCAATCCATGTTCACCTTCTCAAATCAATTCAATCTCATCATTTCCCAAATTCAAGCCCAAATTCCACAAATTATTGAAGCCCATGATCAAATCCAAACTTGAAAACCTTCATAAGCTACATGACCTATCCATGGACTTCCAAATATTAATCAAATAAATCCAAAATAAATTGATTTTCATAATCTTATATTTTAATCTTTCTAAATATAAATCAACCTACATTCAAATGATCAAAACTAAATCAAACTAAATCAAATTAAATCTTCCTAAGCCATATTACCTATCCCATGGACTTAGCCAAATGTCAATCCAAATCAAGTCAAACTCAATTGATTTCCCACAAATCATATTAATCATCTTCTAAAGACTAAATGGTAAACACTTAACCTAAGCCTAAAGACTTAAAATGGTTAACCATAGGATTAGGTTATGCCTTGGATTAGGATAATCCACCTACCCTACAACTTAAATCCAATCCATGTTCACCTTCTCAAATTAAACCTCAAGTTTAATTCAAACATCAAATTCAAATCCAAATCCAAATCCAAATTCGAAAAACAAATTATTGAAGCCCATGATCAAATCCAAACTTGAAAACCTTCCTAAGCCATATGACCTATCCTATGGACTTAGCAAAATCTTAATCCAAATAAATCCAAAATAAATTTATTTTCTCATAATCAATTTATATTTTCAATCATCTTTCTAAATATAAATCAAATCTACATTCAAATGATCAAAACTAAATCAAATTAAATCAAAATCCTTCCTAAGCATATGACCTATCCCATGGACTTAGCCAAATGTTAATCCAAATCAAGTCAAACTCAATTGATTTTCAAATAAATCAATATATTTTCAATCATCTTCACAAATTTAAATGAAATATACATTTAAATTATCAAAATAAAATTAAACCAAATCAAATCCAAGCCACATGACTCAACCATGGACTTAGCCAAATTCCTTCATTCCAAACCCAAATCATTGAATCAATCATACTTTCAAATATTCATAAATATAAATATAAATCATCAAGCTAAACCAAAATCAACCCAAGTGTTGAAAAAACTTCTATAGAGTCTCCTTCATGGGTGAATAGGCAAAATATAAAAATTAATCTTTGGGATGCCACACAAATCTACCTTATTCAATCATCATCAAAATTACAAATATTTAATTATCAGATTCTTCCCACTTTACATGGAAAAGTAAAGCATGGTTTATTTTAAATATCAAGGACAAGCCCCAAATTACATCCTAAAGGATCCCTTAGAATACTCTCACAAGGTAAATGATTATTATCTTCAAAGATTTCAATAGGAAAGGACTATCAATCATAGTTCATTTTTGAAGATCAGATAGATCAAAAGAAGTTATTATCAAGCCAAAATGGAAGATAAGTGATGCCCACCTAGAAACCTACAGGCAATCTCAAATTATCCTATAGGCTTTATAATTTTAAATTGATTTAATATGTTGAGTTGAATTTTTCATTAGAAATTTAAGACTTATGATTTAACACAAGATTAAGGAAATGCCTAAGAGGTGAGGAATTATGCTATGGCCCATGGGAGAAGCAACCTCTAATAACCTAAGGAATAAAAGCACAACCTATAAAAAATGGGTAATTGGTTTGCCTCCATAAGAGATAAAACATACTACTTGGACTTACAATTGCTTATGGCCACCAACTAATCCTATAATCAAAGCAAAAAAAAGCAGTTATTGGATAAAATTTAGAAAGAGACTAAGTTCTTAAACTCCCCTAAAGGGACTAGATCAAAGGACATGCTTCAAATGACCTACATCTAATGCAATTTAAATTTGATCTAAAAAAAAAAGAATTGTTTCCACCATGGCTCTCAAAGGTCAAGCCAAGTTTCTAGCAAAGGTGGATGCCCCAATCAGTGAAATAAGATGGCATGATATTGTAAAGAAATACTCATAGCAATCCTAATTCTTTTATCTTAATTTTAAACCTAAGCTTTAGGATGTTATGAATTTTTATTTTAGTTTTGAGTTGTTAGATTTGGTAAAAGATTTATTTTTCCCTAAGAGCCTAATCCACATGGCCATACATAAAGCAAGGAAGAAACTAGAAAATATGCCACTTAATGCAAAAGCTAAACAAATCATCAATCAATTTATAAAGCTAATCTAAAAAAGAATAAGAGGCAAGTGTGGTGTACCATCATAAACCCAAAACAAATTGTAGCCGATCTCAACCCTTATACAACCCGATTTCAAATGAATTAAATTTAATTACAAGGAATTCATTATTATGGGGGTCTTCAAGCTTCATTTCTTCATTCTTCTTTCTTCTTCTTCTTTTCTTCTTTCTTTTTTTCATATTTTGATGGTTGATGGATGCTAAGGTTTACATGGTGCATAAGATACGATCTTATGACTAATGTTCATCCTAATACCCATAACAATCATTCCAAAATCATAATTGCAAAATTTACATGTAAAGGAAAAGAACGGAAATCTAAATGACAACTGCAAAATAGAGATTAACTAAAATAAATCACACAAATCCCAAGCATGTATATTGGACTTATCACCCCACACATGGGTTACTAGTCCATTGCTTAGGGGTAAGCATCTACAAGTATTTATATTTTATTTATTATAATTGTAGAAAATAATGGTAAAGATATTACCATTCATTCTAAGAGCATCAACATCCACCTAAAACATATATCACAAAATAAAGCAAAATCAACCATGCATCAACCTAAAACTAGTGGTGACTAGCTAATGTGTGTGCTTTGAAGGTTTATGGTATGCTTAGCTATGGCTTTAAGTTAAATTTTTATGTGTGAATCATGTTCAACGAGGAGGGTTTCATTTAAGTGATTTTATTATTTTGATTTTATTTCATGTTTTGATTAGGTTCAAATGAATTTAGAATTTATTAAGCAAGAGAGGGAAAGAGAAGAGAACTTCTCTTCCATCCCTAACCCAAGTAATTTCTAAAGTAGATTCATGTTTAGTTTTATTTAGTGAATATTTTGATTAAGTCTTTTATTAATCCTAAGTTTAGAAGAACTCTACAAACCATTCAAAAAAGAAAGGTTTTAAGATTAAATAAAATGAACCAAATTCACAAAACATACATCACTTCATTTCTTTCCCAACATTTATAACATGCAGAATGAGTCCCAAGCATATCTATACACACAAATGAGATTATTTAACACACTTTATGATGCATGCTAAGTAATTTATTTAATGAAATTTGGAATTTTAAGATGCATGATTTTCATTAAGTAGAATATGGTTTCTTATCCAATTTTCACATGCACACATGAAAGTAAGAAAGGCATAAGTGAGAAAATCCATTGTTAACTAAAGGTAAGGTACAAGATTGGGCTTCTAAAGCCTCACAACCTGGTTTTCCAATACCACTTTCCTTAAACACAAACATGTATAAAAGAAATGAATGGAAAAGAAAGAATTCAAAATTTTGTGTTTTGATTTATTTTGTTTATGTAATTTATCAAAGCTATCCTTCTTAAGTGATAGTATAAGAATGAATAGGATATGGAATTAGGCAAGTGTTAGGTTCTTTTTTCAAATGAACCATACATGTTACCAAATCCTATTCAAAACTATACTAAAAGAAAAAGAGAAGGAAAACTACTAAGCACATCCTTCCTCTCACATGCAAGCTTATAATTAAAATATAAGTAGATTTCTTAATTGATTTTTTGAAAATAATTTGAATTTAATAGTATAATAGCCATTCATATTTATTTTTATTAACACATAAATTTGATGTAAAGTAAATATTTTATTTTAAAATTGAATTTTGGAAAAATATGGATGCATTCCACATGACACAAATTTAATATGTTAAGAATTTAAGCAATGAAAGCATGAAACACATTCACCTAAATCCTAAAGATAATCTTATGAAATAAGAAAGCTTAAAATAAATCAATATTATTTAAGATGATTTTGTTTGGTTTGAGTTTGATTTAATTTGAAAATGAGAGTTTGTTATCAAACCCATTCACATGTGTTTGATATTTTTGTTTAATTTTTAGATGATTAGATTCAATTTTATATTTTAATTAGGTTAAAGTATGAATTCAAGTTAATTAACCCTTACCTACACCAATTTATAGTAACCAAGTAATTATGAACTAATGAGATGACATAAACCTCAAATGAATTTAAATTTGCAATGCACTTAGGAATAAAATAATGAAATTTGGAATGATTAATGGTTAATTAAGCTAAGGTTTAACTTATCAAAACACAAAAATGTGAGTTTTTGATTTAATTTAACTTATGAACATAAGCATATACAAAGTAATTAATTAAGTTCTGGAAGTTTTAAAATTTTAGAAATTAATTAAGAGAGTAATGAATTAACCTTTAATTATGAAAGGAAAGAAGAAATGAGTAGGGAATAGCTTAAAATACCCAAAAAATTAGTAATCCTCTTATTCATTGATTTAACCTTAATCAACCCCAATGAGGTTAAAACACTAATCCAAATGTATAAAAGGTGTAATTAGGAAATACATTTGCAATTCCCCACTAGTCTCACAATAAATCACAAGAAAAATTAAGAGGAAAATCATCCAAAAACATGCCCAAGAAGTTTATTATAATTAATTAGGTACTAGCAAAATAATATTTCTTAAAACCTATAATAGAGAAAACCATAATTTAAAATCCATTGAAATCATTTTAAAATATTTATTGAATTATATTTAAAGAAATTACCTCATATTAATTTTAAATGAGATATGAATTTTGAAACTTGGGATTAATTAAAATTAATTAAATCCTTAGCAACATAAATTTACATGCATAGAACCATGAGCCATAATAAACATCATATGTGGCAAGAATTTGATCCTTTCCATTCATCAAGGATCAAGAGGATTATTGGTTTTAAAGATAAAGGATTTATAAAAAAGTGCATCCATCCAAAATGCATAGATGGATGGTGATTTTATTTTTTGAGGATCAATGAGATCATGATCAAAGATCAATGATTCTGATTAATGAATTTACCCACACCATCTTAGCATAGTTATCCAATGGTAATACATGCCATGATAATTTCTTAAGGACCAACATTAAGCCTAGTTGTAAAAAAATTCCATAGCTCATAGGTGATAATGCTCGAGCTAATGAGATTTGTTGAGATAAGAAAATTTAACTTTGAGTAGATTTATGGACCAACACCACTTCTCCTTCTTGATTTGATAATTAATTACTTTGAGAATTTAATGATAATGCATGATCCCAGAGTACAAACAGAAAGTAATGTATTAGAAGAAGTAGTTTTTGAGTTCCCATTTTCAAAGAAAGAGAAAATGAGAAATTAAATTAGAAATTAATGCTCTTATTAACACTCAAGGGTTAAGAAAAGGGTGAATTGAAATGGAATTGGGGAGTATATCCCCAATGGAAATCAAAACCTAAGCATCTTTATTATCCATAATGGTTTGTCCTTATCACATGGTTAAAATAGAGTGGATTAACCTCCATGCATTAAATCAAAGGTTTTGAATTAAATAATTGAAATATCATTGGCCTATTCATTCCTTCAAACCCATGTTGGGTGCATCACTGTTGGGTCCACTTACCCAAGAAGGTATGTTGATATAAAGATTAAAATTAGGGATTATACAAAATTTGTTCTATGGCTTAGAGAATATTTTTAAAATTTGAATTTTGATATTTGTGTGTGGAGAAAATATTTTCCAATTTATTTAGTTCATTTGATATTTTGACTCATGTTGAACCATTTAGTCAAAATGGGTCATTCTTAATTGGTCAAATTTCAAACCTTCAAGTTCAAATGACCAGAAATGTTTTTGTGCTTTTAGTTTGATTCAATTTGGTTTAGTTTTGAATTACTCATATGATTATTTAGGTCAAATGGGTCAAGGATATTTGACCCATTTGACCATTTCATCAAGAGCTTAGTTTGGTTTGTCATATGGATGGGATCTTTCTTTCCAATCAATTGATGTTTGAATTTGGCTCAACATGAATCATGGTTCAAGGTCAAAGGGCTAAAAGGTCTAGAATGAGGCTTTGGTCAAGTTCAACAATGAAATGAAATTGATCCATGGTTTGAGTCAATTTTGCTTAGATCAAGTTTTGACATTTTGAGTTTTAGGTCATTAAAACTTCAAGTCCAATCAGTTTAAATGTTGACTTTCAAGTTCAAACATAGGTCATGAATGAACCTCAATGTTTCACAAGCCTATGGCTAATTTCATGTGATTTCTATTTTTGATAATTTGGTCAAAAATTTGACTTTGACCATTTGATTGATTGATCATCCCATTATGGTTGTGATCATGATGAGAGTATATGTTAGTTTGATTCAATCCAATTTGGTTAGATTAGAATTTGGCTCATAAGGGTACTAGGTCACTTTGGGAAGTGGCCTGGGGTCAAATGACTCTCAAAGCTTGATTTGAGTTTGATCATGATTTGGCTAAGTCCAAAAGACTTGAACTTAGTAAATTTTGAGTTTGAAGCTTGAATTTTAATTTGGTTTGATTGATTTATGTTTCATTTATAGTGAATATAAAATGAATTGTGAGAAAAGAGTTTGTTGATCATGATGTTAGTCATGAAGGAAGACTTGAACAACAACAACAACAACAAGTTAATCAATTAGTGACATGAATTCATCTCCATTGTGTCATTATGTGTCATTGTTTAAAGTATCAAGATCATTTTATACATCTTCAAGTCTTTTAGTGTCCACCTTTCAAATGGCCAAATCTAATGCATCTACTATGGCCATTGATCATGGTTTTAAGGTGACCAAACCATCTGGAGGTAATCTTATTACCAAATCTTCAAATACCAATTTTGTATTTCATCTCTAAGAGTAAGCCACTCATAATTTTGTGAATACTTAATTAGTTTATGGGTTTCTCTTTTAGGCCAACATTGATATAAGTCATATGGGTCTTACCACCATCTTATAAAATTTTCCTGTTAAGTGGAACTTTTCTATCATATAATGATGTATTTTTCATTCAACCATAATTGAATTTACTAAGTATATTTCAATCATTTTGACAAGTTTTTAAATTTCAGATTTATTAATGACTGATCATAAAGTCAAAATACCATCTAACAACTAAAATTACAGTTGATCTCAAATGAAAATCAAAGTTGATCCATAAAAGTTTGTTTGCTTTAGTTTGAAGAATGTCAGCAAAAGCATCAAAGTTTATCTTTTGAAATTCCTCATCAATTAAAGTGATAAGGGCTTAATGTTTATCTCATGTAATCCAAGAATAGAAACTTTTTTTCAATTGTTTGGACACAAGTAGTAGTATATATTGAATGACTTGAATATAATTTTTAATTTGTTTCTAGAACTCAATTTTGACTATCATTTTTCAAATCAATTATAATATTGTTCTTACTTTCTTATGCTTCTCCATCAAACCTCTAAAATGTATAGCATCCATAGAATTGCATGAATCAAACATTTGAGAAATTTATCACATGAAATGTTTATTTATATTTGTGGACACATTAACAATTTCTATAATTTGTCATTTGTGCATCATTATTCTTAAATTGGCCAACAATTTTTCTCCACTCATTGATTTTATTTAAATTTTGATTTGTAAGACATGAAATTCCATGATCTTAAACATTTAATTTATTGGAATTTGGGCTTACCACATTTCATTTTCTTTAAATCTTCACTAACTTGATTTACTAAGATGATATGAAATTCTCATTTTTTAGGATTAAGGTTGCTAAAATCAAGACTTTCATCCTTCATTGAAAAGTTTATTAAAAATTTTTCATATATTTTCAATATCTTTTCTAAGAGCACTTTATTATTTTCATTTAATATTTGAACTATGTTTATTTTTATTTTTTGGTTGAATTATACAAATCTTTATTCTTTGGTATCTAATTATTGTATAAATCATGATTTTTGCATCAAGTCCATGAAGGAAGACTTAAAGGGCTTATGAAAATTTTAGGTTTGGAATTCAATTAAAGAATTTGATTTATATTTATATTTCATTTATATATGTTAATATAAATGAGAATATAAATGAATTATGAGAAAATTCCATGAATTTGAATTGATTTGATCATGATTTAGGATGAGTCCTTAAGAAGGAAATTAAGGACTTAGGAAATTTTTGGGCTTAAGAATTATTCATGGATTTCAATCAGATGGAGTTGATTTGAGTTTGGAGAAAATCAAATAAGATTGATTTGGTGTTTGACTTGATGGAAAGAAGGTGAGGAATGGTTCAAGCTAAGGGTAGGCAAATTTTTCTAAACACCCCTAAGGCCTGACCTATTCCTATGGCTAACCTTCTAAGTATATAGGGCAAGGTTGAGAGTCAACCTAATCACTAGATGTGTCTTAAGACTAAAGAACTCCTAAAGTCTAAGAGGAGTCATATGTCTAAGATGGAGGAGTTGAGAGCTCATTCTAAAAATGAGATAAATAAAGGGCGCCCAATAGGTGTGGTGTGGCTGACAAGGAACACCGCCCGTATTGGAGTTGATCGAAATAATCAGCAACACCAAAAGATCACAAGCACTAACAGAAATAATCTATCCCTAACCCAAGGTGTAGAAAGAATCTAGAGCTTAGTACAATGTGGCTCTACTTATGTCAAAGACATAAGAGAGAGGGAAGAATCCATTAAGGGATAGAGTGTGAACCTTCCACTAGGGAAGCAGGTTCAAGTCATCCACAAGGGGATGAGAGGTTTGATTTGATTTAGGTCTCACTGAGGAGAAATCTCCACTAGAGAAGAGAGTTGAATTTGTTTTGATTTTTAGATTTAGATTTTGAAATGAACCCTGTTGGTTTGTGATGGATCGCACTGAGTAGGAGCCATGGAGGCCAAGACCTAACTCAGATTTACCAATCCAAAGGGGTAGTCTACTAAACACATAGTAGGACTAACCAACAAAAGGGATGCCTTTTGGTATACAACAACTATACTGGGAAGAAAGAGTAGACTTACATCCTCCAAAGTAGAGACCAGTTGCTGGGATAATCTATTAACAAAATAATAGATTGAACCCAACCTAGGGTTGACTATTGAGTGAATGCCACTAGGGGACTTAGATCAACTCAAAGATAGTCAAGATGAATTTCAATTTTTAGATTTGTTTATTTTGATTATGATGGATCCTATTAGTTTGTGATGGACTGCACTGAGTATGGGCCATGGAGACCTAGACCTAACTCAGATTTACTAATCCAAAGGGAGTAGTCTACCAACCACAAGGTAGGACTATCCAACCAAAGGGGTGCCTTTCAGTATGCAATGGCCAAGTCTTAAGAAGAAAGCATAGGGACTCATATCTTCTAGAAACAAGGAACCACTGGGGTGATCAGTTGCTTTGGGAAACAAATTGAACCCAACCTAGGGCTGACTATTGAGTGAATGCCGCTAGGGGACTTAAATCAGCTCAAGGATAGTCAAAGATTAATTTTTATTTTTTTAGATTTATTTGTTTGATGGATTTCACCGATTTATGATAGATCAAATTGAGGAGGAGCTTATAGAAGCCTAGACCTATCTCAGATTTACTGAACCAAAGGGCACAGCTTCCTATCGATGGGAGAAATATCTGACCAAAGGAGTGCCTTTGATTTGCAATGATCAATTCAAAGGAAGAAAGCTCGAGGACTCACATATTTCACTAGAAAAGACCACTGTGATTGGTTGCTTTGGGAAACAAATTGAACTCGACCGCCCGATGGTTTGCGATAATCATGCTAGAAAGAATGTGTCATAGTCTTACATCTTTCAAAGCGGGATGGCTGCTAGGGTAACTTGCTTATGGAAAAATAGATTGAACCTGACCTAAGGGTGACTACAGAGTGAGTGCTGACCCAGGGAATTATCTCAACTCTAGTAGTTAGGTAATTCCTATAAGGAGTTTTGCTGACACTACCCTAAAGATAGGATGCCTGCTTAAGAAAAGGGTCCCTTTGGGGGCTTGAATTCCTAATCCACAAGAGAATTAATTTTTGTTTTTTTAGTTTGGTTGAATTTATTTTATCATGGACCCTGTTAGTTTGCAAGGGATCAAACTGAGAAGGAGCTTACATCAGACCTATCTCAAATTTACTGAACCAAGGTAGAATCGGTGCATCCGAACAAATTGTCCAATCACAGGGGTGGCTACTAGGAAAGGGGAACTATCCAATCCAAAAGTAACTCGGGTAGTGTCTAAATGGGGTCACAAAGGATGTGATCCAAATAGAGTGCCCGCAGGGGATGGGGCCACTAAAGTCTTAAATCCAACACCATGGAGAAGATGACATGTCTACTCATATATCCAATAGGTATTCGGTGTCCAACTCAAGGAGAAAGCATGAGGACTCATATCTACCAAGAGTGGTGTAACCACCGAGTGAGTCACTATCAGTATAGAGAACATCAACTAACCTAAGGTGCCCATCAATTTGCAACAATCAGCCTAGAAAGAAAGCTCAGGGACTCACATCCTCTTATAGTAATGAGCCGGGATAGTCTGCCCTACCACAAAAGTATCACCTAGGGTGATTACTGAGTGAATGTCATTATGAGACTTACATCAACTCAAACAGTCAAGAGGAAAGGATCCTTTGGGGACTTATCCTAAAACCTCAAAAATATACTGAGTTGGGACTCACATCTTCTAACAAATGACCACCGGGTAACATGTGTATTCAACCCATGGTAGCTAATGAGTGAGTGCCATAGGGGGTTTGCTCCCATATCAAAATAGCTCGAGACAAAAGATTTGTGTTTGTTATTGTGCATGTGTTAAAAGAAATAGGATGCCTTTGGGGGACTTTGACACCTACCCTAAACATGGTACGTGGATTCGTAAGATAAGCTAACAATGCTTCAAAAGAAGAGAAGATTTGATGGATGCAATCAGATTTTTTTCTTTTATTAATGATTATTTTCAAACATGATTTGTTTCATGGGTAATATTTCTTTATATAGAATCCATTAATTGGAAGCATCGGGTGTTCCCCTTTATAATCAATAAGTTGATAAGATCCTCCTTGGTAAGCCTTCTCTATGACATAGGGGCATTCCCAAGTGGGTTCAAACTTGCCTCCCATATTTTGATGGGCAACAATTGGTCTCCTTAGGACTAACACAAGTTCTCCTACTAAGAAAGACCTAGGGAGGACCCACTTGTTGTGAGCTTGAATCATTTTGGCCTTGTACAACTAGAGGTTCTCGCACGCCCGTAGGTGACTTTCCTCCAAACCTTGAGCTCTTCTAACCGCAACTTTGCATTCTGCTCTATAGTGATCTTGTTACCCAATGCTATCCTTTGTGATGGGAGTTAGACTTCTAAAGGTAGAATAGCTTTGAACCCAAACACTAAGGAAAATGGGGTAGACTGAGTTTGAGTCGGGTATGTGGTGTGGTAGGCCCACAAAGCTTAAACCAACTGCTCATTCCACTATCATTTGTTATCATCAAGAGTCTTCTTCAATATCTGGATGAGAGTTTTGTTGAATGCTTCTGCTAAACCATTTGCTCTAGTGTAGTAGATGGTGGAGTATCTCCAATCTATACCATGTCTTCTGGTGAAGCTATTGATCTTCATGTTGTTCAATGCAGTACCATTATCAGATATAATTTATCGAGGCACCCTGAACCTATATATGATATGGTTCCTGAAAAACTAAAGTACATGGTGAGCTGTGACCTCTCTAAGTGGGATGGCTTACACCCACTTGGAAAAGTTATCGGTGGTAGCTAAGATGAATCGATGCCCCTTGGAAGAAGGAGGATCGATCAGACCTAGAATGTTGGTACCCCAACACTCAAATGACCATGAAGTCATTATAGGATGTAGAATGTTGGGTGGTTTGTGGAGGACCACACTGTGTACCTGACACTGATGGCATCTCCCACCTACATCCATCCAGTCTGTGATCATCGAAGGCAAGTATCCAAATTGCTTGATCTTCATCTTCATCTTTGGACGATTGATGTTATACATGAGTGTACCTCAATTATAATGCCATGGGCTTTGTGTTTGCCTAAATAATGTAACCACATTTGGTCAAAGGATCAATGGTATAGGGTACCATCAATAAGAGCATAAGACATAGCTCTCTGTTTCACCTAATGGGCTTGTGACTTCTCTTGACATAGTTTGTCAGTTTTTAAGTAATCTATGAAAGGTTGCATCCAATCTAGCTCCTTGTCCATTTTGGCAATGATGAGATCAGCATCAATAAAGGATAAGACTTGTCTATTTTGGACCCTTATTGAAATGGACTCATCTTCCGAACGTGCTAATTCTTTAGCAAGTTTGGCCAAAGCATCTGCTATTGCGTTCTCTGCTCAGGGAACCTTGTAGATGGTGACTTCGGGAATTTGGGCCAACAGCTTCATGAGATACTCGTAGTAATGAGGAAGCTTGGGTTTGAGGACCTAGTCTGGTTGATGACCAACTGAGAATCCTAAAGATATTGATGCTCTTGACACGATAGTGATGGCTAACTCAAACCAATCAAAGCCCTACTCGCCTTGTTGTGTAGGGGTTGGTAAGATAGTATGAGAATCTCATCACATCACTATTTGGAGTTAGAAGAACTACTCCTACCCATGCCTTTCCTAGAGAATAGATCATGGTGCATCCCCTTTAAGAAAAGAAGCAGCACCATCAAAATACATCTCCCATCGGTGGTTGCCGGGCTCCCCTAAGTTCATGATTTGTTCATCGGGGAGATCATCACTAAGCGGAGAATCAACAGGAAGTGGGTGTGTTGCTAAGAAATTCACTAGTGCATGTCCTTTTCATGGAGGGGTATGAATGTGATATCAAATTATGAGAGAATCATGGACCATCAGCCAAACATGATAGCATTGGCCATATGAAGGTATAAGGATTTGTTCTTGAGATCAAGTTCACCTTATGAGAAAGCATATAATGTTGTAGCTTTTGAGAAGCAAAGATCAAAGCTAGGTAATGTTTCTCAATAGGTGGATAGTTCACTTCAGTAGGAATCAGATGATGGCTGAGGTAGTAGAGCGTTCTTCCTTCCCTTTGTCATTGGCTTGGGCCAACAGAGCATCGAGAGAGTCATCCAATGTGTAGAGATGAGTGGCCCGCTCGATAGGGCTAGAACTAGCGACTTCACCAAATGCTTGATGTCTTCAAAGCATCGGCACTTATCATCTCACCTGAACTTGGCATCCTTTTGACAAGTGAGAATGGTTTGCATCTCCGATAGGTTGGAGCTAAAGCATCTTATACAGTCCTTGAAAGGATATGAGTTGAGTTAAACTCTTAGAGGTGGCATTTCTAAGATAGCTTTGATCTTTGGATCTATTTCTACCCCGTGTCAACAACAAACCCAAGGAATTTCCTAAAGCTACTCAATGCATACTGTGGATTCATTTTAAGGTTATATTATCTTAACTATTCAAAACTACTACTCTCAAAGAGGTGGTCTTCCTTTTCCTGCTCTTGACTACTAGATCATCAATAGCACTCAACCCGATGATGGATGAGTTCATTAAAGATCCGAGTCATGGCCCATTGGTATAGCACTAGTATTTTAAGGTAAAGGCATGACCCTATAATAGAAGATTCTGATGGGTTTGAAAAGTAGTGTTTCTTTCATCTTCAGGAGACATCTTGATTTGGTTATAGCCAGATGACCCATCCATGAAAGAGAAGACTGCATGAGATGAGGCGATGTCCACCATTAATTTTGGTATAAGAAGAGGAAACTCATCCTTAGGACACGCCTTATTTAAGTCCCTAAAATTGACACATCTTTGAATTTGGCCATTCTTCTTCTTAACTGGGATGACACAAGCAAACCAGGTAGGATATTTTTGTTCCCTGATGAAACCAGCATCGATCATTTTCTTGACTTCAGAAATGACCTGTTGTTCAATTTCTAATCGCATGCATTTAGTAGATTGCTTAATATGGGTAATGTTAGGATCTATTGCTAGCTTGTGAATGCTACGTCAAGAGATAATCTGGGCATCTCTTCATAACTCTATGCAAAGAAATCTTTAAACTCAGTCAATAGTCTAACTAAGTCATTGGTTTATTCTTCATTCAATAATAAACTGATGTATGTCAGGCACGAATTTTCTTTTGTCCCGAAATTGATTTCTTTAAGCTTGTCATTTGTTGAATGAATCTCTTCTTCAAATTCTAATAGTGCCTCTTTGACTTGGAGATCATCTGGGTTATCTGAGATTTCTAAACACATATTCTCATAAGAGTTAGGGGTGTGTGAGAAGAAACTATCAGACTCCAAATGATTGGTAACAACTAAGAAATAATCGTACATCATCGACCGACCCACTATATCAATCTACCCCGCTCTTGATTGTGCTTCCCTGCCTGTATTGTTCCATAGCTTTTCAAACTACTTTGACTTGTGCTTGGACCATGTATGAGGAACTAAACCTTTCTATATAAGATTATGAACACAAGATGAGTAAAAGTCAAATGGTAATTCTATTAATTCTTTAAATGAATCCTCCTCAAGTTCTACATCAACTTCGGGACTTGAGGATGATGATCCCAAAAAGAACCTCTTCTGCTTCATGTCACTGGAAGACTTAGGGACTTCCTTAACTATCAAACCTTCAACTTTTTGAGATATAGAGGTAGGAGAGCTAGGTTCCCAACTATTGCTTAGTAGTTTCACATAAACCAGATTCAAATACTTTTTGTCCGGAGGCTGGTCTTCATCTCTGGATCGAAAGTCACCTCCAATGGAACCCGCTAAGAGGGGTTGGATGGTATACTAATCACATTAGACTTGTCCTCCGAGCTAGATTCCAAGTCTATGTGAATAGTAGGGTACTCCTATGAACTGGAACACAATCTCTATTGGCTGATGGCCAACTAGAGGGTCTCCCACCTCAGAACTGCCTCTTTTCCTCTTCTCTACGAGTGAAGGTTGAGCCATCCCCCACATGTCCATATGATGGAATGAATTGTGGGTGGAATGTAATATGTGAATCTATTTCTTCTTCAATTCTCCTTTCTTGTTCACTTGGACTTTTTTCTTTTTTTTTTTTCTTTTATCTTTTCTTTTCTTCATTTCTCTTTCATTTTTTTTTGCATTTAAGTTTTGTCCAAGTTCACGAGAAAGCGTGTTTTGAGTAAGATAGTAGGTAGTATCTTCATAAATCTCAACCTCTCTAATTGAAAATAGCTTTTCATCTCTATTGACATGGTATTCAATCCCATCTTTTCTGAACTTGATGCATTGATGGAGGGAGGATGGAATTATCTTATTCTGATGTATCTAAGGCCTACCAGCGAAGAAATGAACAAAATATTATCAATGATGTAAAACTTGGCTTCAGTCTTCCAGTCACCTATCTCCAAAGGTAACACTATAGAACCTAAAGCCCGCTCACCTTGGTCATTGAATCCTCTTAACATCATCCGATCTCCTCAGAGAGTGGAGATGTTGATCCTCAAATAGGAAAGGGTCTTTAGACTCATAATATTCACTGATGCACCTGAATCCATGAGAACTCTGGTAAGTCTGAACTTGTCCATGTCAACTATGATGTAGAGGGGACGGTTTGCTCCAAGTCCCCTAGAAGAAGGTCTTTATCTGTGAAGGTGATCCCTTGAGCTTCTTTTAAATAATGTGCTTCCTCACCTATAGTGGTCAGCTGAGTTAAGCATATTTTAGGATCAAGGAGAGCCTTGATTAGTTATTCCATCATCTCTTTGGATAAGGCATCATCATATGCTTAGCTTAGATGGCCACTTTCTTAGATGAGAAAGGACATTGTAGTCCACCTTAGGTTGGTCCTCCACAAGCATATCCATGGGTGGAGCTTCAAGGGCTTCTTGATCTTCTGGACCAATGACTTGTTTCCCTCTATCTTGAGGTGCTACCCTAGGAGGTAGAACCTTGCCACTATGGAGGTTGACTTCGGTGATCACTTGTGGTAGGGTATTGGAAGGTTCTATCTACACATCAGGCTCACCTATAGCTTCTCCTATGGGACCCATAGAATCAAATGATTCCAAGTCTACCTCAAGAGGTGAACATATTAAGTAGGAAGTCCAACTCAGATCAAAAGAGGAAGATCAAAATTATCATAGTTATTTTGAAGAGAGTTATCATTAAGAATAGAAGAAGATAACCCATCAGAAGTGACACAGATGTAATTCAAACTAGCTTTATTCTTCAATTTCTTGGAATTGTTTGGAGGTACAAAGTAGAAATCAAGTAAAGTGAGTGGGGTAAGGGATTTGATGCCCTTATCCGATACAAAGTTCTACTAGTTGAAGAAGTAGCTAGAAGTGGAAGAGTCATGTATGGAGGCTGTAGGTGGAGGCTGGACATGGTGGTGGGCACTAATGGGCTATCCAGATACATGCTATCTGCTTTGCTTGAGCTCCCCTTTCCTAGAGTTAGCACTAGAAACTTGCAAACCTTCCTTAATGTTGGAGGTTCGAGTTGACTCACGCACCTGCAAGGAAAGCTTCTTGATCTTCTAGATGATCTTCTTAGAGGTTTTGGATAGGAAAATATCCCAACCTTCTTTAGTTTTGGTAGGATCACATGTATCCCTAAGGATTACCCTAATGGAACTGGATGGTTGTTCCATAAGGTATTCCTTTGGGATAACTACGATCTTGAAAGCGTGTTCAAGCGGTCCTTGAATGTGAAGCAATCCTCAAACATGGCCACTAACATGATGGTAGGGAAAAAGTTTGGATCATGACTTTTGCCTAATTCCTTCGATCTCCTAGGCTCAGGTAGTTAAAAATCAGGCATCTTTAAGAGATTCTTAAAGATCTTCCTGATTACCTCTCTCTTAAAAGAATAAGGTTTGTTTAACTTATCTAAAAGTGTAGGTGGACCATAGCTACACATGCATGCCTACCTTGGTGGTATGGGCTATCTTTGGCCATGGAGGCTTGCGGAGGTGGTAGGCTACCTCGATGGTGGCAAAGGAGGTGGATCTTCGAGGTCATGGTCTCTCTGACCGATCTCCAGGCTGCTTCCCACCATCTCTCTTCTCCTTGTTTCTTCTCATAAATCTTTTCTGGCTTTTCATTAGGCAACTGATCTTGAAAAGACAACTATTTGGCCTCCCCTTATAGAGTAGCCACCTTGTTGATTAGCTTCTCAAATGTCTTGATAGTGAAGCTCTTAAGCATGAAGGTGACTGAGCCATGGATATTCTTCAAAAGAATCTCAATGGCATGCTATTCAGATAGCTGTGGTTCGCCCTTCATACTTTAGTTATGCCAACGGAGAATATAATCAACAAGGGACTCACTGGGGTGTTGTTGTGCTACAATGAGATCACCTACATTAACCCTTTGCTGAACTCCAATAAATCGCTTGATGAAGAGTAGCTCTAACTCAATAAATATCTTTACTGAACCGTTGGGTAGTTCAATATACCAATCGAAAGTAATACCTACTAGGCTACTAATGAAGAGGTGGAAAAATAAAGCATCGCTACCACCTATGTTGCAATAATTGGCCCTAAAGTGTGCTATGTGTTGCCTTGGGTTTCCACTGCCATCAAAGCTTTTGAAGGAAGGTGGCATGAAACCCTTGGGATATTGGATAACATCAAATTCCTCTAGGTAGAGTCTACCCTTTGGAACCGATGATCCACCCCGGGCTTGAGCCAATGCTTCCTTCACTTGCTGCTCAACCATGGATTTT
Source organism: Cymbidium sinense (assembly GCA_021442155.1). NCBI lineage: Eukaryota > Viridiplantae > Streptophyta > Magnoliopsida > Asparagales > Orchidaceae > Cymbidium > Cymbidium sinense. The sequence continues at coordinate 328,997,585 of CM038214.1, read as the reverse complement.
ATGTTTTTTTACTTTCCACTACCTTCCTATACATGCTAGTGCTACCTTAATGAGAGGTAAAGTCTTGGCCGGGTCCAAGACATGCTCTAACTCAGTGATGTAATGTATAGTAAGTTGAACTAGCTTATTTACGGCAGCGAAACTATTGTTAACAAGTCCTCTAACTGTTGTGCCATCCTATCTATCTACTCATCTTTCTTCCTCAACTGATGTCGAAGGTGCCAGGCTGATGTTTCGGTGTCTTCTTGATCAACCTCATCACTTTTCATGGCTTGTTGCTCCCTGAGAAGAGATCCTCTGGTATCAACCATGTAGACTCGGTTAGTCTCCCAATAAGTCATCTTCATTGGGATCTGACTTTCTCTTCATCGACCAATCATACCCCAAAATATCCTTCTTTTCCATGAAATAATGTGCCACTATCTCATCTAAAGAATGATCAATCGGCGGTACAAATAATCTAGTGACGGTCTGATCACTATCATGCATTGAGAGGCACCAAACCTGCCTGCCACTAGAGTCAATGATCTATCTACTGTACTCCTTTGGATGAGACACTCCTAACTTCCACTGGTTATGAGAGGGGTGATAACCCTAGGAGTTTTCATTATCCTTGGTGTAGCTGGACTATCATCTATCATATCTAAAATAATTGTCACCATCTCCACATCCTGCTGTACTGACAGAGTTGGTGAAGGGATGACCACGATGCTTCAGGGTTGCCACTCCTTCCACACCACCATTAGGGTAGAAGGTCAAGTAGGAGAGCTCAGCCTTGCAATAATAGGCAGTGTAGAGGGGGATGGATCCCTCGACCGTAGTCAGATCACCAACGAGGTGCGCTTCTCCTCGGACATGGCCTTCATGGCCTTGGATGGAACTAGAGACATTGTGACCTGGACTGGTGATGGCAGACGAGGGGTAGAGCGGTGGGGTGGAGACACCACCGACTCTCTATGCATAGGAACTACCCTCCTGTGGTGACTAGTCCCAGTAAGTAGGATGCTGTCGGTATGGTTAGTATAGCAGTGGAAAATCAATAAGTGTTGAACTCTGGGCTAGCGTACCTCCATCTCCTACTAGTAGCTATATGGGCCTCTAGCCCTCTTGATGATATGCTTCCCTACACTACAGGGGATAATGGATTTGAGATCAAACTAAGCTCCGAACATTGAACATCCATAAGCTCCACCTACCTGGTGCAAGATAGACCGAAGGCCAGCATACGACCTCCTGCTCCTAGTAACTATTGGCTGATGTTGCACCACTAGTGGAGGTGATGAGTGAATCCTCCAAACATTCTCCCTGTCTGACCCAGAGAGAGGATGGAACTGGTTTGTTGTAACCAGTGGTGAAGTAAGAACAGGGAACTCCTCAATGCAGCAGGCTGACGCCTATCTCCCAGCAATCCTAGTGTGCTTGCTTCATCATGCAATTCTTATTCATGTTGTGTCTAGTAGGATGGGAGGGTGAGAACTAGACCCATACTCAAAGGTAGTGGAGGAAATCCTTGAGATCGGGAGCCTTACCCTTAGAGGTACAAATGAGAGTGCGAGCCCTCACTAGGCGACATGAGAAACCATGAGGCATATAAAAAGGCGGTGGCATTGGTACTATCATCAATCTTGTGGGTGCCACTTTCCTCTTTAGGAGGAGATGTCAAAATCGAGGGTAAATCAATCACGATGATCGCTTGCAGGTCCGTGGTCCTACTGACTGTCATGAGGGGAGTGCCCTCACATATAATCCTCACTCTCTTGAATCCCCTATCAAAATGGATAAGGTGTGTGTAATCAATGGGAAATTGGCTTGGTCTAAAGCCAAATCCATACCATGTGGGAAAGTGAAATGAACTTATGTGAATCGCCATTTGATTAACTATAAAGATTAAAAAAATTGTCTCTCACTATGTAAGAATGCAATAGGGAATGAGTTTGTATCAAATTTCTATCTTTGTAGATTTTTGAATTTGAATTGAAAATTTGAACCCACATCCAACAAACTAGAAGTGTTAAGTGGGGTTAAAATAGATTTGAGAATTTGATTGAAAGAGGAATTTTAAATATGAATCCAACTTTAACAATTTTGGGTATGTTGAAAGATCGATTCAAATATTTTGAGAAGGATGCTTCCAAAGGTTCATCTTTGTTTGATTTTACATTTTTGATTTGAGGACCCTTTCCTTTAAATAATTTGGGTATGTTAAAGTAAGGGTCAATTGATTGTTTTGTTTGATGATTTTGGAATTTTACTTAGCAAATTTGGGTATGCTAAGTAAAGTGGTTGAAAGTGGTTATTTCTTTTGTGAATTGTTGTTTTGATTTCTGGAAATTTGGAACTCCCACTTAGAAAATTTAGGTATGCTAAGTGAAGAACCCAAGTGTGTTTTGTTTGATTTTTTTTTTGTTTTGAAAATAGATTCTTAGGTTTTATGCTAAGAAAATCTTAAGTGTTTCATTTATTTTTGGATGTTTGGTTTTTGAAAGAGTAGGATCCTTAGCAAATTTAGGTATGATAAGGAAATCCTAAGTGTTTCATTTGTGTTTTTGATTTGTTTGAGAGTGGAGACTTTACTTTAACAAGTATGGTATGCTAAAGATGAAGTTTCACTTAATTTTGTGAAATGGAAATTTCACTGAGCAAATTGAGTATGCTAAATGAAATTCAAATGATGTGTCCAAAATTTTGTTGTGTTTTGGTTTTGAAAATGGAAACTACTACTTAGCAAATTTGGTATGCTAAGGAATAAAGATCAAAGGTGCTTGAAAATTTTTGTTTTGATTTTGGAGACTTCACTTAGCAAATTTGGGTATGCTAAATGAAGTTCAAAGATGTTTGAAAATTTTAATTTTGGGATTTGGAGACTTCACTTAGCAAATTTGAGTATGCTAAATGAAGTTCCAAATGTGTTTGAAAATTTTTGGTTTTCAATTTGGAGAGTTCACTTAGCAAATTTGGTATGCTAAATGAAATTCCAAAATGTGTTTGAAAATTTTTGATTTTGGATTTTTGAAACTTCACTTAGCAAATTTGAGTATGCTAAATGAAGCTCCAAAAGATGTATTTAAAAATTTTTGATTTTGTATTTGGAGACTTCACTTAGCAAATTTGAGAATGTTAAATGAAGTTCCAAATATGTTTGAAAATTTTGGATTTTGGATTTGGAGACTTCACTTAGCAAATTTGAGTATGCTAAATGAAGTTCTAAATGTGTTTGAAATTTTTTTTTTATTTTGGTATTTGGAGACTTCACTTAGAAATTTTGAGTATGCTAAATGAAGTTCCAAAAATGTTTGAAATCTTTTGATTTTGATTTGAGACTTCACTTAGCAAATTTGAGTATACTAAATGAAGTTCCAAATGTGTTTGAAATTTTTTTGATTTTGGATTTGGAAACTTCACTTAGCAAAATAGTATATAAATGAAGTTCCAAATGTGTTGAAAATTTTGGTTTGAATTTGGAGACTTCACTTAGCAAATTTGAGTATGCTAAATGAAGTTCCAAATGTGTTTTAAAATATTTATGATTTTTGATTTGGAAACTTCACTTAGTAAATATTATGCTAAATGAGGTTGAAAATGTTTTTTGGGATTTGGAGACTTCACTTAGCAAATTTGGGTATGCTAAATGAGGTTCCAAAATGTTTGAAAATTTTGAGTTTTGGAGACTTGAGTATGCTAAATGAAGTTCCAAAATGTAAAAATTTGATTTGAGATTTGGAGACTTCACTTAGCAAATTTGAGTATGCTAAATCAAGTTCCAAATGTGTTTGAAAATTTTGTTTTTGATTTTGGACTTGGAAACTTCACTTAACAAATTTGAGTATGCTAAATGAAGTTCCAAATGTGTTTGAAAACTTTAAAATATGATTATTGATTTTTGATTTTGAAACTTTTTGATTATGGAGGTTTGGTTGGTATTTGGGGTAAAAAATATTTGATTTGAAAATATGATTGTTAAGTTTAATTTTTGAAAAGAAACTTTCCAACAAATTTGGGTATGTAGGAATGGATGATGAATCTTATTTTTGAAAATGTGCAAATTTTATTTTGTGTATGATTATTGCTTTCTAAAGAGGAAATTCCAACTTAATCATATGTGGGATATGTTTAAGTGGGATTTTTTGAATATTATTTTTTATTTAGGAAATGAAATCTTCATTTAATAAATTTAGGTACATATTAAATGAAGATGTTCATATGTGCTTTGAAAATTTTAGTTTTATTTGGAAATGAAACTTTCACTCAATAAATAGGTGTATAGAATATTGAAAAAAAAATCATGTGTGCTTTTTTTAAAACTTTATTTTTGATTATGATTTTTGGAAAGATGATTGTTCATTTTATTTTGAAAAATGAAATCTTGATCAAAGTGAATTGAAAGATGTTCATTTGTGCTTTTGGAAAAGATTTTAATTTTTATTTGAAGATGAAACATTCAATAGGAGTTTGAATGGAAAAAAAATCATGTGTGCTTCTTGATTTTGATTTTGGAAAGATGATTGAATGAAATGAATTCATGTTATGCTTTTGGAAAGATTTTAATTTTATTTGAAGATGAAACTCCCATTCAATGGGTGTGAGTGTATTGAATGGAAAGGTTCATGTGCTTTGCTTTGAAAACTTTATGATTGTCTTTGGAAAGATGATTGTTCATTTTATTTTGTAAATGAAATCTTCATCAAAATGAATTAAAAGAAGATGTTCATTTATGCTTTTGGAAAAGATTGTTAGTTTTATTTTTGAAATTTCCTACATGTAATAATTATGAGAATTGTTAAATGAGGGTGATAAAATTTTTATGAAAAATATTTTTTATTTTTTGCATTTTTGAAAGAGTGTTTTTTTTAGAAGCAAAGTTCTTATGGAAAATTTATTTTGTCTTTATTATTTTAGAATGAACCTTTCTTATCATAAAAATGGTAAAGTGGAAGTCTTTAAATGCTTTCTTTTTATTTGGAGCTTTTTTTATTTTTACCCATTGGAGAACCCAACGGGGGTTTTAAGACCAACACAGAGTGAGGTCCTAAAATCTAAGGATGTTAGCTAACTCAAATTAAGAATAAAATAAGCTAAGTGCCAATGAAAAGAAATATAGTCTCAAATTCATGCCAAAGTTCAAACCCACTATCGATACTTGAAGACAACAATCATTCACCAAAGATGGAGAGAAACTATCCCAAATTAAGCCAAAAAAATATGTTGGTAGAAAAATTTCTATAGAGTCGCCTTCAATATGTGGGTGAAAAGCCAAGAATATAAATATTCAACTATTTGGGATGCCACAAAGATCCGTAGATGTGCTTATTTAGGTGATCGGGTATGTCATTAGGGAATAGTGTACTATCTCGAGAGATAGAAGTCAGTACCCTTTAATGGACCTAATCAACTCAATAAGGACTCTTAAGGACGATGGGTCTGCATATGTACTAGAGATTCTTCCCCTACTTTACATGAAAAGTAAAGCAGGATTTATTTTAAACCTAGTTTGTTAAGTTCTCTATAGGGGCAAGCCTATATAATTAATTACATCCTAAAGGACATGATCCTTTAGGAATACTCTCGATTAAGGTAAATGATCATTGTCTTCAAAGATTTCAATTGAAAGGACTATCAATTGATTAGTTCATTTTGAGATCAATGGATTGATCAAAGAGAGGGAGTTATTATCAAGCCAAAAAAGATAAAGAGATGACCATGATGCTAGGAAACTAATGAGAATCTCAAACTATCCTATAGTTGGCTTTCTATTTTGAAATTGATTTAATATTTGAGTTGAATTTATTAGAAATTTAGGACTTATGATTCATTAACATAAGATTAAGAAAATGCCTAAGAGGTGAGAAATTGCTTATGGCCCACAAAGGGAGAAGTAACCTAACCTAAACCTAGGGAGCTTTGAACATCAAAAGCACAACCTAAATCTAAGGCAAATTATTTGCCTCCACAAGAGAGGACAAACCACCCAACCTTGGACTTACAACCGGGGACCAACTAACTCCTCTATGATTTTAAATTCATGTAGGCAAGTCATATGATTTATGCAAGATAGGTATTATTATTTATTTAAAGAGACTAAGTCCTTAAACTCACTCTAAAGAGACTAGATCATGTAAGGACATGCTTCAAATGACCTAAATCTAATGCAACTAAGATTTCATTTTATTTTTTGATAATTATTTTTTTAAATAGGATTCATATGCCTAATGCATGAGAAGCAAAGTTATTGGCCAAAATCAGTGATAAGGGAGGATGTGTGTTTCCACCATGGCTCTCAAAGGTCAAGCCAAGTTTCTCTGGCAAAGGTGGTAGCCCTCCAATCAAGAGTGAAATAAGATGCATTTGTGCATGATATTGTAAAAGAAATACTCATCCAGCTAAGGGGTTTCTAATTCTTTTATCTTGATTTTAAACCTAAGCTTTTGGTGAGGTTATGAATTCTTTATTTTTAGTTTTGAGTTGTTAGATTTGTAAAAGATTTATTTTTCCGTAAGAGCCTAATTCACATCCAGGCCATACATAAAGGAAGGAAGAAATTAGAAAAAGATGCCACTTAATGCAAAAGCTAAATAAATCATCAATCAATTTATAAAGTAATCACAAAAGAATAAGAGGCCAAGTGTGGTCGGGTACCACCTCACAAACCCATAAAAAAATTTGGTAAATGAGCTCTACCCTTATACAACCCGAATTACAAATGAATTAAATTACAATTAAGCAAGGAATTCATTGTTATGGGGGTCTTCAAGCTTCATTTCTTCTTTCTTATTTGGTTCCTTCTTTTGGATGGTTGGGATGTGGATGCTCTAAGGCTTCACATGGTGCATAAGATAGGATCTAATGACCAATGTTCATCCTAATCCCCATAACAATCATTCCAAAATCTTAATTACAAAATTTACATGAAAAGGAAAATAATAAAAATCTAACTAACACCTACAAAATAGAGATTAGCTAAAATAAACCACACAAATCTCAAGCATGTATATTGGACTTATCACCCCACACATGGGTGACTAAGTCCACTGCCTATTGGATTATGCTTAGGGGTATAAGCACCTGCAAGCAAAAACATTTATATTTTTATTTATTACAACGCCCCATAAGCACAATCCCCTACAGAAAATAATGGTTAGACTGAGATTGCCCTACCATTCATTCTACAAGCATACATCCAAACATCTAGTCTAAAACATATATCACAAAACAAATGCAAGCATCAAACCATGCACCACCCTAACCTAAAGCTAAAAGTGGTGACTTAGGCTAATGTGTGTGCTTTGAAGGTTTGTGTGGTATCCTTAGCTATGGCTTTAAGTTAGAATTTTCTAAGTGTGAATCATGTTCAACTTGGAGGAGGGTTTCATTTAAGTGATTTAATTATTTTGATTTTATTTCATGTTTTGATTAGGTTCAAATAAATCCTAGAATTAATTCTAAGTTATGAAGAGGGGGAAAGAGAAGAGAACTTCTCTTTCCTTCCCTAACCTAAGTAATTTCTAAAGTAGATTCATATTTTAGTTTTATTTAGTGAATGTTTTGATTATGTCTTTTAATTTAATCGAGTTTAGATGAACTCTAAACAAACCCATTCAAAAATAAAGGCATTTTAAGATTAAATAAAATGAACCAAATTCATAAAACATACATCACTTCATTCCTTTCCCAACATGTATAACATGCATATGAATGAGTCCTAAGCATATCTATACACACAAATGAGAATATTTAACACACTTTATGAAGCATGCTAAGTAATTCATTTAAGGAAATTTGGAAGTTTAAGATGCATGATTTTCATTAAGTAGAACAGGGTTGCTTATCCAATTTTCACATGCACACATGAAAGTAAGAAAGGCATAAGTGAGTACAACGCCATTATTAACCAGAGGTGTAAGGTACAAGACCTACTTAGGGATACTTAAAGCCTCACAACCTTAGGTTGTCCAGACTAATATACCACTTTCCTTAAACACAAACATGTGTACAAAAGAAATGAATGGAAAAGAAAGAATTAAAAAATTTGTATTAGTTGATTTATTTTGTTTATGCAATTTATATGTGCAAACATAGGTATCCTTCTTAAGTGATAGTATAGGAATGAATAGGATTTGGAATTAGGAAAGTGTTAGGTTTTTTTCAAATGAACCATACATCTTACCAAATCCTATTCAAAACTATACTAAAAGAAGAGAGAAGGAAAACCTATACTACGCACATCCTTGTATTCTCTCACATGCAAGCTTATAATTAAAATATAAGTAGCACACTTTGAGTTTTAATAATTGATTCATATAATTTAAAAAATAATTTGAATTTAATAGTGATAATAGCCACTCATATTTCTACTTTAGCCAACACATGCAAATTTGACATAAAGTAAACATTTTCATTTTAAATTTGAATTTTGGAAAAATATGGATGAATGAAGCCACATGACATACAAATTTAACATGTTGGGGAAGATTTAAAGCAATGAAAGCATGTAAACACATTCACTTCAATTAAATCCTAAAGACAATCTTATGAAATAAGAAAGCTTAAAATAAATCAAAATTTGTTTATGATGCTTTTTGTTTGGTTTTGAGTTTGATTTAATTTTGAAAATGTGAGTTGATTTTCCTATTTCTAACCCATTACCACATGTGTTTGATATTTTTGTTTAATTTTTAAATGATTAGATTCATTTTTATATTTTAATTAGGTTAAGGTATGAATTAAGCAAGTTAATTAACCCTTACCTACACCACCTTAGCATAGTTAACCAAGTAATTATGAGCTAATGAGATGACATTAAACCTCACAAAGAATTTAAATTTGAAATGCACCTAGGAAGAAAAGGGCCTAATGCAATTTGGCTCATGATTAATGGTTAATTAAGCTAAGGGTTTAACTTAAGTTCAAAACACCCCTCACACATGTAAGTTGGGTTTTGATTTCCTTAATTGAACTTAGGCTCTTGAACACCTAAGCATCTATCCAAAGTAGATTAATTAAGTTCTAGTAGATTTTATAATTTTTAGATATTAATTAAGAGAATTAATGAATTAACCCTTAATTAAAATAGGATTAAGGAAAGAAAAGGGGGTTTAGGGAATAGCTTAGGGGAAATACCCCAAAATTATTCCCTAAGCCTTCTATTCACTAGATTTAACCTTAATCAAACCCAATGAGAGATTAAAACACTAATCCAACCTTAATTTTCCTTAATTACATTAAAGGAGTAATTAGGAAATACATTTGCCATTCCCCCAATTAAGCCTTCAATAAATCCCAAGAAAATTAGGGGAGTTAACTGTCATCCTCCAAAACATACCCAAGAAGTTTGGGATTAATCAAAAGATTAATTAAGAGGTAATTAGCAAAATAAAATTTCCCTTAAAACCCAAAATCAGAGAAAAGTATAATTCAAAATCCATTGAAATCATTTTTAAAATAATCTAGGTTGAATTATCTTTCCAAAAAAATTTACCTCATATTTTTCAGAATTTTATTGAGGGAGATATGAATTTTGGAAGCTTAGGGGATTAATTAAAATTAATTAAATCCTAACTAATCCCCTTAGCTCACAGCGTGACACGCAGCGGGGGTGGTCAGCATGCTTTAAATGCATCACACTATGAGCCATCCACTTAAACATTGCATCAAGGTGGCGGTGTGGTGGCGGGACGCAGTTTGATCCCTACCGTTCGATCAAGGATCGAACGGCCAAGGATCATCTTGTGGTTTTAAAAGGTATAAAGGATTTATAAAATGTGCATTTAATCTTGGCCGTCCATCCAAAATATGCTGATGGATGGCCAGGATTCTCCATGTTCTTCCTTGAGGATCAATGGAGACCGTCCATGATCTAAGGGAAGATCCGATTGAGCTCAGATTGGAATGAGACTTTACCCACACCATCTTAAGCTAATGACATGCTAATCCAATGGTGGACATGACAATTTCTTTCATAAAAGACCAACACCTACTAAGCCTAGTGGTCATAAAATTCCATACCTCGCCGGAGGTGATCATCGGTGCTTGAGCTCAATGAGGTAGCTTCGTCTAGTGGAGATGAAGCCCTGTTTAAAGTTTCAAGCCTTGGGGTTGAGTAGATCTCTTTATGGAGCAACACCTCTTTTCCTTGCTTGTGGCTTTGATCCAATTCAACCTCTCCTTGCTTCGGGAACTTGAATGAGAGCCTAGGTGCACTCAACTTGATCCCTTGAGGGAGTGTGCAAAGGCATTGAAGTAGAATGTAGTGTAGAAGAAATTGGGAGTTGAGTTGAGCTCCCCTATTTTCAAAGGAAGAAAATTGAGAAATGGCTATCTCAAATCCATCTTAAAGCTGATGGCTCCTAACACTCCCTAGGGTTCAATCGACAATGAGGGTGTTGAATTCAAATGAAATTAGGGGGAGTATATCTGCCCCTATGGAAATCGGATGAAGAATGGCTTGCCATTTTGATCCAATTGACCATATGGAAAGGTTTTTTTGGGCTATTTCAAGTTGGTACATGGTCGGTTGGAGCTTAGGAGTGGATTAGTAACCTCCCATGTGCTCCAAATCAAGTGGAGGGAGGTTTTTGAATTAGCCAATTTGAGCTAGGGGTCAGTTTTGGCCTTGGGTCCATTTGGGCTGACCCCCATTGGGTTGGGTGCACTACTCTCCATTGGGTCCACTTGACCTATTAGGAAGGTATCAAGTTGATATGAAGAGGGCTTGAACAAATTACCCATGTATTAGACCAAAATTTGTTCTATGGTTTAGGGGTAGAATGGTCATTTTATGAATTTTTGAGATTGGAAATGTTGGGTATGTAGAGAAAATAGGATTTTACAAGTTTCATTAGATTTAGAGTTCATTTGATAAGGTTTGGCATGTTGACCCATTTAGGTTAAAATGGGTCATCAATAAGTTAAAATAATCAAATTAATCAAACCAAGGTTGGGTCAAGATGACCATTTGAAATATTTGGTGGCTTTGGTTTGATTCAATTTGGTTTAGTTTTGAATTTGGCTCATATGACTTCATTTAGGTCAAATGGGTCAAGTTGAACAAGTGATTTGGAATGAACTTGACCCATTGGTTTGAGTCAATTTAGCTTAGATCAACTTTTGACTCATTTTGACTTTTTAGGTCAAGTTGGGTCAACTTGGGTCAAGTGGCCAATGGGTTAGGCTCAAATGTTGACTTGGTCAGTTCAAACATAGGTCTTGAATGAACTTAGATCAATGGTTTCAATCAATTTGGCCTATGGCGATTTTGGTTGTTAGTTTCATTTTGGGCTAAGTTGAGTTGGTCAACCCATAGGTTTGACTTAGTTTGACCCAATTTGATTGATTGATCATACCATGATGATTGTTGATCATGATGAGAGGCATAGGTAAGTTTGATTCAATCCAATTTGGTTAGGATTAGAATTTGGCTCATAAGGGTACTTTAGGTCACTTTGGGTCAAGTGAGCCTAAGTGGGTCAAATGGCTTGGTCAAAGCTTGATTTGAGTTTGATCACGGTTTTGGCTAAGTACATGAAGGAAGACTTAAAGGACTTAGGAAATTTTTGGAGTTTGAAGCTTGAATTTTTGAATTTAGTTTGATTGATTTATATTTATATTTCATTTATATATGTGAATATAAATGAGAATATAAATGAATTATGAGAAAATCTCATGAGTTTGATTTGGTTTGATCATTATTTTGGCTAAGTTCATGAAGGAAGACTTAAAGGACTTAGAAAAATTTTATATATGGAATTTAATTTGAGAATTTGATTTGATTGATTTATATTTATATTTCATTTATATATGTGAATATAAATGAGATTATAAGTGAATTGTGAGAAAATCCCACGAATTTGAATTGATTTGATCATGATTTAGGTTAAGTCTTTAAGAAGCAAATTAAGGACTTAAGAAATTTTTGGACTTAAGAATTATTCATGGATTTCAATCACATGGAGTTGATTTGAGTTTCCAGAAAATCAAATAAGATTGATTTGGTGTTTGACTTGAAGGAAAGAAGATGAGGAACGGTTCAAGCTAAGGGTAAGCAAATATTCCTAAACACCCCTAAGGCATGACCTATTCCTATGGCTAACTCTTCTAAGTCTCTAGGGCTAGGTTGAGTGTCCACCTAATCACTAGATATGTCTTAAGACTAAGGAACTCTTAAAGAGGAGTCCTATGTCAAGATGGAGGGTTGAGAGCTCATTCTAAAAATGAGGTCAACACCAAGTCAAACCCAACTTAACCCTTTTGACTTGAAATGTTCGAATGAACCATAACCCATTTGAACCCCAGCTAATTGCAATTAAATTTATATATGAATCCTAAATCCATATATAAACTCAACTAAATCAAACTCAACCCAAAATCAAGCCAACTAAAGCTAATTGGTCCACTTGACCCAAAGTGGCCAATTTGACCTATTTGAGCCAAGTTCTAATCCTACCCAAATTGGATTGAACCAAGCACATAAAAACCTCCCATCATGATTATTGATCACCCTAGGTTGATCAATTGTCATAAATTGGGTCAAACCAAGACAACTTGGTCATTTGACCAAGTCAAACCTTTAACCCATATGAACCCAAACTAGCCAAATTACAACCTATGCCAAATACCTTGAAACAAATGATTCATTCCAAATCAAAATCAATATTTGAACATGACTTGACATTCGATTGAGTCAAACCAAACCCAATTTGTCCTCTTGACCCAAGTTGACCCAAATTGACCTAAAAGATCAAATTGGATCAAATCAAAATATAAACCAAATTGATTGCAACCATTGACTGAAGTTCATTCCAAATTGGTTGTTGAACTTAACTAAAGATAGGATTAGGCGTAATTGAACCCAATTGACATACTTAGCCCAAATTGACCTAAAGGTTCAAATTGGCCTAAATCAAAACCAAATCCAAATTAATTGAAACCAAAGCCTACAATAATCTTCAATTGGTCAACTAAACTCAAACCAACACCCAAACCAAGCCAATTTGTCCAATTTGGTCAAATTTGTCAACTTAACCCATTTGACCCAAATGAATTCAAATGAGCCAAAATCAAATCTAAGCCAAACTTAACCAAACCAATTGAACCAACACATCCCAAATGATCATATGAACTTGACCCGACCCTTGGTTTGTCCCAATTTGACCAATAGGTCAACTTGACCCAACCTAACCCAATTTGACCCAAATGAGTCAAATTGAGCCAAAGCTGACCAAATCAACTCCAATTGACTTGAAATTTGGGCTAACCCAATTTTGGCTCATTTCAATTCTTCCCAAATCAAATCCAATGCCATATGATCATTCTACCCTTGGGTCAAGGGCATCACATGAGATAAATCACCCATGTAAGTCATTTCCATTCTCCACTTTTCTCCCAATGGTCCACTTAGGCACCTAGGACACTGCCCAACTTGACCTAAGGGGTGGTTGGGTCGACAATGTCCCATGGTAGTTGAAATCACCTCACCCTCCCCATTGGATAATTTGAAACTCATAGGACACCCATGATTCCTTCTTGGCAGCCACCTCCACACCTTCAACCAACCAAGCTGAGCCAACTCACCTCCTCCCTTCCACCCACGACTCCTTGAGATGGCCAGATACCCCCTAGAAGCCAAAACCTATCCCACCATCTGATCAAGATGAAAGGGGGGGTATACACCCCCTCATTTTCACTCAAACACACATTTTTCCTCGAGCTCTACCCAAGTTGCTGTGAGCCATTCCTTAAGCTCCCAAGCTCATTCATTGAAAAATGCTCCCATTCCAAAATAGCACTCCCATTTTTGACCTAACTTCCCATTTCTCCATCAAACTCAAATTAACTTTACACGCACCTTCCTAGGCCTTGTCGAAGCAAAGAATCATCTCCCAAACTTCAAAGCGAGGGACTGATCAAAGCCGAGCCCCAAATTATGGTCATGGCCTTCTTGTGAGTGAGGAATTAATCTAATTGTACTCAGTAGGGATTCATCTTCATTAGATGAAGCTTCCTCAATCATTTGAGTCACTGGTCTTGAGCTCTTGCGAGGTATGCTTCCAAAACTGATTCTTAGGCAAAAATGGGTTGGAGCTTTTGAAGAAAACTTTCATCTCATGTGATATTAACCATTAGATCCCCTCCGATCGATGTCGTGAAGGTTTGGGATCTTTTTGGAGTTGATCTAAGCTCCGATCAAGTGAGCAATGGCGGACAGACTCCATTATCCATCACTTGCATGATGTTAGATCATGCATCATCTATTCTGCGTTATCAGAATAGATGGTCATGAGTATATCCACTAGATTATTATGATATAATATTATTAAGGTGTGAGATTAATCGTAGATGTACGATCTAAATGGCGGACAAGAAAGCTTGCCTGCTGCTGCCATGTAGGTTCTAAGTTGGATAAGTTTTAAGTAACCAATCCTGCGACGCCACGTGGAAAGCATGCTGCATCAGCGCGCCATATGGTGCCAACAAGATTAGGCTTTAGTTAGGCTTAATTAACCATTTTTAATGGCTGAAACTTCTAAAAATTATAGAGAAATAAAAATACAAATAAAAACTCATTTTAAAGGTATTTCAGAGGAGAATTAAGTAAAAATGATCTTAATTATATTTGTATAGTAATTAAGCTTCAATTAAGGTTAAATTACAAAATTAATTAGCTTAATTACTCCTTAATTACTTGAGCAATTAATCCCAAATTTTGTGGGTTAATTTAATGGGTTGACCTCTGCCTCCCATAATTTTCTTGAGATTTATTGCTTAGTTAATTATGAAAATTCACTAATTAAACCTTAAGTACTCTTTTAAGTTATTTAATGATTAATTAATCCCATGAACAGTAACAAATTGATTAATTAAGTTTATTAATCATTATTCAATTATAAGTAAACTAAGGAATAGGGTTGGGTTTCGCTAAGTTCATTTCACCCTTTATTTCAAATGAAATTAATTAAGATTTAACAATTAAAATCACTTAATCAAATTGAAATCATAATCACATCGACCAATTAATTAAATCAAGGGGTAGATCTTTAGGTGTTTAATAATTTAAAGGAGTTTAATAAAATTATGGTTAGTCCACATGTGTGGGTAAACCATAAGAGTAATTAATTAAGTCCCTTAATCTAATTAACTATTAATCATGAGTCAATTGCATTATGCCTTTATTTCCTATGATCATTGAAAGTTTATTTTACATGCATGTCGCTCATAATTATTTAGTTAATTACTTTAAGGTGACATAGGTAAGAGTAATTAATTCATCTAATTAAGGGTTCAACTTAATTAACTCATAAAATCAACTTAATCACATTTCCTTAAAATCAAATCACTAATGTGGGAATGGGTTTAAAATAACAAGTGATGATTTCATTTTGCCAATTTAAATCAAATCAAATTTAAAACTTAATTAATAAAGAAGCTTTGGTTTGGTTTAAATAATCTTATTTGATTTGATTGTCCTTAAGAACTAGTTTGGTTGCATGAATCACATGCTTATATTTGATTTTCCTCTTTCCAATCATGTTAAATTTGGTATGTCATTTGAATTCATGCATCCATCTTTTCAAAATCATGTAAATTAAAATGGATTTCCTTTATGTATTGCATGTGTTGATTTAATTTAATATATGCATGGCTATTATCACTATTAAATCTAAATGTATTTTTCAAAAGCTTATAAATGAATAATAATTTTTGTTATGATGCTAGTTATAAATATATAAGAAATGCATGGGCTTATAGCTTAAGTGTATGAATATTGAATGTTGAGTTCTCTTATTCTTTCCTCTATTAATGTTGACCTATCTACTCACTAGAACTGATGACTTGCTTACCGTTATCTTAATGTGCTACCCTAGGAGGTAGAACTTTACCACTATGTAGGCTGACTTCAGTGACTTCTTGGAATGATGAGCTTGTGGAAAGTTCTACCTTCTCAATAGGTATACCTATAGCTTCTCTTATGGGATCCTCAGAGTCAGTTGACTCCAAGTCAATCTCAAGAGGTGAACACGATTGATTTAGAGCATAATAGTCTGACTCTGAATCAAAAAGGAAAGGATCAAAACTACTAGATCTATTATTTTTATTTAGACTCGGAGAGCTTTCAATAGGAATAAAATTAAGAGCTTCAGAAGTAGATAGTATATAAGTAGAATCAACTTTCTTCATTAATTTCTTTTTGGGTGGAGGTACATGATAGAAATCAAGTAAAGTAAGTGGAGTAAAGGATTTAGTGCCCTTATTTGTAGATACAATGCTCTTGTGGTAAGAGGTGGTAAATGGTTGGAGAATCGGACTCGATGGTGGGTATGCTAGGACTATCTCGGTGAGCTATCAAGCATCTTTTATCACCCTCTAAGTTGTCCTTGCAACTAGCAAACCTTCCTTGGTATTGAGGTTTGAGTTACTTCATGCACCTACAAGGAAAGTCGGATCTAAATGATCTTCTTGAGGTTCGGATGGGAGATATCTTAACCTTCTTGGTCTTAAGAGGATAAAGTATCCCTAAAGAGTACTCTAACGAAGATGGTTATTCTAATAAGTATTCCTTAGGGATAACTATGGCTCTCAACTTGTAGGTGCTCAAGTAGTCCTTAAAAGTGATACAATCCTCTAAGACATGGCTAACATGCGGTGAAAATAATGGATCATCACTCTTTCCCATTCCTGCCTCTAGGCTCTGTAACAAAAGTTAAGTTTCTTCAAGAGATTCATAAAGATTTTCCTAACTACCTCCCTCTTGAATGAATATGGCTTATTCAATCTATCGACAAGAGTATGTGGAAAGTAGCTACCTAGCAATGGATATGAATAACACCATGGGTAGGTCAAGGTGGTGGAAATGGTCACACCGCATAGATATGATGGTCGGGTGGAAGAGGAGGTGGAAAAGAGGTTGTTGAGCTTGCCTCATACTAAATTTTGTGCTACTTCAGTCCAACACAATTGTCCCTAGCTTCTTCTCAAGCACAAGTTGACTTCCTTTGTAGGCTAGCTTGTTTATTAATTTAATGTTTTGATGGTAAAGCCCTTAAGCATGAAGGTGACCCCATGGATATTTTGAGAAGAATCTCAATGCCATGTTTTTTTGATACATGTGATTTCATGCACAAGTTCATAAGAATGTAATCAATAATAATGCTTAGTTTCGTTTCTACAATGAGTTTGCTACAATCATCTATTGAGCTAACAACTTGATGAAGAGTGGTCCAACTAAAAGTCTTCATCGAAGTGGGCGTGGAACAATCAAATGCAACACGAACCGCTAATTAAAAAATGAAGAGGAGGCGACGCCACTGTTACAACCGCTCTAAAGTGTGCAATGTGTCATCATGGGTTCCCACTACCACCAAAGATCTTGAAGGATGGTGGCACAAAACCATAAATAAAATAAAAACTAAATAAAAATCTAAACCTAAAAATAAATAAAAAATAAAACCTAAACCCTAACTAAAAAAAGAACCTAAACCTTAAATAAACAAAATAAAATAAACATAAACCTAAACTAAAATAAATAAACCTAAACCCAAAACTAAATAAAATAAAATAAACTAAAAATAAACCTAAACCTAAACTCCTAAAAAACTAAACCTAAAAAAAATAAAATAAAACATAAACATAAACCCAAAATAAAAATTAAACTAAAACCTAATAAAATAAAAATAAAACTAAAATAAAAAAACATAAATTTAAACCTAAACCTAAAAAACAAACTAAAATACAAAACCTAAACTAAATTAAATAAAACTAAAATAAATAAACTAAACTAAATAAAAATATAAAATAAAATAAACTAAAATACATAAAAATAAACTAAAATACTAAATAAATCAAACTGTTGGTTTACTTAATTAAAAAAAACAACCCTAAACCCTCCATAAAACTAAAACCTAAACTATAACTATAAATTTTAAACTCTAAACTATCTCATCACCTAATAAATTTTAAATAAGGCCCTAAACCTAAATAAACCAAACCTAAAACTAAATCCTAAAAATTCTAAACCTAAACAACACTAAATAAATAAAACCAAAATAAAACTAAGAGCCAAAGCTAAACCCTAAACACTAAACCCATAATTAAACCCTAAGACCTAAAACTAAATTTTAAAATTAAAACCTAAACCTAAAGAAATAGTAAACCAAACTAAATCTTAAACCCTAACTCTAAAAACCTAAAATCATAAACTCAAACCTAAACCCTAAACCTAAAACTAACCTAAAATTTATCTAAATAAAAAACTAAAATAAATAAATAATAATACTTAAAATAAATAATAAAATAAAATAAAAAACCTAAACTAAAACCTAAAAATCAAATAATAAAATAAACTAATAAAATAATAAAATAAAAGAAATAAAACCTAAACTAAACTAAAAATAAAATAAGCCTAAAGACTAAATAAAATAAAAACTAAACGTAAAATAAAAATAAAATAAACCTAAAATAAAATAAAAACCTAAACCTAAAAAATAAAAATAAATAAAAAATAAAACCTAAACCCCAAACAAAAAAAAACCTATGCCTCAAATAAAAATAAAATAATCAAAATAAAATATAACTAAAATAAAGTAAACTAAAATAAATAAAACCTAAACTTAATCTTAAAATAAACTAAACTTAAACCTAAACCTAAACCTAAACTAAAAAAATAAAATAAACTAAAACTAAACCTATACCTAAACTAAACAATAAAACCTTAAACTTAACCTAAAATAAAACCTAAAACCTAAACCTAAAAAAATAAAATAAAACCAAAAACCTAAACTAAAAAATAAAACAAAAAATAAATAACCAAAAAAATAAACCTAAAACCAAAAAAAAATAAACTAAAATAAAGAACATAAAAGTTAAATTAACCTAAAATAAATAAACTAAGCTAAATAAAAAATAAACCTAAATAAAAAAACTAAAATAAATAAAAATTAAACTAAATAAACCTAAAGTTAACTAATTAATTAAAACTAAACCTAAAGCCTAAATCCTAAACCATAAATCTAAAACCCTAAACCCTAAACCATAAACTAACACTAACCCTAAACTAAACCTAAAACCTAAATCCTAAACCCTAAACCTAACCATAAAACCTTGTCCTAAACTAACCCTAAACCTTAAACACTAAACCTTAAACC
Source organism: Cymbidium sinense (assembly GCA_021442155.1). Classification (NCBI taxonomy): domain Eukaryota; kingdom Viridiplantae; phylum Streptophyta; class Magnoliopsida; order Asparagales; family Orchidaceae; genus Cymbidium; species Cymbidium sinense. The sequence continues at coordinate 328,978,455 of CM038214.1, read as the reverse complement.
CTAAAATCATAAACCCTAAACCCTAAAACCCTAAACCATAAAACCAAGACCCTAAACCCTAAAACCTACAACCATAAACCCAAAACCCTAATCCTAAACCCTAAACCCTAAATCCTAAACCCTAATCCCTAAATCCTAAAAAGCTAAAGATAAACTAAATAAAATTGAATAAATAAAATAAATAAAAAACCTAAATCTAAATATAATAAAAATATAAAATAAAATAAAAATCTAACTAAAACCTCCCGAACTTAAACCTAAACCTAAACCTAAAAATAAAATAAAATAAATAAAAACTTAAATGAAACTAAAAAAATAAAATAAACCTAAAAATACAAAACATAGACAAAATTAAAACTAAACAAAAAATAAAAAATAAAACGAACCTAAAATAAAATAAAATAAAAACTAAATAAAAACCTAAACCTAAAATATAAACCTCAAAATAAAACCTAAAAATAAATAAAAAATAAAACATAAACATTAAACTAAAAAAAATCTATACTTAAAATAAACAAAATAAAAAAAATCCTAAATCTAAACTAAAATAAACTAAACTAAAATGAATAAAACCTAAACCTAAAGCTAAAATAAACTAAACCTAACCCCTAAACTAAATAAAATAAAATAAACTAAAAATAAACCTAAACCTAAACTAAAAAATAAAACCTAAAAATAAACGTAAAAAAAACCTAAAACTTAAACCTAAAAAAAACTTAAAAATAAAAAAGAAAACCTAAACCTAAAAAATAAAATAAAAATAAAACTAAACTAAAAAAATAAATATAAATCTAAACCTAAACCTAAAAAATAAACAAAAATAAAAAACCTAAACTAAAATAAATAATTATTAAACTAAACAAACTAAAAAAAAAATCTAAACATACCACTTTACCTAATTTAAAAAAAAGACCATAAACCTTAAACCCTAAACCCTAAATCCTAAACCCTAAACCCTAAACCCTAAACCCTAAACCCTCAACCCTAAACTTATAAACCTAAATTCTAAACCCTAAACCTTAAACCATAAAACTAATGAAACCTGCTCCTAATCCCTTAAACTAAACCTAAACTCTAAACCTAAATTTTAAACCTAAACCCAAAACCCTAAACCCTAAACCCTAAATCCTAAAACCCTAAACCCTAAACCCTAAACTAACCCTAAATCATAAAAACCCTAAAGCTTAAAGCCTAAGCCCTAAAAACCCTAAAGCCTAAACCCTGAACCAACCCTTAATCCTAACCTAACTCTAAACCATAAACCCTAAAACCTAAACCCTAAAAACCCTAAACCCTAAAGCCTAAGCACTAAACCTTAAACCCTTAACCCTAAACCCTAAACCCTAAACCCTAAAAACCTAAACCTAAAGTAAATAAAACTTAAAACTAAAATAAATAAATATAAACCTAAACTTAAAAAAATAAAATAATAAATAATAATTAAAAACCTAAACCAAAAAAATAAAATAAAATAATAAAATAAAAAGTAAACTAAAATAAAATAAATAAAAACCTAAACTAAACAAAAATAATAATATAAACCTAAGAATAAAAATCCTAAATACAATAAACTAAATAAATAAAATAAAATAAACTTAAAATAAAATAAAATAAAACTAAATAAAACCTAAACCTAAAAATAAACCTAAAAAATAAATAAATAAAAAATAAAACCCAAACCTTAAACTAAAAATAAAAACTAAACCTAAAATAAAAATAAAATAAAAAAAATGAAATAAAGCTAAACTTAAACTAAAATGAAATAAACTAAACTAAATAAAACCTAAAGCTATACCAAAATAAACTAAACCTAAACCCTAAACTAAATAAATAAAATAAACTAAAATAAACCTAAACGATATAAAAAAAATAAAACCTAAAAATAAACCTAAAATAAAAACCTGAAACCTAAACCTTAAACCCCAAACCCAAAAAAGCTAAAAACCTAAACCTAAACTAAATAAAGACTAAAAATAAAATTACTAAAAAAACTTAAACTAAGATAAAATGAAAAAATAAAATAAAATAAAAACATAAACTAAAACTTAAACCTAAACTTATACTTAAAAAGAAAATAAAATGAAAACTAAAATAAAATAAAATAAATAAAAACCTAAACTAAACTAAAAAAATAAAAAAAACCTAAATAAAATAAGAACTAAACCTAAAATAAAAATAAAATAAACCTAAAATAAAATAAAATAAAAACTAAATAAAAACCTAAACCTAAAAGATAAACCTAAACATAAAACCTAAAAATAAATTAAAAATAAAACCTAAACCCTAAAATAAAAAAAATAACTTAAAGTTAAAATAAAAATAAAATAAACCTAAACCAAAACTAAGATAAACTAAACTTAAATAAATAAAACCTAAACCTAAACCTAAAATAAACCAAAGCTAAACATAAACCTAAACTAAATAAAAAAAAAAAAAACTAAAAATAAACCTAAGCTAAAAAAATAATACCTAAAAACTAACCTAAAATAAAAAACTAAAACCTAAACTTAAAAATAATAATAAAATAAAAAAAAAAAAAAAAATAAAAAATAAACAAAAATAAAATAAAAAATAAAAAAACTAAAAAATAAACACAAACCTAAACTAAAATAAAAACCTAAAATAAATAAACTAAACTAAATAAAATAAAATAAACTAAATAAAAATAAAAAAGAAAATAAAATAAATAAACTAAATAAACCTAAACCTAATTTTAATTTTAAAAAAGAAAACAAATAAAACCTCTAAACACTAAACCCTAAACCTAAACCCTAAACCCTAAACCCTAAACCTAAACCTAAACCCTAAACCCTAAAAATCCAAAACCCTAAAACTAAACCTAAAACCCTAACCCAAAACCCTAAACCCTAAACTCTAAACCATCAACCTTAACCATAATCCCTAAAATCTACAACCTAAACCCTAAACCATAAACTCTAAAAACATAAACCTAAACTAAATAAAACCTAAAAATAAAATAAATAAAAAAACTAAATCTTGAATTAAATAAATTAAATTAAAAACCTAAACCTAAACCTAAACCTAAAAGTAAAATTAAATAAAAAAGAAAAACTAAACTAAAATAAAATAAATAAAAACCTAAACTAATCTAAAAAAATAAGAAAAACCTAAAAATATAAAACTTAAATTAAATAAAAAATAAACATAAAATAGAAATAAAATAAACCTAAGATAAAATAAAATAAAAACTAAATAAAAACCTAAACCTGAAACTAAAAAAAACACCTAAACCTAAAATAAACAAAATAAAATAAATGTAAACACAAAAAAAAAAACTAAACTAAAATAAATAAAACCTAAATGCTAAACTAAATAAAATAAAATAAACTAAAAATAAATCTAAAATTAAAATAAATCTAAAATAAAAACTTAAAAGCTAAACCTAAAAAAATAAAAGCAAAACCTAAACCTAAACCTAAAAATATAAAATAAATCTTAAACATAAAAAAATAAAATTATAAAACTAAACTAAAAAGTAAACATAAACATAAACCTAAACCTAAAAAATATACTAAAATAGAAAACCTAAACTAAAATAAATAAACCAAACTAAATAAAATAAACAATAAATCTAAATCTAAATAAAAATAAAATAAAAATAAATAATAAACCTAAGCTAAATTAAATATACCTAAACCCTAAACCCTAAACCCTAAACCCTAAACCCTAAACCCTAAACCTTAAAACCTAAACCCTATGCCCTATACCCTAAACCTTAAACCCTAAACCCCTAACCCTTACCCTAAACCCTAAACCCTAAACCCTAAACCCTAAAGCCTTAAACCCTAAACCCTAAACCCAAAAATAACCCTAAACCCTAAAACCCTAAACTGTTAACCCTAAACCTAAACCCTAAAACCCTAAACCTAAAAAACTAAACCCTAAACACTAAACCCTAAAACCTAAAACCCTAAACCCTCTAACCTAAACCCTAAACCCTAACCAGATACCCTAAGAATCCTAAACCCTAAAACCCTACCCTAACCCTAAACCCTAAACCCTAAATAAAGACCTAAACCTAAACTAAATAAACCTAAAAATAAAATAAATAAATAAACCTAAATAAAATAAAACCTAAACTAAAACATAAATTTAATCCTAAATAAAAAAAAAAAAAATAAAAATAAAATAAAATAAAATAAAATAAAGAAAACCTAAACTAAAAAATATAATAAATAATAATAAAAAACTTAATTAAAACTAAACATAAAATAAAAAAATAAAATAAACCTAAAATAAAATAAAATAAAAACTAAATAAAACCTCAACCTAAAAAAATAAAACTAAAATAAATAAAATAAAACCTAAACCCTAAACTAAAAAATAACCTAAACCTAAAATAAAAATAAAATAAATAAAATAAAATAAACCTAAACCTTAACTAAAATAAACTATAATAAAATAAATAAAACCTAAACTTAAACCTAAAATAAACTAAACTTAAATCAAAACCTAAACTAAAAAAAATAAAATAAACTAAAAATAAACCTAGACCTAAATTAAAAAATTAAACCAAAAAGTTAACCTAAAATAAAAACCTAAAACCTAAACCTAAAAAAATAAAATAAAAACATAAACCTAGATTTAAAAATAAAAGATAAAATGTAAACATAAAAAATAAAATAAAAAATAAACTAAAAAGTAAACATAAACCTAAACATAAAACTAAAAAAAGATACTAAAATAAAAAACCTAAACTAAAAATAAATAAACTAAACTAAATAAAATAAAAAATAAATCTAAATAAAAATAAAAATAAAATAGACAAAAAGAAATAAAGAATAAACTAAATAAACCTAAACCCTAAACCCTAAACCCTAAATCCTAAACCTTAAATCTTAAACACTAAACCCTAAACCCTAAACCCTAAACCCTAAAACCTAACCCTAACCCTAAACCCTAAACCCTAAACCTAAAACCTAACCCTAACCTTAAACCCTAAACCCAAAATTAACCCGAAACCCTAGAAACCCTAAAGCCTAAACCTTAAGCTAACCCTAAACCCTAAACCCTAAAAACCCTAAACCTTAAAGCCTAAACCTTAAGCTAACCCTAAACCTTAAAAATACTAAACCTTAAAGCCTAAACACTAAACCCTAAACACTAAACCCTAAAAACACTAGATCCAAAACCCTAAGCTAACCCTAAACCCTAAACCTTAAAGCCTAAACACTAAACCCTAAACCCTAACCGTATATCCTAAACCTTAAAATCCTAAACCTTAAAACCCTAAGCCCTAAACCCTAAACCCTAAACCCTAAAATGTAAAGATCTAAACCTAAATTAAATAAAACCTAAAAATAAAATAAATAAATAAACCTAAACCTAAATAAAATAAAAACCTAAACCTAAAAATAAAATAAAATAAAAAATGAAAATAAACTAAAATAAAATAAAGAAAAACCTAAACTAAACTAAAAATATAATAAAAATAAGAATAAAAAATCTAATAAAAAAACTAAACATAAAATAAAAATAAAATAAACCTAAAATAAAATAAAATAAAAACTAAATAAAAACCTCAACCTAAAAAATAAACCTAAAAAAAATAAAAAATAAAACCTAAGCACTAAACTATAAAATCCTAAACCTAAAATAAAAATAAAATAAATAAAATAAAATAAAATAAACCTAAACCTAAACTAAAATAAACTACACTAAAATAAATAAAACCTAAACCTAAACCTAAAATAAACTAAACCTAAATCGAAACCTAAATTAAATAAAATAAAATAAACTAAAAATAAACTTAAACCTAAATTATAAAATAAAACCTAAAAGTAAACTAAAATAAAAACCTAAAACCTAACCTAAAAAATAAAATAAAAACATAAACTTAGTCATAAAAATAAAAGATAAAATTTAAACTTAAAAAATAAAATAAAAATAAAACTCAACTAAAACATAAACCTAAACCTAAAAAATTAACTAAAATAAAAAACTTAAAATAAATAAACTAAACTATATAAAAATAAAAAATAAACATAAAATAAATAAAAAATAAAATAACTAAAATAAATAAAGAATAAACTAATTAAACTAAATAAACATAAACCTATGGGTTTACTTAATTAAAAAAACCCTAAGCCTTAATTCCTAAACCCAAAATCCTAAAGCTTAAACCCTAAACCCTAAAACTAACCCTAAACCCTAAACCCTAAACCTACAACGCTAAACCTTAAACTTTTATTACCTTAACTGTTCTAATCTCCCTCTTATTATAATTTTGCAGGTGATTCTCTCTCCTTCTAAACCTACATCATGCATTCCTACATTCTAAAACATTGGCTAATCTTACTTTAGCTTATTATATTAATCATCTTGTATCTTTTGATTATTTTATGCTTTCTACTCTATGTACTTAGAATTTACCTTACTAATTGTAAATTTTGATAACTTGAGTTTACCTGGGACCTAAACTAATAAAATACTGCTCTTCTAAAAAAAAAACCTAAACCTAAAAAAGCCCTAAACCCTAAAGCATAAACCCTAAATCCTAAACCTAAACCCTAAACTAACTAACCCTACCCTAATTGAAAACCTTAAAACCCTAAATCCTAAACCCTAAACCCTAAAAAGCCTAAACCCTAATGCCAAAACCTAAACCCTAAACTAACCCTAAACCCTAAACTATCAAAATCCTAAAGCTTAAAGCCTAAACACTAAACCCTAAACCCTAAACTCTAAACCATAACCCTAAACCCTAAAACCATAAACCCTAAACCCTAAACCCTAAAACCTAAACCCTAAACCCTAAATACCTAAAAGCCTAAACCTAATAATAAAATAAATAAAATAACCTAAACCTAAATAAAATAATAAAATAAAATAAAATAAAAAGAAAAATAAACTAAAATAAAATAAATAAAAACCTAAACTAAACTAAAAATTAAAGAAAACCTAAGAATAAAAAACCTAAACAAAATAAAAACTAAATGTAAAATAAAAATAAAATAAACCTAAAATAAAATAAAATAATAATTGAATAAAAACCTAAACCTTAAAAATAAACTTAATAATAAAACCTAAAAATAAATATAAAATAAAACCTAAACCCTAAACTAAAAAAAGAACCTAAACCTAAAATAAAAATAAAATAAATAAAATAAAATAAACCTAAACCAAACTAAAATAAATAAAACCTAAACCTAAACCTAAAATAAACTAAACCTAAACCTAAACTAAAAAATAAAACCTAAAAATAAACCTAAAATAAAACCTAAATTAATCACAAAAAAAATAAAATAAAACCTAAACCTAAACCTAAAAAAATAAAATAAAAATAAACTCAACTAAAAAAATAACCATAACCTAAAAAAAAATAAACTAAAAAAACCTAAACTAAATAAATAAACCTAAAATAAATAAACTAAAATAAATAAAAATAAAAATAAACCCAACTAAAAATAAAAAATAAAAAAAACTCAAATAAATAAAAAATAAACTAAATAAATTTAATAAACCTAAACCTACTAGTTTACTTAATTTATAAAAAAATCCATAAACCCTAAATCCTAAACCTTAAACCCTAAAACTAACCCGAAATGCTAAACCCTAAACATACAACCCTAAAGCCTAAAACCCTAAACTCTAAACCCTAAACCCTAAACCCTAAACTCAAAGCTCTAAACCTTATATCGTAAACCTTAAACCCTAAACCCTAAAAACCTAAACCTTGAACCCTAAACCATAAACACCTAAAACCTTAAAACTTATAACCCTAATAAATAAACCCCAACCATAACCTAAACCTAAACTAACTCTAAACCCTAAGAATTAACCGATCGTGAACATCACCGCCAACTAAACTCTAATCTAAAAATAAACCTATAAATGATAGGTGCTAAAATAAAGCAATATAGGTAAGCTAAACGCCATAAAAAATATGATGCGTGATCCTAATAAAACTAGAGAAACTAAAGAAAACCTACATAAACTTCGTTATAGTAGAGAAAGTTACTATAATTATTTTGCTAATGATCATTTTATCTATAAATGTCTTAAAACCTAAACTAATAAAAATCAAAAAAGAAGAAATGTTAAATATGAATTTGTTCTCTATTAAAAAAAATTGTAAACCTTAAACCTAAAACCTAAACCCTAAACCCTAAACCCTAATAAACCCCAAACCCTAAATCTAAACCTAAACCTAAACTAACTCAACCCTAAACCCTAAACCCTAATAAGAAAACCTAATCCTAAAAAATAAAACCTAAAAATAAAATAAATACAAAACCTAAACCAAAATATAATAAAAAATAAAATAAAATAAAAAAACATAAACTAAAACCTAAACATAAACCTTATCCTAAAAAATAAAATAAAATAAAAAAATAAAAACTAAACTAATAACAACAACAACAACAAAAGCCTTAATCCCACTAAATATAATGAATCCTTCGCCTATAGGTCCTATGTGTCAAATTCTCATCTAATTCAAGTATACTAAGATCATTTTTATACATCTAAAGTCTTTTAGGTCCACTCTACCTAAAATAAATCTAAACTCTACTCCTAATCGAAATACCCGACGCTTTATGTGGCCAAAACCATCTAAAACTCCCTAATCTTATCTACCACTGAGCTACAACTTCCTAACATACTAATTCTAACTCTAAAAGCCACTCATCCACCTAAGCATCCTCATCTCTAATAATTAACTAGTCCTTTATTGGCCAACATTCTACACTATAAAGTCATTGTGTCTTACCACCATCTTATAAAATTTTCCTTAAGTTTAAGTGAAACTATCACATAATAGGATGCATTCCTCCACTTCAACCATCTAACTTGAATTTACTAAATATCTCCATCTATTTCACCATCATTTTGAACAATAGAGCCTAAATATCTAAACCGCCACTCTTATTAATGACTTGATCACCTAAAGTCACAACACTATCACTAAAACTTCTACAACTAAAATTACACTCCATATATTCAGTTTTAGATCTACTTAAACAAAAAACCTTGACTCTAAAGTTGACCTCCATAATTCAAGTTTAACTCCCTCTCCTTATCAACAAGAAGAATGTCATCAAAAAAAGCATACACCAAACATAAATGCCTCATAAGAACATCCATAACTAAAGTAAAAGATAAGCTAATGTTGATCCTATGTAATCCAAAAATAAAAATATAAATCAAAAGTAACAACCTAATACATATCCTAAACTAATATAAAATATGACTTAAAAAATAAAAAACTAAACTAAAATAAAATAAATAAAAACCTAAACTAAACTAAAAATAAAAAACCTAAATAAAATAAAAACTAAACCTAAAATAAAAATAAAAATAAAATAAACCTAAAATATAATAAAATAATAACTAAATAAAAACCTAAACCTAAAAAATAAACCAAAAAAATAAAAGATAAACCCTAAACTAAAAATAAGCCTAAACCTAAAATAAAAATAAAATAAAAAAACAAAATAAACCTAAACCTAAGCTAAAATAAACTAAACTAAAATAAATGAAACTTAAACCTAAACCTAAAATAAACTAAACCTAAACCTAAACCTAAATTAAACAAATAAAATAAACTAAAATAAACATAAACCTAAACTAAAAAATTAAACCTAAAAATAATCCTAAATTAAAAACTTAAAACCTAAACCTAAAAATATAAAATAAAAACCCAAACCTAAACCTAAAAATAAAAAACTAAACCTAAACCTAAAAAAATAAAATAAAAAAAACACATAAAATAAACTAAAATAAAAACCTAAATTAAAATAAATAAACCTAAAATAAATAATCTAAATAAAAATAAAAAAAATAAACCTAAATAAGAAAAAAAACTCAAATAAATAAAAAATAAACTAAATGAACCTAAACCTACTAGTTTACTTAATTTTAAAAAATACCCTACACCCTAAATCCTAAACCCTAAAACTTAAACCCTAAAACTAACCCTAAAACCTAAACCCTAAACCCTAAACCCTAAAACTCTAAACCCTAAACCCTAACCCTAAGCCGTAAACCCTAAACCCTAAACCCTAAACCCTAAATCCTAAAACCCTAAACACTAAACCCTAAACCCTAAACCATAAACCCTAAAACCTACAACCCTAAACTTAAACCCTAAAGCCTAAACCCTAAACCCTAAACCCTAAACTAACCCTAAACCCTAAACTAACCCTATACACTAAACCCTAAACTCAACCTAGAATGGGCGTAACCGATGGGAGGAGCATGGAGGCAAACGCCGGGCGACATCGTAGTGGTGGTGGGGATCTAGAGGTGTTGGTGGATATGGAGGTAGTTGTCAGAGCAGTGGTGGTTATGGAGGCAGGAGGAGCAATGGAGATTACAACGTGGTGGTGTAGAGGGAGTGGTCAGGGATATGATGGTGGATCCCGCTACTTAAGAGGAGGGGGTGGTTCTGATGGGAACTGGAGAAACTAAAGAACAGTTGATCCGATCTTCTACTTATAGTATAGTGTCTTTACAGTAGAGATGGTTCTACTAATCTAGGGTTTTTATTTGCTCTTTGGGTGATCATTATTTATCTATGCCGTCACTCGTGTCTTAGAAAACTTGCTGTGCTACTTAGTTGATGAAATAAAAAAGAAGAAATGTTGAATATGAATTTGGTCTCTATTAAAAAAATAACCTTAAACCCTAAACCCTGAATGAAAAATTAAACCCTAAACTTAAAACCTAAACCCTAAACCTTAAATCCTAAACCTTAAATCCAAAAAAAACCTAAACCTTAAACCCTAACCCTTACAACCTAAACCCTAAAACCCTAAATGTTAAACCCTAAACCTAAACCCTAAAACCATAAACCCTAAACCCTAAAACCCTAAACCTAAACCTTAAACCCCAAACCCTAAACCCTAAACCCTAAACCCTAAACCCTAAACTAACCCTAAACCCTAACCCTAAAGCCTAGACCTTAAACCTTGAATAAAGATGTTGTTAGTAGTAGATATGAAGAATGACTTCATCCTATCATTGTTATGGTAGTTAAGGAAAATGTCTTCAAGAGACTTTCCATTTATTATTAGAGATTTGAACACCCTAGACCTAAACCCTAAATAATATTATAATACCATATATTATAGTATAATGTAGCATCATATATTTGAGCATGTTGTGATCTATTTTTGGTGGTTATAAGATGTTTTGAAATATTTTAGTATATTATGGTATTGTACCCTATAGTCTATATTAATATAAATCATAAAAATATTGATTTAATAAATCGATGATGAAATTTATTAAATTTTGGAAGTGGGAATTTGGTTGTAGTACCAAAGGTGTGCTACACCACTTGTAGTCTAAAAGTAAGATTTTATGTTCAAAATAAATATTATATTTTGTAGCATAGTATAACATCATATATCATAATATATTGTTCTACATTTTAAATTCTTTTAGTATTTTACAATCATGCAGTCAAGCCTACACTAGCATTATTTATAAAAATGTTGATTTACACTTTAAAATGGTGGAATTTGGCCAAATTCATAATAGGTAGAGCATGGCATCATAATATATTATTTCAATTTAAAATATGTAAGTGATATGACTAAAATATATATATTTTTTATTGTTTAGATTAATTTTATTATTATTTATCTTAAGCAATCCCTTGTGAAGTGATATGCAATATAATATAATATAATATGCTATAGTGTATTATAATATAGGATGCCATAACATAGTGTAGCATGCATTATAGCATACAATTGTGTATTACTACTTGTTGTTTAGCATATTTTAGTTTATTATAGTATGGTAGTAGAGTTTGTACCGGTATAATTCATAAAAATACTTGATTTATAGGTGAGATGATGGATTTGGCCAAATTTTAAGCTTTAGGGAACATCATTGGGGTATGCTATGGTGTGTCATTTAATCAAAAGAATGGAAATTTTGCATCCAAAATAAATGTTCATTTTTCAACCAAATTTTATAATTTTTTTGCTTAAAGTGATTCATTTTAAGGTGTAATGTAAGAAAATATATTATATGAAAGCATATTAAAATATAATGTACACAACAATATAACTTCACATATATATGAATGTGGTGGTGTGTTACTAAATGTTATTGTATTTTAGTATGTTTTACTTTTGTTATAATACATTGGTCAAAACTCACAAAAATGTTAATTTGATGTTGAGATGGAAGAATTTGGCCAAATTCACTACACACCAAGAAGCAACACCAAAATTATGCTATTTTGTACCATTTCTATTAGAAAAATAATAATTTTACATCCAAAATGAACATTATTCATATTTTAATAAAAATTTTGTTATTATTCCTTTTAAGTGATTCTAATGAGGTGTAACATTAGACAATATATAATATTATAGCAAATTATAATATAATATAGTGTGTTAATTCACATAATAATATAGTAAGTTTCAGCTTGCACCATCACAAATCATAAAATGTTGATTACAATGTTAAGATGATGTAATTTGAAGGAATACATTGTTAGGCTTTTGGTTGAAGTATTAAAGGTGTGCATAAGAGAAAAAATAAGATTTGATGAGAATTCCATGTCAACAACATGGAGGGAGATCACTAGGGGATCACACATGCATTGACATGACATGTGAGGGTCTATGTCGAGTGCATAGAAGAAGAAAATCAGTTGGGGCTAAGGTTTGAATTTGATTTGATTATATGATTTGTGGAAAGAAGATTCGCTAGGGATAAGAATCTATAATCCACCAGGGATTAAGATCAAATTGACTTTAATTTGTTTTGTTTTAATTGATGTGGAGGCATATCGGCTAGAGATATGGGATCGAGTCCGCTGGGGATCGGGTATATAAACCTTCCACTCTAGAAGAAGGTTCGGGCTATCCACTAGGGATTGGGATTTGAGTTTGATTTCATAGATTTGTTTGGGGATGTATCCGTTGGAGATAAGAGGTTGGTTGGATTTCTTTGATTTAGACTCTACTAGGGGAGTTGGTTTAATTTGGATCCACTAGGGAGGTTGGTTTTGAATTTAATTTGTTTGGTTGACTTGTTTATATATGATTTAGGGCTCCACTAGGGAGAAGATTATGATTTAATTCCACTGGGGAAAATCAAATTGGGCCTAATTTAATCTAAGTTAACGTATGGACCTTATCGGTGTACAATGGATCCACTGAGAAGGGGTTATATCAACCTTGACCTACATCAGGTTTACAAATCCAAATGGATAGTCTGCCTGGGGTGAGCTAGCCAACCTAAGTTTTTTGGTGTATAATGGCTATGCTAAGAAGAAGGCAGCGACTTACATCTTCCAAAGTGAGGAACAACCGTAGGGTGACTGTGGATGCAACAAATCAAACTTGACCTAGGGCGACTACTGAGTGAATGTTGCTTGGGACTTATGTCAACTCAAAAGTAGTCAAGATTAATTTTATCTTAATTTATTATGATTTAATATGGTTTGTTTGGTTTAGTTTGATTTTGAATTGAGGGCATATCTACTGGGGATGTGAGCTCAAATTTGATAGATTTAATTTATGGACCATGTCGATGCATGATGGACCCACTAAGAAGGGGCTATATCATACTTGTCATATCTCAGATTTACAATTCCAAAGGGATAGTCTACTGGCCACGGGGTAGGGTTAGCCAACCTAAGGGGTTGCCTTTCGTTGTGCAACATCTATGCTTGGAAGAAGGTGTAGTAGATTTACATCTTCTAAAGCAGGGAACAATAGCTAGGGTGACCTATTTGTAGCACAACAAACTAAACCTGACTTAGGGGTGACTATTGAGTGAATGGGGGTACTTATATCAAACCAAAGAGTAATAGCGATTATAGGGAGTTCTACACACGCCCTAAAGATGGGATACTTGAAAAAAAAGGTACCGCTAGGGGTGTTCTCTTAATCCACAGTTGAACATATATTTTGTTTATATGTTTGCATAGACCCTATTGGTATGCGAGGGACCACACTGAAAGGGGCTATGTCAGCCTTGACCTATCTCAGATTTACTAGACCAAGGGAGAATCTGCACATCCATATGATGGATTCTCCAACCACAAAGGTGGTTACTAAGAAATGGGAACTATCCAATCTGATAGTAACCTGGGTAGTGTCTAAATGGGGTCACAAAGGACATGATTCAAATATACTGCCCACAGGGGAGGTGCTGCTAGGGCATTATTCTAAGCCCTGAAAAAGAAAGCCTATAAGTGTACAGTGGCCAACTCAAGGAGAAAGTTTTAGCAGCCTTACATCTTCCATGAGTGGTGTAACCTAAGGTACGAGAACCAACCAACCTAAGGTGTATCCATTAGCATGAGTGATGATTCCATTAGCATATAGAGAACCAACCAACCTAAGGTGCACATCGGTGTGCAACATTCAATTTGGAAAGAAAGCATGTAGGCTTACAACTTTCCAAGCAGAACTGATCATCAGGATAGTCTATCATTGGTGGGATAGATGTTATCTAACATAGAGCGACTACTAAATAGGGAGCCCTGAGGAAGGACTAGACCCAGACTTGAAGCACTCATGAGGGAAGGAGCCTGCAGGAGACTTATCCTAAAACTCAAATATACTTGACATAATTAGTGCACGAAGGATAATACAAGAAAAAAGCGTAGCAAACTCACATCCTCTTAAATGAAGCCAACATGAGGAAGCTTATCAGCCACACAGTAATGCCTACCAAACTAACAAGGTGCTCATGTTGTACAAGTAAGGAAGGAAAGTGTAGACTTACATCCTCTAAAGCAAGAAGATTGGGCGATACTAACAGGGTAGCATGTCAGCCCAACCTAGAGCAGCTACTAAGTGAGTGATACTAGGGATGTTATCTTAACTCAGAGTAGCCCGAGACAAAAGATATGTGTTTGACATTGGTTGCATCGCCTAGGCGTATCCACGTAATCTTTGATCATCGACAACCAATGGTATCCTAGTCTCTTGATCTTGGCTTTCATCTTCAGACCAGATTGGTTGGTTGCACATAACCCTGAGTGTTCCTCGATCATGATCTTACGGGCTTCGTTCTTGTCTAAACAACATAACCACATATGATCAAAAGACCACCGATATAAGACACCATCCACAAGAGTGTAGGAAAGTGCTCTCTGGTTCATCTGATGGCCTTGGGACTTCTCTTGAGGTAGTTTACCTTTATTTAGGTAATCCATTAATGGTTGCCTCCAATCTAACTCATCATCGTTCTTGGAAATGGCAACCTCCCCTTTAAGAGAGTACTTTTTGATGAGTTCAATATCCATAAGGGATAAGACTTGTCTATTTTATACCTTTATTGATATGAACTCATCCTCCGGACATGCCAACTCCTTGGCAAGCTTGGTTAAAGCATACACTATGACATTCTCTCCTTGAGGAATCTTATAAATGGTAACCTTTGGGATTTAGGCTAATAACTCCATGGTGCACTTATGGTAGTGATAGAGCTTAGGCTTTATAACCTTATAAGACCCAACAATTTGGTTGATAACTAGCTAAGAATCCTCGAAGATGTTGATGTTCTTGATGCTTAGAGTGATGACTAACTCCAGACCGGCAATCAGAGCCTCATATTTAGCTTCATTATTGGTGCAAGGATTGAACAATTGATATGAGAATCTCATCACATCATGGTCTAGAATTAAGGGAACTACTCCTACCCCTGCCTTTCCTGGAATAGTAGATTGTGGTTCTTCTCCTCTTTAAGTGGAAATTGCACCATCAAAGTACATCTCCTAGTGGTGAATGCTAATATCCCCTAAGTTAATGATTTGTTCATCAGGGAGATCATCACTAAGTAGAGAATCAACAGGAAGTGGGTGTACTACTAAGAAATCCACTAACGCTTGTCCTTTCAATAGGGCAGAAGGTAATGTCAAACTACGAGTGGATCATGACCATCATGCCTACCATCTAGATAGCATCGATCGTGGATTGATCCTAGAAATTAAGTTCATCTTATGAGGAATCATGTAGTGCTATAGCTTTTGGGATGCAAATATTAGAGTTAGGCAATGCTTCTTAATGGGTGGATAATTAGCCTCAATAGGGACTAGATGATGGTTGAGGTAGTAGAGTGCATTTTCCTTCCCTTCATCATTGGCTTGGGCCAACAAAGCACCAAGGGAGTCATCTAATGCAGCAGTGTAAAGTATGAGCGGCTTACAGGATAGGCTTAGAACCGGCAAGATCATCGGTAATGCTTGATGTCTTCGAAGGCATGCTCAAACTTATCATCCCACTTGAACTTGGCATCCTTTTTGACAATTGCTGAGAATGGCTGACATCTTCTCGATATGTTGGATATAAAGCATCTTAGATATGCCAACCACCCTTGGAGTGATATGACTTGAGTTAAACTTTTAGGGGGTGTAATTTCTAATATCACATTGACCTTCTCTGGATCGATTTTGCTTCCCTTATGTCAGATAATAAATCCAAGGAATTTCCCTCTAGCTACTCTGAATGCATACTCAGGGGGTTCATTTTGAGGTTAAATTGCCTTAATAGTTCAATAAGTACTCTCAAGTCAAAGAGATGGTCTTCCTTTTCTCTACTTTTGACCATGAGATCATCGACATAGTAGTTGACATGATGATGAATGAGTTCATCAAAGATTTCAGTCATAGCCCGCTAGTATGTATCACTGACATTTTTAAGATTTAAAAGGCATGACCTATTTCTTTCATCTTTAGGGGCCATCTTATTTGGTTATATCCAGATGAGACATCCATGAAATAGAAGACTGCATGAGATGAGGTAATGTCCACCATCAGCTCTAGGATTGGTAGTGAAAATTCATCTTTTGGACATGCTTTATTTAAATCTCTTAAATCAATGCATATGTGAATTTGGCCATTCTTTTTCTTAATTGGGATGATTCTAAACCGTAGGGGTATTTTTCTTCTGGATGAAGCCAGCATCAATCAATTTCTTGACTTCAGAAATGACCTATTATTCTATGTCTAATCGCATGTGTCTAAGAGCTTGCTTGATAGGGTTAGCAGTAGGCTCTATTGCTAGTTTATTGATCGCTACATCAAGAGCCAATCTAAGCATCTCTTCATAACATCATGCAAAGCAGTCCTTAAACTCAGTCAATAGCTTAACAAAGTCACTGGTGTCAGTTTGATTCAACAAAGAACTAATGTATGTCAGGCGTGGATCTTCTTCCGTTCTTAAGTTAATTTCCTTGAGCTCGTCGATTGTTGACTTGATCTCTTCTTCAAACTCTAGCGGTGCATCTTTGATTTCAAAATCATATGGATCGTCTGAAGTTTCTAAGCATAGCTCCTCATATGAGTTAATGTGATTTTAAAAGAGCCTATCATATTCTAAATGTTTGGTGATGACTAAGCAGTAATTGTTATGATCTACTGTACCCAATGTACTGAATCCTAGACCCAATCTTGATAGAGAGCTTTTGCATTTTTTCTTCCATATTCTTTTGAAGCAGTCTGACTTGTGCTTTGACTAAGGATGTGGAATTAACCCTTTCTTTGCAACATTATGAACACAAGGAAAGTGCCAATCAAAAGATAATTCTATTAAATCTTTATATGAATCATCCTCAAGTTCTACATCAACTTCTTGAATTGAGGATGATTCTCCCAGAAAGAACCTTTGAGTCTTCACACTTGTGGATGACTTAGGGACGTCCTTGCTACCAAACCCTCAACTTTTTAAGAGGAAAGTTGGGTTAGAGCTAAGGTTCCCAACTGATGCCTAACTATTTCACATATATACTTGGATACACTTATGCTTTGCTTTGGAGTCCGATCTTCATTGCTATCTAGCTCAAGTGTCATCTCCAAGGGAATCTACTGCTGAGAAGAGCTGGCTGGTGTGCTAACCATATAAGACTCATCCTATGAACTAGATTCTAAGTCTATATGGATAGCAGGTGTACCCTTGGTAGTTGGGACATATCTTCTATTGGGTGGCCAATAATGAGGTTTTCAACCCTAGGACTGCCTCCAAACTGGCCTCTTCCTCTACCTGGAGGTCGTCCTACCCATATGGTCGAATGGAGTAATGAATTGTGGGTGGAATCTAATGTCAAGCTCCACTTCCTCCTCCAAGTCCCCTTTTATTTTCTTTTCATTTTCTCTTTTCTTTTCTTTTTTTCTTTCTTTTTCTTTTTCTTTTTCTTTTTCTCTTTTTTTTAATTTCAAACTTTGGCCAAGTTCGTGAGAATAGACTTGTTGATTTTGAGGGAGGTAGTAAGCCACATCCTCATATATGCTGACCTCATGAATTATAAATGGCTTGAGATCTCCTTCGACACAGTAGATGATCTCACCTCTCGCAAACTTCATACACTTATATAAAAAGGATGGAACTATGTTGTTCTCATGTATCCATGGTCTCCCAAGCAAAACACTGAAAGATGTATTTGAGTGTATAATGTAAAATTTAGCTTCGGTCTTCCAATCATCTATCTCCAAGGGCAACACTATGAAGCCTAAGGCTGACCTCACTTTGGGGTGCGATTCAATCCTCCCATCTTAGACTTAGGAGTCTTCTAGACACTAAGACTTTCCTAGTCATAAGACACTTCTAGCAATTAGGTAAACACCTAAACTAAGCGTAAAGACTAGAAGGGTTAACCATAGGATTAGGTTATGCCTTAAGGATTAGGACTACCCTACAACCCAAATCCAATCCATGTTCACCTTCTCAAACCAAACGTCAAGTTCAATTCAAACATAAAATTCAAATCCAAATCCAAACCCAAATTCCAAAACCAAATGATTGAAGCCCATGATCAAATCCAAACTTGAAACCCTTCTTAAGCCATATGACCTATCCCATGGACTTAGCCAAATCTTAATCCAAATCAATCCAAAATAAATTGATTTTCTCATAATAAATTTATATCCTCAATCATCTTTCTAAATATGAATCAAATCTATATTCAAATGATCAAAACTAAATCAAACTAAATCAAATTAAATAAAAACCCTTTCTAAGCCATATGACCTATCACATGGACTTAGCCAAATCTTAATCCAAATCAAGTCAAACTCAATTTATTTTCTCACAAATCAATCATATTTTCAATCATGTTCATAAATTTAAATGAAATATACATTTAAATCATCAAAACTAAATCAAACCAAATCAAAATTTAAACCTAAGCCACATAACCCAACTCCATGGACTTAGCCAAATTCCTTCATTCTAATAGCAAACTCAATTGATTTTCTCTTGAATCAATCATACCTTCAATTATATTCACAAATATAAATGAAATTTACAATCATCAAGCCAAATCAAAATCAACCCAAGTCAAACCCAACTTAACCCTTTTGACTTGAAATGTTCAAATGAACCAAAATCCATTTGAACCCAAGCCAATTGCAATTAAATTTATATATCAATCCCAAATTCATATTTCAACTCAACCCAAAATAAGGCCAACTAAACCCAATTGGTCCACTTGACCCAAAGTGGCCAATTTGACTTATTTATTGAGCCCAAATCCTACCCAAATTGGATTGAACCAAGCCAATCCCATCATAATTGTTGATCACCCTAGGTTGATAAATTATCACAAATTGGGTCAAACCAAGTCCACTTGGTCATTTGACCAAGTCAACCCCTTAACCCATATGAACCCAAACTAGCCAAATTGTAACCTAAGACAAATCCAATGATTCATACCAAATCAAAATAAATATTTGAATTTGACTTGACCTTCAATTGAGTCAAACCAAATCCAATTGGCCCTCTTGACTCAAGTTGACCTAAGTTGACCTAAAAGACCAAATTAGGTCAAATAAAAATATAAACCAAATTGATTGCAACCAATAGCTCAAGTTCATTCCAAAATTTATTGTTTAACTTGACCAAAGCCATGATTGGACCCAATTGAGCCTAATTGACCTACTTAGCCCAAATTGACCTAAAGTTTAAAGTTGGCCTAAATCAAAACCAAATCCAAATTGAAACCAAAGCCTACAATCATCTTCAACTGGTCAACTAAACACAAACCAACACCCAACCTAAACCAATTTGGCCAATTTGGTCAACTTAACCCATTTGATCCAAATGAATTCAAATGAGCCAAAATAAAGTCTAAGCCAAACTAAACCAAACCAATATAACCAAAACATCCCAAATGATCATATGAACTTGACCCAACCTTTAGTTTGACCCAATTTGACCAATTGGTTAGCCTGACCCAACCTAACACAATTTGACATAAATGAGTGAAATTGAGCCAAATCTAACCAAATCAACTCCAATTGACTTGAAATTTGGGCTAACTGACTATTTGCTCATTTCAAATCTGGAAAAGTCAA
Organism: Cymbidium sinense; assembly: GCA_021442155.1. Taxonomy (NCBI): domain Eukaryota; kingdom Viridiplantae; phylum Streptophyta; class Magnoliopsida; order Asparagales; family Orchidaceae; genus Cymbidium; species Cymbidium sinense. The sequence continues at coordinate 328,958,165 of CM038214.1, read as the reverse complement.
ATCCATTGATAAATGATCATTCTACCCTTGGTTGAAGGGCATCACATGAGACAAATCATTGATGTAAGTGGCCATTTCCTTTCCTTGACCACTTGGTACTCTCCCAGTGGTCCACCCAAGACACGCCAACCTAACCAAGGGGTGGTTGGGTCTATGACCCATGGGAGCTGAAATCACCTCACCCTCCCCATTGGAGCATTTAAAACCCATAGGACACCCATGATTCCTCCTTGGAAGCCACCTCCACACCTTCAACTAACCAAGCGGAGCCAACTCACCTCCTCCCTACCACCCAAGACTTGCTTAGATGGTCGGACGACCACTAGAAGCCAAACCCGATCCCACCATCCGATCATGATGAAGGGGATGACCTCTATCTCCCATGATTTTCTTGGGATTTATTGCTCACTTAATTAGGAAATTTGACTAATTAAACCTTAACTACTCTTTTAAGTTAATTAATGATTAATTAATCCCATGAACATTAATAAATTGGTCAATTAAGTTTATTAATCATTGTTCAACAATAAGTGAACTAAGGAATAGGGTTGGGACCCTTTCCCTATGTTCATTTCACCCTTTTAAGATGAAATTTATTAAGATTTAACTAATTAATTAAATCACTTAATCAAATTGAAATCATAATCACATCGACCTTAATTAATTAAATCATGGGGTAAATCAGGTGTTTAATAACCTAAAGGAGTTTCATGAAATTATGATTAGTCCACATGTGTGGGAAAACCATAAATTAATTAAGTCCCTTAATCTAATTTACTATTAATCATGAGCTAATTCCATTAGGCCCTTTTTATCTCCTAAGATCATTGCAAGTTTATTTTATGTGCATATCATGTTGGCTCATAATTATTTAGTTAATTATTTTAAGGTGATATTGGGTAATAAATTCATCTAATTAAGGGTTCAACTTAATTAACTCATAAAATCAACTTAATTATATTTAAATTAAATCAAATCACTAATGTGGGAATGGATTTAAAATAACAAGTGATGATTTCTCTTCTCCTCTTTAAATCAAATCTAATCCAAAACTTAATTAATAAAGAAGCTTTGGTTTGATTTAAATAATCTTATTTGATTTGATTGTCCTTAAGAACTACTTTGGTTGAATGAATCACATGCTTATATTTGATTGTTCTCTTTCCAATCATGTTAAATTTGGTATGTCATTTGAATTAATGCATCCATCTTTTCAAAATCAAGTAAAATAAAATGGATTTCCTTTATCTAAGCTTACATGAGTTGATTTAATTTATTATATGCATGGCTATTATCACTATTAAATCCAAATATATTTTTCAAAAGCTTATAAATGAATAATAATATGTGTTATGATGTGAGTTATAAATACATAAGAAATGCATGTGCTTATATCAAGTGTATGAATGTTGATTTTTTGTCCTCTATTCATGTGTTTGATTTATATAAGATTGAATGGTAATGGGTATATATGAGATATCCGGGAACACGAGTTTTAGCTAGCCCCATGGAGGTCATTTGATCACCTCCTTGGTTTGTTACTTGGTTGATGAAATCGAAAAGAAGAAATGTTGAAATTGAATTTGTTCTCTGTAAAAAAAAAAAACCAAAAACCCTAAACCATAAACTAAAACCTGAACCCTAAACTTAAATCCTAAACCTTAAACCCCAAACCTTAAACCCTAAAAACCCTAAACCCTAAATCTTAAACCCTAAACCCTAAACCCTAAAACATAAACCCTAAACTTTAAACCCTACACCCTAAAAACCTTAAAACTTGAACATAAACTAAATAAAACTTAAAAATAAATTTAATAAATAAACTTCAACCTAAATAAAATAAAAATAATAATATTAAAAAAGTTAAACTAAAACCTAAACCTAAACCTAAAAAAAAAATAAAATAAAAATAAAAACTAAACAAAAATAAAATAACTAAAAAGCAAAACTAAACTAAAAAATAAAATAAACCTAAAAATAAAAAGCATAAATAAAATAAAAACTAAACGTAACATAAAAATAAAATAAACCTCAACTAAAATAAAATAAAAACCTAAACCTAAAAAATAAATATATAAATAAAACCTAAAAATAAATAAAAAATAAAACCTAAACCCTAAACTAAAAAAAAACCTAAACCTAAAATAAAAAATATATAATAAACATAAACCTAAACTAAAATGAACAACTAAATTAAATAAAACCTAAACCCTAAAATAAACTAAACTTGAACCCTAAACTAAATAAAATAAAATAAACTAAACTTAAACTAAAAAATAACCAAAATATAAACATAAAATAACCTAAACCTAAACCTAAACCTAAATAAATAAAACCTAAACCCAAAAAAAAATAAAATAAAATTAAACTAAACAAAATAAACATAAACCGAAAACCAAAACCTAAAAAATAAACTAAAATAAAAAAACCTAAACTAAAATAAATAAACCTAAATAAATAAACTAAACTAAATAAAAATAAAAATAAAAAACCAAAAGAAAAATAAAAAAAATAAATAAAATAAAAAAATAAAAAATAAACTAAATAAACTAAGCAAAGCTAAACCTACCAGTTTACTTAATTAAAAAAAAACACCCTAAACCCTAAACTCTAAATCCTAAACCCTAAACCCTAAACCCTTAACCTTAAAACTAACCCTAAATCCTAAACCTACAACCCTAAACCCAAAACCCAAAACCCTAAAACCCTAAACCCTAAAACCCTAAAACCTTAAACCCTAAACCCTAAACTAACCCAAAACCCAAACCCATAAGCCCTAAAAACCCAAAACCCTAGAGCCTAAACCCTAAACCTAAAACCAAGATCCTGCTAACCGCCAAACCCTAACCGGAAACCATAAACCCTAAAACCCTAAACCTAAACCTAAATTGTAAATATCCTACACCATAAACCCTAAAAACCTAAAAACCTAAACCTAAACAAAACTAAACCTAAAAATAAAATAAATAAAAAAATCTAAGCCTAAACATAAACCTCAAAATAAAATAAATAAATAAACCTACAACTAAATAAAATAAAAACTTAAACTAAAACCTAAACCTAAACCTAAAAATAAAATAAAAAAAACTAATAAAAATAAGCTAAAATAAAATAAATAAACCTAACTAAACTAAAAAAATAAAATAAACTTAAGAATGAAAACTAAATAAAATAAAACTAAATGTAAATAAAAAATAAAATAAACCTAAAATAAAAAAAATAAAAATTAAATAAAAAAACCTAAACCTAAAAAAAATAAACCATAAAATAAAAAACCTAAAATGAATAATAAAACCAAAACCCAAACTAAAAGAAAAACCTAAACCTAAAATAAAATAAAATAAACTAAAATAAAATAAACCTAAACCTAAACTAAAATAAATTAAACTAAAATAAATAAAATCTAAACCTAAACTAAATAAATAAAATAAACTAAAAATAAACTAAAAAAATGAAACCTTCAAAATAAACCTAAAATAAAAACCTAAAACTTAAACATAAAAAAATAAAATAAAAACCTAAACCTAAGCCTAGAAAATAAACTAAAATAAAAAAACCTAAATTGAAATAAATAAACCTAAAATAAATAAACTAAACTAAATAAAATAAAATAAACATAAATAAAAATAAAATAAAATAAACTAAAATAAATAAAAATAAAGTAAATAATCTAAATAAACATAAACCTAATTTACTTAATTTTAAATAAAAAGATACCATAAATTAAGCCCTAAAGTTACAACTCTAAACTAATCCTAAACTGAAACCTAAAAAAACCCTAAACCCTGAATCCTAAACCCTAAGTCCTAACCCTAAACCCTAAACTCTAAAAGCATAAACCCTAAAACCCTAAACCTTAAACCCTAAACCTTAAACCCTAAACCCTAAACCCTAAACCCTAAACCCCAAACCCTAAACCTAAACCTAAAGAGACAAAATAAATTACAAAAATAAACCTAAACCAAAACCTTTACCCTAAGAATGGGCAGAATCTTGACGGCATGAACATCATAATCATCAAGGAGATGAAGGCGGAGGTGGTGGTTAAATGGTGGTGGGGAATCTAGAGTTCCGGTCAATATAGAGGTGGGTAAAATGGTGGTTATGGAGGCGGGAGGAGCGATGGAGGTTACTGCTATGGTGATGAAGGAGGGAGAGATCGGCATATGATGGTGGATCCTTCTATTCGAGAGGTAAGGGTGGTTCTGATGGGAACTGGAGAAAATGAAGAATGACCGATCCGATCTGCTACTTATGGACTATCTTTAATACCCTAGTTATCTGATTTAATGCACTTTTTTATCTATGTCATCGCTTATTTCATAGAAAATGGTTGATGAAATCAAAAAGAAGAAAGGTTGAATCTAAATTTTTTCTCTGTAAAAATAAATAAAAACCAAAAATCCTAAACCCTAAACCAAAACTAAACCCTAACCTAAAACTAAGCCCTAAACCCTAAACCCTAAAACCCTAAACCTAAACCTAAAACCCTAAAACTTAAACCCTAAACCAATAAAAAAATAAACCTAAAACCTAAAATTAAATAAACTAAATAAAACCTAAAAATAAAATAAATAAAAGACTAAAACCAAACTATAATAAAAAATAAAAATAAAATAAAAAAATAAAAAAACTTAAACCTAAACCTAAACCTAAAAATAAAATAAAAATAAAAAAATAAATTAAAATAAAATAAATTAAAACCTAAATAAACTAAAATAAAACCTAAATAAATTAAACTAAACCTAAAATAAAAATAAAATAAAATAAACCTAAACCAAAAAATAAACTAAAAATAAAACCTAAAAATAATAAAAAAAACCAAAACCTAAACTAAAAAAAACTAAACCTAATAAATAAACCTAAATAAAATAATAAAATAAACTAAAATATAAAATAAACTAAAAATAAACCTAAAACTAAAAATAACCTAAACTAAACCTAAACTACCTAAATAAAACCTAAACAAAATAAATAAAATAAACTAAAAAATAAAAAACTAAAACTAAAATAAAAAAAATAAAAGACTAAAAAAATAAAAAAAATAAAAAAAATATAATAAAAAATAAAAATAAAAACTACTAACTCTAAAAAATTTAAAATTAATAAAATAAAATAAACCTAAATCTAACTAAAACTAAACTAAATCCTAATAAAACTAAACCTAACCTCTAAACTAAAAATAACCTAAACTAATCAAATAAAAAAAAACACTAAATCAAAAAAAAGAACAACAACAGACAAAGCCACAACCCACCTGAGATCTCCAAAATAACCAAGTAACAAAAAATGGTTGTACCCATCTAAAAGGCCAAGGAAGACCACCAACCACAAGCAAAGAAACTGGAAAGGAACAATAGAGGAAAAGAACCCCTTCCAAATCCCAAAAGCGACATTCACTACAAAAAAGAAAATGGGGAGACAATAATCATAGAACAGCTATCTCCAAATCACAAGGCAGATAGAACCACCCAGTAGAGACCTCCAAGACAAACTAGGAAAGGAGAATAACAACCACCAAAAATCCAAAACTAAGCCAGAAGAGGCCAATAACCATGAAAAATAACCACCCAAAATTGCCAAGAAGATGAAAGAAATAATTAGCAGCAACCAACAGAATCAACCATAGCATCCACAAATCCAATTCAAAAAAGGCCACAGCTAACCAAAACCAAAGGTAAACCCAACATTCATTGGTAAATTGGGTAGGCCAAAATTTGGCACATCCACAACCCAACAAGAAACACAAAGCATGAGCCACAAAAATAAAATCACCAAGCTCAGAGGATAGGGAAACCCTTTAAAAATACCACCACTATGACCCAAAAAAAGGTCAGGAATGTATTGAATGTGGTAAAGAGGAAGGTTTAAGTATAGAAATAAACTCAAAAAACCACTAGTGAGGGGAGCATAAAAAATAACAAAAAATAGACTAAATAAAACCACCATAGGAAAAGATCAATAAATGAGCGTTAAAATTTGAAAAGGCTCTAGTGTTATCCATTGAATAGACCATGATGCTTAGGTAAGCTATGGTTATCAAATAAAGTGAGTTAATTTAATTCCCCTCCCAAATTAACCAGGAAATCAACACAAGCATTACCTTCATGAAGAATGTGAGAAATTTTGTAGCAAACTTGAGAAAGAAGCTTTTAAGTGTGATCAAGTAGATAAAATAAGTCAACATTTCCCATTTTATTATTATTGAGCATATCAAGTAAAAGAAGAGCATCAACTTCAATCCAAATATTAAAGAGGGCTTTGCTTAAATAAATATCAATAGCTTTGTTAACAACCATGTGTTTAGCATAAATAATAAAATAAGCTTTGAGGGGGTAGGCAAAAGAAAAAATGACAGTGCCTTTAGAATCCCTAAGAATTCCACTACATCCATATTTGTTTGGGGAAACAGAACCATTAGTATTGATCTTAATAGAATTTTGTTTAGGCTTAATCCAATGTATAATTCTAATACTCTTGTAGGAAAGAGCATCATGCAAAGTGATACCCAATTTTTCAGCCACAAATTTATAACCTCTAAAGTTAAAATTGCTAATTAAATTTGCATTTACCAAAGCATGAATTGTTTTTGTAGTTCTAGCAAGGTTCCTTTTATGGTTCATAGGGATTCCATGATATTTAGCATCATTTCTATCCATCCAAATGTACCAAATAAGGGTAATAGCAATTAAAACTTTAATATGACCTTTCACAGTTTTATGGAAACAAACTTCAAGAAGTTGATATAACAACAAAGAGTAGTGAAAATATTAGTGTTAAATAAATCATCATACCATATCCAAATTTTGAAAGCAATAGCACCATTAACAAAAACATGATTAACATTTTCAATAAGAAAGAAACAATAGCACTTAGAAGGTAAGTAAAACCCTTTAAGCCATAGCAAGGAATCAATAGGGATGAAGTTATTCAATATCCTCCAAGCTAAAACTGAATAAAAAATGTGAATGATATTATTCCAAAGTTTAATGAAAACATTTGAGGTGTTCAATTTATTTCTAATAACATTCCAAACCTCTTTTAGAACGAAATCACCATTGTAAGAGAGCTTGACAAGGATTTGATCCAATTTATTAGAAAAGATAGTGATGTTACAAAACTTGTCAAAAATAGAAATAGGATTGTAGTTCTCATGGTTATTTTCATTCCAATTATTATTAAGCTGAGTTGTAGGTTTAGTATTGTAGGTTTAGGGTTAGTTTTAGGGTTTAGGGTTTAGGGTTTAGGGTTTATGGTTTAGGATTTAGGATTTAAGGTTGTTTTTTTAAAAAAAATTAAGTAAACTGGTAGGTTTAGGTTTATTTAGTATATTTAGTTTATTTTTTATTTATTTAAGGTTTAGGGTTTAGGGTTTAGGGTTTAGGGTTTAAGGCTTAGGGTTTATGGTTTAGGGTTTAAGGTTTAGGGTTTAAGTTTTATGTTTAGGGTTCAGGTTTTAGTTTAGCATTTAGGATTTTTGGCTTTTTCTTTAATAGAGAACAAATTTAGATTCAACATTTCTTTTTTTTGATTTCATCAACCAAGTAACACACCAAGTTTTCTAAGACACAAGTGACAAAATAGATAAACAATGAGCACGCATAAAAAAAATAAAAAACCCTAGTTAACTAGAACCATCTCTACTATAAAGACAAAATTCCATAAGTAGCAGATCAGATTGATCATTCTTCAATTTCTCCAATTTCCATTAGAACCACCTCGACCTATCAAGTAGCAGGATCCACCATTATATCCCCGATCTCTCCCTCCTCCACCACCACCTCCAACCTCCATCGCCCCCATAACCACCATTGCATCGACCACCACCTACATATCCACCGCCCTCTAGATCCCCACCACCACCACGATAACCTCGCTCTCCGCCACCATCACCATCTAGACTGAGCTGTGATGGATGTTCCTACCATCAAGGTTTTACCCATTCTTAGGGTTTAGGTTTTTTTAGGGAAAATTAGAATTTTATTACCATAAAAATAAAGGTTACAATGTCCTTAAATGGGTAAAGCTCTAATTTTTACTACTCACAGAGCACCTAGAAACCTAAAGTACTAAACCCCCATCTAAGTATAATGGAAAAATAAAATAAAAGAGCAAGAGGAATAGCATAAAAGCAAATGAGAAAAGAGACAAATAGGACTAACAAAACTTAAGAAAATAGTAAAAGGACTAGTCAGCAGCAGCTCTTGATCCCTTTGAGAAGGCAAGATAAGCAAGATCCACATCAATAGTACTTGAGTTGGTTGAGTAAAGATCATTCCATCTATGAGGTTCCAACCGAAAAGAAATCTACAAAACACAACAAAGGCAATGGTCATAGCTCAAGGGAAAATGATAAAGTAATTTAGAAAGAGAAAGGTTGGGCTCGCTTAACATCATATCAAGTAATACAAATGAGCATCCAAACTTCATGAGAAGGGTTTCAATTATATGCATGCTATCAATTAGAGAGAAGATATGGGGAAACATCAAGGCCATCATAGCTAGCATACTTGATATAATCAACCATCCAAGGAAAGATAGTCCATAGTGATCTAGTTCTTAAAAAAAAATAGAGAAAAAATAGCCAAAAGAAATACCAACTAACCACCAACCAAAACCACATAAACACATAAAGCCAACATCTAAAAGTTAAGGGGTTAGTGGTAAGAACAACCCACAACTATCTCTAGAGCTAGCAATCCAAATCCAAGGAAAACCTCCACCCAAATAGCAAAATAGTAGAAGATAAGCAGTAAGAGAGAGAGGAAAGCCATAGCATAGAGAGAACATGAGGGCATCTAAAAATTTCCATTAAAACCACCACCAAGGCATAAAAGGAAAGAAAAATCCACCATCACCAACCAAGAGGCAAATATCAAGAAACAAGGTGAGTCAATTGAACCAAACAAAGTACAATACTAAAAGCCCAAAACACCAAGCCATGGCACAAGCATCCTAAGACAACCACAAAACCCTCAAGCTAACCAACCCCAACAATAAGTCCTCAAATAGGACCAAAAAAACAACAAGAGCTCATATCCTCCAACAACAAAATAGCCAATAAAACCACCCATTCCAGCAACCAACAAGATGAGGATAACCAACACCCAAATCGGGAAGTAAAAAAAAGGAAAAATAGTTACATCCAAGAGAGGATAACCAACCCAGGAGTAGACTAGAAACCCAACCAAAAGCACCAAAACCAACCATCAAACAACCAACATCCACAACCAACACAAATAGCCAAAATAGCCAACTAGCCAAAAAACCAACGCCAATACAGAGCCCATAAAGAGGGAAATGAACAACAGCAGACAAAGCCACAACCCACCTGTAAATCTCCAAAATAACCAAGAAACAAAAATGGTAGTCACCCAGCCAAACTAGAAAAGGCTAAGGAGGACCACCCAACCACAACCAGCAAAACTGTAAGGAAAGGAACAAGGCTAGAGGCAAATAAAACCCCTTCCAAATCCCAAAGAGAAGACAATCACTACAAAGGAGAAAACACAGAGACAACAACCACAGAACAACTAACTCCAATTCATAAGGTCGATGGAACCAACTAGCAGAATCCTCTAAGTCAAACCAAAAAACCAAAAAACCAAGCCAAGAAGAGTCCAATAGGAGCCATGAAAAATAACCACCCAAAATAGCTAGATGAAAGAAACAAATAGCACAGCAACCAATAGAACCAACCATAGCATCCACAAATCCAATTTGAAAAAGGCCACATCCAGCCAAAATGAGAGGCAAGCCCAACATTCATTGGTAAAAGGGGTAGGCCAAAATCTAGCATAGCCACAACCCAACAGGTGACACAAAGCTTGAGCCATAGAAAGAAACCATGAGTCTCAAAGGATAGGGAAACCAATTAAAAACATCACCACTATGACCCAAAAAAGTATAGTATAGGGTAAAGAGGAAGGGGGTTTAAGTATAGAAATAAACTCAGCATAAACCACTTCCTAGTGAGGGGAGCACCAAAAAACAATAAAAAATAGACTGAATAAAACCACCATAGCAAAAGATCAACAAAAGAGCAAAAGGTTAAAATCTGAGGTAAGGCAGTCCAGTGTTATCCAAATTGACCAGACCACCTAGATGCTTAGGTAAGCTATGGTTATCAAATAATGTGAGCTCATTTAATTCCCCTCCAAAATTAGCCAAGAAATCAACACAAGCATTACCTTCATGAAGAATGTGAGAAATTTTATAGCAAACTTGAGAAAGAAGCTTTTAGTGTGATTAAGAAAATAAAGTAAGTCGCTTTTTCCATTTTATTATTGTTGAGCATATCAAGTAAAAGAAGAGCATCAACTTCATTCCAAATATTAAAGAGACCTTTGCTTAAAAAAAATATCAATAGCTTTGTTAATAGCCATGAGTTCAGCATAAATAATAGAGCAAGCTTTGAGGGGGTAGGCAAAAGCACAAATGACAATGCCTTTAGATTCCCTAAGAATTCCACCACAGCCATATTTGTTTGGGGAAACATAACCATCAATATTGATATTAATAGAATTTTGTTTAGGCTTAATCCAATGTATATTCCTAATACTCTTGTAGGAAGGATCATCATGCAAAGTGATACCCAATTTTGTAGCCACAAATTTGTAAGCTCTAAAGTAAAAATTGTTAATTAAATTTGCATGAAACAAAGCATGAATTTTTTCTTTAGTTATAGCAAGGATCCTTTTATGGTTCATAGGGATGTCGTGATATGTAGCATCATTTCTATCCATACAAATGAACCAAATAAGGGTAATAGAAATTAAAACTTTGATATGACCTTTCACAATTTTATGGAAATAAACTTCAAGAAGTTGATATAATGAAAGAGAGCCATGAAAATAGTTAGTGTTAAATAAATCATCATACTATATCCAAAGTTTGGAAGCAATAGCACCATTGACAAAAAAAATGATTAACATTTTCAATATGAAAGCAACAATAGACCTAGAAAGTAACTAAAACCCTTTAAGCAGAGCAATCAACCTGAAGTTATTCAAAGTCCTCCAACTTAAAAAATAAAATGGGAATGATATTGTTCCAAAGTTTAATGAAAACATTAGAGGTGTTCTATTTATTTCTAATATAATTCCAAACCTCTTAAGAATAAAATCACCATTGTAAGATAGCTTGAAAAGGGTTATTTAAAAAGATAGATGTTGCAAAACTTGTCAAAAATAGAAATAGAATGTAGTTCTTAAGTTTATTTTCATTCCAATTATTAATGGGTTTTAGGTTTTTGTAGGTTTTAGGTTAGTTTAGGTTTAGTTTAGGTTTAGGGGGATTTAGGGTTTTAGGGTTTAGGTTTTAGGGTTTAGGGTTTAGGGTTTAGGGTTTAGGATTTTAGGGTTTAGCATTTAGGGCTTATGGTTTAGGGTTTAGGGTTTAGGGTTTAGGTTTAGGGTTCAAGTTTTAGTTTTGGGTTTTTGGGTTTTGGCTTTTTTTTTAAACAGAGAATAAATTCATATTCAACATTTCTTCTTTTCAATTTCATCAACCAAGTAACACACCAAGTTTTCTAAGACACAAGCTACAACATAGATAAATAATGAGCACGCATAGAGCAAATCAAAAATGCTAGATAACTACAACATCACTATCAGAAAGACAGTTCCATAAGCAGATCATATTAGTTATATCTTCGCTTTCTAGTTCCCATTAGAACCAGCCCGACCTCTCGAGTAGTGGGATCCATCATATCCCCAATCTCTCCCTCTCGCCACCACCACCACCGATAACCTCCATCCTCCCACTTCCATAACCACCATCGCCCACCACCACCCATATCCCACCAGACCTATAGATCCCCCACCACCACCACATTATAACCTCACCTTCACTACCAAATCTAGACTGAGCCTGGTTGACGGTGTTGTTCTTACCATCAAGGTTCTTCCTATTCTTAGGGTTTAGGCTTAGGTTTAGGTTTTAGGTTTTGGTTTTAAGGTTTGTTTTTAATTTATTTAATTACTTTAAGTTTAGGTTTAAGGTTTGGGGTTTAGGGGTTTAGGGTTTATGATCTGTGATTTAGGATTTAGGGTTTAGGGTTTTAGGTTTATTCATTTTGGGTTTAGGGTTTTTTAGGGTTTAGGGTTTATGTAGGGGTAGTATTAGTATTTTTTTCATTGAGGGTTTAGTTTATGGGTTTTTTTTTAAAAAATTAAGCAAACCAAAAAGATTAGGTTTAATTAGTTTATTTTATTATTTTATTTTATTTTATTTATTTTATTTATGGTTTATTTTATTTTATTTAGTTTAGTTTATTTATTTTAGGTTTATTTATTTTAGTTTAGGGTTTTATTTTAATTTATTTTTAGGTTAGGTTTAGGTTGGTTTATTTTAGTTGAGTTTTATTTTATTTTATCATTAGGTTTAGGTTTTATTTTATTTTTATGTTAAGTTTACATTTTATTTTATTTTTTAGGTTTAGGTTTTAAGTTTTATTTTTGGTTTATTTTAGATTTTATTTTTAGTTTAGGTTTAGCTTTTATTTTATTTTCTTTATTTAGTTTAGGTTTAGTTTAGTTTAGGTTTAGTTTAGGTTTTATTTATTTTAGTTTAGGTTTAGGTTTATTTTATTTTATTTATTTTATTTATTTTAGTTTAGGTTTTTTTAAGAGGTTTAGGTTTATTTTTATTTATATAAGGTTTATTTTAGGTTTTGGTATTTATTTTATTTTATTTTAAGTTTATTTAATTTTGATTTTACATTTAGTTTTATTAAAGATTTATTTATTATTAGTTTATTTATCTTATTTTAGTTTTTACCTTTTATTTTATTTTAAGTCTTTAGGTTTTATCTTTATCTTACATCTTTTATCAGGCCTTTCATTTATCTTTGGTTTAGCAGTGCCCAGGTTTAGGTGGCCTGTCACGCCCAGTGGCCAGTGTCAGGGCCCAGGGCCCAGGGCCTAGTCTTTAGGCCCAGGCTAGTCAGCTGTGGCCCAGGGTTTAGGAGACTCCAGGGCCTCAGGGCCCAGGGCCTCCTGTGGCCAGGTGCCCAGACTCCTGGCCTGGGGTCCAGTGATGGCCTGGTCAGCCTCAGAGTCAGTCAGGAGCCTAGGGCCTGGGGCCTGTGGCGCCTGGGAAGAGCAGGGCCCAGACAGGGCTCAGGGCCTATTTAGGGCCTAGGGTCAGAATCTGGCCTGTAAGGCCCAGGACTAGGTCTGGGCCTTTCAGCCTCAGGCCTTTTAGGCTTAGGTGAGATCAAGATCATTTAGGCCCATGGTTTACATCCAGTTTAAGGGCCCAGGTCCAGGGTCAGGTCAACCCAGGGCCCAGAGTCAGTGTGGCCCAGAGTAGTCAGTGTGTTTGGCCTGTGGGTCAGGTTTAGGGAGAAGGTTAGTTTAGAGTTTAGGTTGGGGTGGAGTGGGTGGTAGGTTTAGGGTGGGTGGGAGGGGATTTAAGGTTTAGGTTTAGGGTTTAGGATTTTGTAGGGTTTTTGTTTAGGTTTAGGGTTCAAGTTTTAGTTTAGGGTTCAGGGGTTTTGGATTTTTTTTAATTTTAATAGAAAACAAATTTAGTTTCAACATTTCTTCTTTTTGATTTCATCATCCAAGTAACACACCAAGTTTTCTATGACACAAGTGATGACATAGATAAAAAATGAGCACACATAGAGCAAATCAAAAACTTTAGGTAACTAGAACCATCTCCATTATGAAGACGCAATTCCAAAAGCTATAGATCAGATCAACCATTTAGTTTCTTACTTCCCATCATCCACTCTCGAAAGGGATCCACCATCATATCCCCGATCTCTTCTGCCTTCACTGGAAGACCCAACTGACTCTTACCACGGATGTTCTGTCACAAGTTTCTCACCCATTCTTAAAAGTGACATTTAGGTTTAGGTTTATTAGATTTAGGGTAATTTGTTTCTTTAAGGTTTATGGTTTAGGTGAAAGATTTAGGGTTTGGGTTAGGTTTAGGGTTAGGGTAGGTTTAGGCTTTTAGCAGGGGTTTAAGGTTTAGGGTGGGGTAGATGGGATTTAGGGAGGATTTAGGGTTTAAGGTTTTTTTAAATTAAACTAGTAGGTTTAGGTTTATTTTATTTATTTAATTATTTAATGAGTTTTTTAATTTTATTTAGGTTTATTTTTATTTTTATTTAGTTTATTTATTTTAGGTTTATTTCTTTTAGTTTAGGTTTTATTTTAGTTTATTTTTTTTTTTTTTTAGTTTTATTTATTTTTAGTTTAGGTTTTATTTTTTTAGGTTTTTTATGTTTTATTTTATTTTTTAGGTTTATAATTATTTTATTTTAGGTTTATTTTATTTATTTTAGTTTAGGTTTAGGTTTTTTTTAGTTTATTTTATTTTATTTAGTTTAGGTTTAGTTTTATCTTTTATTTTATGTGTTTAGTTTATTTATTTTTATTTAGGTTTTTATTTTATTTTGTTTATATTTTCAATTTAGGTTTATTTTAGTTTTATTTTATTTATTAGGTTTATTTTAGGTATTTAGGTTTTAGTTTTATTTATTTTATTTTTATATTATTTTTTATTTAGTTTTATTTATTAGGTTTATTAGTTAGTTTAGGTTTAGTATTTATTTTTATTATTTATTTTATTTTATGTTTTAGTTTTTATTTTATTTTATTTATAGTTTAGGTTTTATCCATATTATGTTTTAGTTAGATTTAGTTTAGTTTCATTTATAGTCAGTTTAGGAGGTTTAGGGTTAGTTTATTATTTTGGGTTTATTTAGGTTTTGCCCAGGGCCTAGGTTTATTTAGTTTAGGTTTAGAGTTTAGGTAGGGTGCGGTTTAGGTTTTGTTTAGAGTGGTTTGGTTTATAGTGGCCCAGGGTCAGGTTTAGGGTTTAGGGAGGTTTTGGGGTTTAGGATTTAGGGTCAGGGTTTAGGGTTTTTAAAAAAATTACAAATGAGGTTTCACTTATTTAGTTTATTTATTTATTTATTTTATTATAATTTATCTTATTTCTATTTTCATATGTTTATTTTATTTTATTTAGTATAGTTTAGATTTTTATTTTATTTTATTTTATTTTAGGGTTTTTTTTTTTTATTTTTAGGTTTAGGTTTATTTTTTTAGGTTTAGGTTTTATTTATTTTATTTTATTTTATTTATTTATTAACTTTATTTTATTTTAGTTTTATATTAAGGTTTATTTTATTTTTAATTTAGTTTAGGTTTTATTTATTTTATTTTATATTATTTTAGGTTTAGTTTAGTTTTAGTTTAGGTTTTATTTTATTTTATTTTATTATTATTGTAGGTTTATTTATTATATTTTAGGTTTTATCAGGTTTAGGTTTTCAAGATTTTTTTAGGGTGCTAGGGTTTAGGTTTAGGTTTGTATAGGTTTTGCTTAGGGTTGAGCAGGGCCTAGCCCAGGGTTTAGGTTATTAGCATTTATGGTTATTTTAGGTTTAAGTTTAGTGTGGCTAGGGCTAGGTTTAGGGTTTTTGGTTTAGGTTAGTATTTGTGGGTTAGTTTAGTGTTTAGGTTGGGCTCAGTTTTGGGATTGGGTTTTAGGTTAGGTTTAGGTTTAGGGTTTAGGTTTAGAGTTGTGGTTTAGTTTAGGGTTAATGTTTTTTTTAATAGAACAAATTTAGATTCTACATTTCCTTTCAATCAAACCAAGCAAAACCCAGGCTCAAGATTTTTTATTATTTATTTTATTTTTTAGATTTAGGTTTTATTTTATTTTATTTTATATTATTATTTTGGTTTATATATTTTATTTTGGTATTTAATTGGTTTAGGTTTTAGGTTTTTAGAGGTTTGTGGGCTCAGGGTTTAGGTGTGGTTGGGTGTGGGTTTAGGGTTAGGGTGTAGGTTTATGGTAGTGCATAAGTTTTAAGGTATTAGGGTTAAGGGTTAGCTTAGGGTTTTGAGTTTTTCTCAAATTTATTTATTTAGGTTTGTTTAGACCATTTTTATATTTATTTTATTTTATTTATTTTATATTTTTATTTTATTTTATTTATTTTATTTATTTTAAGTTTATTTTGATTTAGGTTTTATTTTAACATATTTTAAGTTTAGGTTTAGGTTTAGGTTTATGTATTTTATTTTATTTTTAGGTATATTTTATTTTAGGTTATCTTTAGTTTAGTTTAGGTTTAATTTATTTTAGTTTATTTTATTTTATTTTAGGTTTAGGTTTGGTTTTAGTTTAGGTTTTATTTTATTTTATTTTATTTTATTTAGGTTTAGTATTTAGGTTTTATTTAGTTTAGGTTTAGCCTTTAGTGCTTTGTGGTTTAGGGGCCTGCCTGGGGCTAGTTTTATTTAGGGTTTAGGCTCATGCCAGGGTTTATGGTTTAAAAAAGCAAACCCAGTAGGTTTAGGTTTATTTTTTAGTTTTTTTTATTTATTTTTTTAGGTAGGTTTTATTTTTATTTTAGGATTAGATTTAGGTTTTATTTTTTGGTGATTTTAGGTTTTATTTTAGGTTTATTTTTAGGTTTATTTTTTTAGTTTAGGTTTAGGTTTATTTTAGTTTATTTCATTTATTTAATTTAGGTTTAGGTTTAGTTTAGTTTACTTTTTAGGTTTAGGTTATTTTAGTTTAGTTTCTTTAGTTAGGTTTAGTTTATTTTATTTTGTTTTAATTTTATTTTAGGTTTAGGTTTTAGGTTTTAAGGTTTTATTTTTATTTTATTATTTTATTTAGTTTTATTTTATTTTAATTTTATATTTATTTTATTTTATACAGGTTTTAATCCAGGTTTATTTTAATTAGGTTATTATTTGTTTTATTTTATATTATTTTATTTATTTTAATTTATTTTGTTTAGGTTTTAGTTTAGATTTTATTTTATTTTTATATTTTATTTAGTTTATTTATTTATTTTTTAGGTTTTATTTACAGTTGGTTTAGGAAGGTTTAAGGGCCTGGGGAGTTTAGGGCCTTTGGCTCAGTGTCAAGGTCATGGTAGGTTTAGGGCTAGGGCCCAGGCAGGGGCCTGTGTGGGTCAGCAAAGGTTTAGGTTAATTTAGGACTCTGGGTTTAAGCCCAGATTTGTGCTCAGAGCTTTAGGGTTTAGCCCAGGGGTCATTTGGTTTATGCTTTAGGGTTTAGGCCTAGGGCAAGAAGGGTTTAGCTCAGGGTTTATTTAGTTTTGGGTGGTTTAGGGCCCAGTGGTTTAGTTAGTGACTCATGGTTTAGTCACGTTTAGGGTTATTTCCTTTAAATCAAGCAAACCCGTTTATTTATTTAGTTTTATATTTATTTATGAATTTATTTATTTTAGTTTATTTATTTTAGTAGGATTTTAATTTAGTTTTTTTATTATTTTCTTTTTAGTTTAGTTATTTAGATTTTATTTTATTTAGGTTTATTTTTTTTAGGTTTAGGTTTAGGTTTTATTTTTTTTTTTTTAGTTTATTTAGGTTTATTTTAATTTAGGTTTAGGTTTATTTTAGTTTATTTTAGTTTATTTTTTATTATTTTATTTATTTATTTAGGTTTTATTTATTATTTAGTTTAGTTTTAAGTTTACTTTATTTTTTATTTCATTTTAGGTTTAGGTTTTTTTAGTTTAAGTTAAGTTTAATTGTTATCATTAAATTTTAATTTTAGGTATTTTAGGTTTAGGTTTTAATTTAGTTTTATCATTTTAAGTTTATTCCAGGTTTATTTTATTTTATTTAAGTTTAGTTTATATTATTTTTTTTTTATTCTTAGGTTTATTTATTTTTGTTTACTTTATTTATTTTATTATTTTACCATTTTAGTTTATTTTAATTTTAGGTTTAGGTTTAGGTTTTATTTAGTATCTTTAGCCTGGGGTTTAGGTTTAGAGGTTTGGGTTTTGTGCCCAGGGGCTCAGTGGGTTTAGGGCCAGGGCTCAGGGTGAGGTTTAGGCCTGGCTTTAGGGTCTTGGGTCTGTGGCTGTCACCTTAGGGCCTGTCATTAGGTCCAGTTAGTGCCTTATCTGTTTAGGTCAGAGTGGTCAGTATTTTTAGGTACAATAGGGTCAGTGTTCATGGCCCAGGGTTTAGGGCTCAGCCTAAAGGTTTAGGGTTTAGTGTTTTGAGGATCAGTGGCCTGGGTCTTTTTTTATTTAGAGTTTAAGTCCATTTATTTTATTTAGCTTTATTTTATCTTAAGTTTTATCTTTAGTTTAGGTTTTTTATTTTAGTTTTTCTTTTAGTTTAGGTTTAGTCAGGTTCATTTATTAGTTATTTATTTATCTTTTATTTAGGTTATTCATCTTTAAGGGTTAGATTTATATTATTATTTTAGGGTTATAGGTTTATTTTAGGTTTATTTTTAGTTTATTTAGGTTTATTTAATTTAAGTTTAGCTTTAGGTTTAGTTTATTCATTTAGGTTTAGGTTTTATTTATTTTAGTTTAGTTTATTTTAGTGTAGGTTTAAGTTTATTTTATTTTATTTTAGTTTAGGGTTTAGGTTTTATTTATTTTGTTTTATTTTTTAGGTTTATTGTAGGTTTAAGTTTTAATTTAGTTTTATTTTATTTTATTTAGTTTATTTTTTATTTTATTTTAGGTTTAGTTTTATTTATTTAGGTATTTTATTTTTTTAGTTTAGTTTAGGTTTATTTTATTTTATTTTAGTTTATTTATTTTTTATTTTATTTCCTTTTATGTTTAGATTTAGCTTTAGGTTTCTAATGTTTCATTTATATTTTACTTTATTTTGTTTTGGGTTTTATTTATTTATTTATTTTTTTATTTATTTTGTGGTTTAGGTTTTTAGCTTTAAGGTTGGGGTCAGGTGGTTTAGTTTTTTTGGGTTTAGGATTTATGGTTAAAGGTGTAAGGTTTAGGCTTTAGGGTTTAAGGTTTAGGGTTTAGAGTTTAGGGTTTTATGGTTTAGGGTTTAGGGTTTAGGGTTTAGGGATTATGGTTTAGGGTTTAGGGTTTAGCTTTTAGGTTTAGGGTTCAGGTTTTTGTTTAGGGTTTAAGGTTTTTGGTTTTTTTTTTATTTCTAAAAGAGAATAAATTTAGATTGAACATTTCATCTTTTCGATTTCATCGACCAAGTAACAGACCAAGTTTTCTAAGATGACATAAAGAAAAAATGAGCACACATAGAGCAAATCAAAAACCCTTGATAACTAGAACTGTCTCTACTTTAAAGACATGATTCCATAAGCAATAGATTGGATTGACCGTTCTTCAGTTTCTCTAGTTCCCATCAAAACCACCTCGGGCTCTTGAGTATAGGGATCCACCATCATATCACATATCTCTCCCTCTCCGCCACCAAATGTAGCTCCCTCGCCCACCCATAATCACCACATTGCTCAATCTTTCCACCTCCAAATCCACCAAGACCTCCGTGATCCACCACCACCACTGGTTAACCTCCGCCTTTTCCCTCCACCTTCCAGATCTAGCTTGGTGGTGATGTTCTGTGTTCCTGGGTTTAGGTTTGTTTATTAGGTTTTTAGGTTTTATTTAGTTTTTATTTATTATATTTTATTTTTATTTTTAGTTTAGTTTTATTTTATTTAGTTTTTTAGCTTGGTTTAGGTTTTATTTATTTTTATTTTAGTTTAGTTTTTATTTTTTTATTTTATTTTCTTTTTTTAGGTTTTAGTTTTTTATTTTTATTTTTTATTTTATATTGGTTTAGGTTTTTTATTTATTTATTTTTAGGTTTAATTTAGTTTTGGTTTAGGTTATTATATTTTAGAGAGTTTTTTTTGGGTTTAGGGTTTTATGGTTTAGGGTTTAGGGTTTATTTAGGGCTTAGTTTAGTGTTTAGGGTTTATTTTGGATTAGGGTTTTTGGCTTTAGCATTTTTTAAGGTTTAGGGTTTAGGGTTTAGGTTTTAGGTTTAAGACTTGGGTTTTAGTTGATGGTTTAGGGTTTTTATTATTATTATTTTTTTTAACAAAGAACAAATTCAGATTCAACATTTCTTCTTTCAATTAACCAAGTATTCTAAGATGACCCAAATCATAAATAAGCAAGCTTACGACAAATCAAAAGCCCTAGATAACTAGAACAGTCTCTACTATAAAGACACAATTCCATAAGCAGCAGATCGGATCGGCCATTCTTTCTTTCTCCAATTCCCTTCATAAGCACCCCGACCTCTTGAGTAGCGGAATCCAACATCATATCTTCGACCTCTCCCTCCGCCACTAGCACGGTTGTAACCTCTGTTGCTCCACCTGCCTTCATAACCACCACTGCTCCGACCACCACCTCTATATCCACCAGCACCTACAGATTCCCCATCACCACTCTGATAATCACCACCTCTACCTTTGCCTCCACCAAGATCTAGACTCCTGTTTACTGTGATGTTCATCATCAAGTTCCCCCATTCTTAAAGTTTAGTTTAGATTTATTTAGATTTAGGTTTAGATTTATTTTTTAATTTATCTAGTTACTTTATTTTAGGTGGGTTTAGGGTTTAGGGTTTAGGGGTTTAGGTTAGGTTAGGTTTAGATTTAGGGTGGGGAGGGTGTTTAGGATTGTAGGATTTAGGGTTACCAGGGGTGGGTTTTTTAAGATTTAGGGTTTAGGCTGGGTTTAGTGTTTTTTAAATTTTGAAGATTTTTATTTATTTATTTATTTTAGTTAATATTTATTTAGTTTATTTTTTTATTTTATTTAGTTCATTTTTAGTTTAGGTTTTTATTATATTTATTTTAAGTTTAGATTTAGTTTAAGTTTAGTTTTATTTTTATTTTATTTTAAGTTTATTTTTTATTTTTTAGGTTTAGTTTTAGGTTTTATTTATTTCTTTAAATTTTAGGTTTATTTTTAGGTATTTTTAGTTTCATTTATTTATCTTTTTATTTTATTTAGTTTAGGGTTTATGTTTAATTTATTTTAGGTTTATGTTTAGGTTAATTTTAGTTTAGTTTATGTTTTAGGTTTATGTTTATTTCATTTTATTTATTTTAGGTTTAGGTTTTTTTCTTGGTTTTAGTGTTTATGTATCTTTATTTATTTTATTTTTGTGTTTATCTTTATGTTTAGATTTTATTTAGTTTTATTTTATATTATTTTAGGTTTATTTTTTTTAGATTTAGTTTTATGGGTTTCTTTTTTTGGTTTACTTTATTTTATAGTTTAGTTTAGGTTTTATTTATTTTATTGTAGTTTTAGTTTTTATTTTAATTAAGTTTGTTTAGGTTTTATTTTTATTTTATTTTTTATTTTATTTATATTTAAGTTTTATTTATTTATTTTATTTTATTTTAGTTTAAGTTTAGTTTTAGTTTTGGTTTGTGGTTTAGGGTAGGGTCGATTTGTGGTTTTGGGGTTTTGTCAGGGTTTTAATTTATTCATTTTATTTTAAATTAAAAGTAGGTAAGTTTATTTTAGTTTATTTTTTATTTATTTTAGTTTTATATTATTTATTATGATTTTTATTTATTTAGTTTATTTATTTGTAGTTTTTACCTTTAGTTTATTTTTTAGGTCTTTAGTAGAAGTTTATTTTTAGTTTAGTTAATTTATCTTGTTTAGTTTATTTTTTTTATTTTAAGTTTAGGTATTTTATTTTTTTTGGTTTTTTTTGGTTTTATTTTAGGTTTATTTTAGGTTTTATTTTTAGTTTAGGTTTGGTTTGTTTTTTAATTTATTTTATTATATTTAGGGTTTAGGTTTGTGCATAGTTTAGTTTATCTTGGGTTTAGGTTTTATCTTATTTAGTTTAGTTTATTTTAGTTTAGTTTTAGATCCATTTTAGTTTTATTTTAGTTTATGTTTTTTTTTAGCTTTGTTTTTTTAAGTTTTATTTTAGATTTATTTTTAGATTTAGGTTTTATTTAGTTCTATTTTATTTTATTTTAGGTTTATTTTATATTTGGTTTTTATTTTTAGTTTAGTTTATGTTTTATTTATGTTATTTTAATTTAGTTTTATTTTATTTTTCTTTTAGTTTAGGTTTTAGTTTTATTTTTATTTTATTTTTTTTCTTATATTTTGTTTATTTATTTATTTTATTTTATTTTAAAGTTTATTTAGTTTAGTTTTTAGTTTAGTGAGTGGTTTGTGGTGGTGGTTAACGTTTAGGTTTAGGGTTTAGGAGGTGTAGGATTTGTGGGTTTAGGGTTGTAGGGTGTGGTTTAGGGTTTAGGTTTCAGTCAGGTTTAGTGGTATGTTTTGGGGTTTAGGGTTTTGATTTTTTTTTATTTTAACAAAGAAATTCAAATTCAACATCTCTGATTCGTAGATTTATGGTTTTATGGTTTTGGGTTTTAGGTTTTTTTTATTATTTTTTAGGATTTAAGGTTTAGGGTTTAGCTTTTAGGGTTTAGGGATCAGGTTTTAGTTTAGGCTTTAAGATTTTTGTTTATTTTAGTAGAGAATAAATTTAGATTCAACATTTCTTCTATTTAATTTTATCAATCAAGTAACACAATAAGTTTTCTAAGAAGACAAAGATCGAAAATAAGCACACATAAAGCAAATTAAAAACCTTAGATAATTAGAACCGTTTCTAATGTAAAGAAACAATTCCATAAGTAGCAGATTGGATCTTTATTCTTCGCTTTAGTTCCTCTAACCACCCCGGCCTCTCGAGAAGGATCCAACATCATATCCTCGATCGCTTCCTCCGCCACCACCATGGTTGTAACCTCCATCACTCCACCTGCTTTCATAACCACCACTACTCCCACCACCACTATGATAATCACTGCTTCCGCCTTCGCCTCCACTACTAGATCTAGACTGAGTCGGGTTGTCGGTGATGTTCCTATCGACAAGGTTCTGCCCATTCTTAGGATTTAGGTTTAGGTTAAGGTTTATTAAGTTTTAAGGTTTAGGTTTAATTTTTAATTTATTTAGTTACTTTATGTTTAGGTTTAGGGTTTGGGGTTTAGGGTTTAGGATTTAGGGTTTGGGTTTGGGCCTAGTGTAGGTTTTTAGGGTTTGGGGTTTGAGTGTTTAGGTTTAGTTTAAAGTTTAGGGCCTTTTAAGGCCAGTAGGTTGCCTTTGCTGGTGGTGGCTCAGGTGGCAGGTGCTCTGGTGTCAGTTTTGTGGTTTAGAGCCTTGGGTTTAGGGGTGGGATTTAGGACATAGCCTTAGGATTGAGGTTAAGGCCTTTTAAATAGGCAAACCACAGGGTTTAGGTTTATTTAGCATTTAATTAACCTATTTATTTATTTTAGTTTATATATATATTCATTTTATTTAGTTTATTTATTAGCTCACTATTTTAGTTTAGGTTTATTCATTTTATTTATTTTTTAGGGTTTTGGCTTTAGTTTATGCTAATTTTTTGTTTAGTTTTATTTTTATTTTATTTAGGTTTTTCTTAAGTTTAGTAGTTTTTATCTATTTTCTTTTTTAGGTTTGTGCTTTATTTTAGGTTTATTTTTAATTTAGTTTAGGTTTAGGTTTAGTTTATTTTATTTTATCAATTTAGTTTAGTTTCTAGTTAAGTTTAGATTATTTATTTTAGTTTAGTTTATTTTTGTTTAGGTTTCTGTTTATTTCATTTTGTTTATTTTAGGTTTAGGATTTTTTTTTTTAACTTTAGGGTTTATGGTTAATTTTTTATTTATTTTTAGGTTTATTTTCCTAAGTTTAGGTTTTTATTTAGTTTTTATTTTATTTTATTTTAAGTTTATTTATTTTTATTTTACATTTACTTTTAATTTTATTTATGTTTTATATTTTTAGGTTTATTTTATTTTATTTAGTTTAGTTTTAGTTTTTATTTATTTTATTTTACTTAGTTTTATTTTTATTTTATTTTTTTAGTTTAGGTTTAGGTTTATATTTAGGTTTAAGTTTTAGTTTTTTATTTTATTTTATTTTATTATTTTATTTAGGTTTATTTATTTTATTTTGTAGTTTTATTTAGTCCAGTTTAGTTTAGGGTTTAGGGTTAGAGTTTTTTATTTTATTTTTTTATTTTTTTTAAATTAAGTAAACCAAAAGTGTACATTTATTTATTTTATTTATTTATTTTAGTTTATTATATTTTTATTTTAATTTATGTATATTTTATTTTATTTGTTTAGTTTATTTTATTTATTTTGGTTAGATTTTGCTTTATTTTTTAGGATTAGGTTTATGTTTTGTGTTTATTTTTTCTTTTAATTTAATTTTATTTTTAGGTTTAGGTTTTATTTTATTTTTAGCTTCACGCTTAGGTTTTATTTTATTTTGCTCAGTGAGTTTTTTTTTTGTAGGTTTTAGTTTAGTTTAGGTTTATTTTAGTTTATTCTCATTTTAGTTAGTTTTGGTTTAGGTTTAGTTTATTTTAGTATTTTATTTAGTTTAGTTTATTTTAGGGCAGTAAGTTTATTTATTTTATTTTAGGTTTAGGTTTTTTTAAGTTTACTACTTAAGTTTTATTTTATTTACTTTTAGGTTTTATTTTAGGTTTATTATTTATGTTTAGGTTTTTTATTTAGTTTTTTTTTTTATTTTAGGTTTTTTTTTTAAACTTTATTTTAGGGTTAATTTTTATTATATTTAGGTTTTCACTTTTTTAGCTTAGTATAGCTTTTTATTTATTTTATTTTAGTTTAGCTTTTATTTTTTAGTTTATTTTCTTTTTAAGTTTAGGTTTAAGTTTAGGTTTTAGCATTTAGGGTTTAGGGTTTAGGGTTTAGGGGTTTTTTTTTAAATTATGTAAACCTGTAGGTTTAGGTTTATTTAGTATATTTAGTTTATTTTTTATTTATTTTAGTTTATATATATATATATATATATATATATATATATATATATATTATATATATATATATATATATATATATATATATATATATATATATATATATATATATTAGGTTTATTTTTTATTTAATTTAGTTTATTTATTTTAGGTTTATTTAGTTTAGTTTAGGTTTATTATTTGAGTTTATTTTTTAGGTTTCAGTTTAGGTTTATGTTTATTTTTTGTATAGTTTTTTTTTTTTTTTTTTTTAAGTTTGGTTTTTTTTTTTTAGGTTTAGGCTTAGGTTTTTATTTTACCTTTTTAGGTTTAAGTTTAGGTTTTCATTTTAGGTTTATTTTTAGGATTTTTTTTAGGTTTAGGTTTATCTTTAGTTTATTTTATTTTATTTAGTTTAGGGTTTATGTTTAGTTTATTTTAGGTTTAGGTTTAGGTTTATTTATTTATTTTTGTTTATTTTAGTTTAGGTTTATGTTTATTTCATTTTGTTTATTTTAGGTTTAGGTTTTTTTTTAGTTTAGGTTTTAGGTTTAATTTTTTGTTTATTTTTAGGTTTATTTTTTAGGTTTAGCTTTTTATTTAGTTTTTATTTTATTATATTTTAGGTTTATTTATTTTTATTTAATATTTAGTATTTATTTTGTTTATGTTTTTTATATTTAGGTTTGTTTTATTTATTTTAAGTTTAGTTTAGGTTTTTATTTATTTTATTTTGTTTAGTTTTATTTTTTATTATATTTTATTTTTAAGGTTTAGGTTTAGGTTTAGTTTAGGTTTTATTTTATTTTATTTAGGTTTATGTTTTTTTATTTATTTTTTTTTAGGTTTTATTTAGTTTAGGTTTAGGTTTTTAGGTTTCTAGGGTTTAGGGTTATGGTTTTTTTTTAATTTTAATTTTTTTTATTTTGTTTTAAATTAAGTAAATTAGTAGGTTACGTTTATTTAGTTTATTTTTTTATTTATTTTAGTTTATTTTATTTTTAATTTTGATTTAGGTTTATTTTTATTTTTTTTTATTTAGTTTTAGTTTATTTTTTTTTAGTTTTGAATTTTTTTTTGGTTTATTTTAGTTTAGGTTTATGTTTAGGTTTATTTTTTTTGTTTATTTTATTTTATTTTATTTTATTTTAGGTTTATGTTTAGGTTTTATATTTTTAGGTTTAGGTTTAGGTTTTATTTTTATTTTAGGTTTTATTTTTATTTTAGGTTTAAGTTTATTTTAGTTTATTTTATTTTAGTCACGTTAGGTTTAGGTTTAGGTTTAGTTTATTTTGGTTTGGGTTTATTTATTTTAGTTTAGTTTATTTTATTATAAGTTTAAGTTTATTTTATTTTTATTTTAGGTTTAGTTTTTTTTTTAGTTTAGTGCTTAAGTTTTATTTTTTTATTTTAGGTTTTATTTTTTAGGTTTTGGTTTTTTATTTAGTTTTTTATTTTATTTTATTTCTTTTATTTTATTTTAGGTTTAGTTTTATTTTATTTATTTTTTTTTTTATTTTTAGTTTAGTATGTTTTGTTTTACTTTAGTTTTATTTTTAGTTTATTTTCTTTTTAAGTTTAGGTTTCAGTTTAGGTTTTAGTTAATGTTTTTATTTTATTTTATTATTTTATTATATTTTGGTTTAGGTTTTTTTATTTATTTTATTTTTAAGTTTTATTTAGTTTAGGTTTAGCTTTTTAGCTTTATAAAGTTTAGGGTTTAGGGTTTTTTTTGTGAATTTAGGGTTTAGGGTTTAGGGTTTAGGGGTTCAGGGTTTAGGCTTTAGGGTTTAGGGTTTAGGGTTTAGGGTTTAGATTTTAGGTTTTGTGTTGTTTAGTTTAGGTTTAGGGTTTTGGTTTTATTTTTTAACAAAGAAAAATTTAGATTCAACATTTCTTCTTCTTGATTTCATCAACCAAGTAACACACCAAAGTTTCTAAAACACAAGTGATGACATAAATAAAAAATGAGCATGCATATAATAATTCAAAAAGCCTAGATAAGTACAATTATCTTTATTATAAAGACACAGTTCCATAAGTAGTAGATTGGATCGATCGTTCTTCATTTTCTCTAGTTCCCATCAACCACCCACCTCAGTGATGCACCATCATATCCCCTCCACAATCATGTTGTAACCTCCGTCGCTCCTCCCACCTCCATATCCACCAGCACCTATAGATTCTCCACCACCACTACGATAACCCACGCCATTGCCTTTACCTCCACCATGAGATCTAGATTGAGCTTAGTTGACAATGATGTTCATCATTCTTCCTATTCTTGGTTTGAGTTTGAGTTTAGGTTTAATAGGTTTTAGGGTTTACATTTCTTTTTTAATTTATCTAGTTACTTTAGGTTTAGGTTTAGGGTTTGGAGGTTAGCGTTTGGGGTTTATGGTTTAGGGTTTAGGGTTTAGGGTTATGGTTTAAGCTTTAGGGTATAGGGTTTATGGTTTTGGGTTTAGGGTTTACTATTTAGGGTTTGAGGATTTATGCTTTTAGTGTTTAGGGTTTAGGGTTTAGGGTTATTTAGGGTTTATGATTTAGGGTTTACGTTTTAGGGTTGTAGTTATAGGGTTTAGGTTTTAGGGTTTTAGATTTATGATATTTTTTTAAATTAAGTAAACCGATAGGTTTATGCTTATTTAGTTTATTTAGTTTATTTATTATTTATTTTAATTTATTTTATTTTTTATTTTTATTTAGGTTAATTTTTTTATTTAAGTTTATTTATTTTAGGTTTATTTATTTTAGTTTTGGTTTTTTTATTTATGTTTATTTTTTAGGTTTAGGTTTAGGTTTTTATTTTATTTTTTTAGGTTTGAGTTTTGGTTTTTATTTTATGTTTATTTTTAATTTTTAATATTTAATTTATTTTTAGTTTATTTGATTTGATTTAGTTTAGGTTTATGTTTAGGTTTTATTTATTTTTGTTTTATTTATTTTAGTTTACGTTTAAGTTTATTTTATTTTGTTTTTATATTTAAATTTTAGGTTTAGGTTTTTTTTAGTTTTGGATTTTGGATTTATTTTTTATTTATTTTTAGGTTTTTATTTAGTTTTTATTTTATTTTATTTTAGGTTGATTTTATTTTTATTTTATGTTAGCTTCTTATTTAATTTATGTTTTTAATTTTAGGATTATTTTATTTTGTTAGTTTAGTTTTGGTTTTTATTTATTTTATTTTTATTAAGATTGTAGGTTTAGAGCTTAGGGTTTGTGTTAGTTTTAGGGTTTAGGGTTTAGGGTTTAGGATTTTCTTTTAATTGATTAGGTTTAGTTTATTTAGTTTATTTTTATTTATTTGAGTTTATTTTTTTATTTTAATTTTTTATTTAGTTTAATTTATTTATTTTAGGTTTATTTAATTTAGTTTAGGTGTTTTATTTTAGTTTATTTTTAAGTTTAGGTTTATTTTTTAGTTGAATTTTATTTTTATCTTATTTTTTAGGTTTAGGTTTTATTTTTTTATTTTTAGGTTTTGGTTTAAGTTTTTATTTTGTTTTTATAGGTTTAGGTTTTAGGTTTTTATTTTGGGTTTATTTTTTAGGTTTTATTTGTTAGTTTAGTTTAGGTTTATTTTTAGTTTAATTTATTTTATTTCATTTAGCTTTAGGTATAGGTTTAGGTTTTATTTGTTTTGTTTTAGCTTCTTTTATTTTAGGTTTAGGTTTATTTTATTTTATTCATTTTATTTTTATTTTAGGTTTAGGTTTTTTCTTAGTTTAGGGTTTAGGATTTATTTTTTATTTATTTTTAGGTTTAATTTTTAGGTTTAGGTTTTTATTTAGTTTTTCTTTTATTTTTATTTTACGCTTAGTTTTTATTTTATTTAGTTTTTTAATTCTTAAGTTTATTTTATTTTTATTTTTTATTTTATCCAGGTTTAGGTTCTTTTATTTATTTTATTTTTAGGTTTTTAGGTTTTCAAGGTTTAGGGTTTAGGGTTTAGGGTTTTAGGGTTTAGGGTTTAGGGTTTTAGCATTTAGGGTTTAGGATTTATTGTTTAGGCTTTAGGGTTTAGGTTTGGTTAGTATATGGTTAAGGATTTTTGGGCTTAGGGTTTAGGGTTTAGGGTTAGATTAGGGTTTTGGGTTTAGTGTTTTAGGGTTTAGGGTTTAGGGATTAGGTTTAGTGTTAGGATTTAGGGTTTAAGGTTTAGGGTTTAGGGTTTAAGTTTGTAGGTTTAGGGTTTAAGTTTTTTTTTAAAAGTAGGTGGTAGGTTTAGGTTTATTTAGTTTAGTTTATTTTTTATTTATTTAGTTTTTTATTTTTTTTTAGGTTTATTTTTTTATTTTATTTAGTTTAGGTTTTATTTTAATTCATTTTGAGGTTTAGGTTTATGTTTATGCTTATTTTTTTTTAGTTTTATTTGTAATTTATTTTTTAAGTTTAGATTTTATTTTTATTTTTTATGTTTAGGTTTAGGTTTTATTTTTTTTTTAGGTTTAGGTTTTAGGTTTTATTTTAGGTTTATTTTAGGTTTTATTTTATTTTATTTAGTTTAGGGTTTAGGTTTAGTTTATTTTAGGTTTAGGTCTAGTTTTATTTTATTTTATTTTAGGCTTAGGTTTATTTTATTATTTTTTATTTTATGCTTAGGTTTTTTCTTTGTTTAGGGTTTAGGTTTTATTTTATATTTATTAGGTTTTACTTTTAGGTTTATTTTTAGGTTTAGGTTTTATTTATTTTTTTATTTTATTTTATTAGGTTTATTTTATTTTATTATATTTTAGGTTTAGGTTTTATTGAGTTAGTTTTATTTTATTTAGGTCTTTTTTTTAGATTTTTTTTAGTTTATTTTTGGGTTTTATTTATTTTATTTATGTTTTGTTTTTTTATTTTATTTTATTTTTACCTTTAGGTTTAGGTATATGTATAATTTTAGGTTTAGGTTTAGGTCTTAATTTAGGTTTTTATTTTTTATTTAATTTTTAATATATTTAGGTTTAGGTTTATTTATTTATTTTATTATTAGGTTTTATTTAGTTTAGGTTTAGGTTTTTAGGTTTTTAGTGTTTAGGGTTTAATGTTTTTGGTTTGCGGTTTCGGGTTTCGAGTTTAGGGTTGTAGGATTTAGGGTTTAGTGTTTAGGGTTTAGGGTTTAGGGTTTAGGGTTCAGGATTTTATGGTTTACGGTTTAGGGATTAGGGTTTAGTGTTTAGGGTTTAAGGTTTTAAGGTTTAGGGTTTAGGGTTTTATTTTAAATTAGTAAAGCACGTTTGTTTAATTAGTTTATTTATTTATTTTATTTATTTTATTTTATTTAATTTTTATTTATAATTAGGTTTATTTTTATTTTTATTTAGTTTGGTTTATTTATTTTAGTTTAAGAATTTTATTTTAGTTTAGTTTTTTAGTTTAGGTTTAGGTTTAGGTTTATTTTATTAGTTTTGTTTTATTTTTATTTTATTTTTTAGATTTATGCTTTATTTTTTATTTTTAGATTTAGGTTTAGGTTTTTATTTTATTTTATTTTTTTGGTTTAGGTTTTAGGTTTTTATTTTAGGTTTATTTTTAGATTTCATTTTATTAGTTTAGGGTTAGGTTTATTTTAGTTTATTTTACTTTATTAGGGTTTAAGTTTAGGTTTAAGTTTAGTTTATTTAGGTTTATGTTTAGGTTTTTTTTATATATTTTAGTTTAGTTTATTTTAGTTTAGGTTTGGTTTATTTTATTATTACTTTGGGTTTAGGTTATTTTTTAGTTTAAGGTTTAGGTTTTAATTTTTTTATTTTTAGGTTTTATTCAAGGTTTATTTTTTTAGTTTAGGTTTTTACTAAGTTCTTATTTTATTTTATTTTTATTTTAGGTTTAGTTTTTTTTTTATTTGGGTTTTTTATTTTTTTTATTGTAGTTTAGGTTTTTTTTCTTTTTTATTTTAGTTTAGTTTTAATTTTATTTTATTTTCTTTTTTAGGTTTCGTTCAGTTACATGTGCTTTAAGGTTTATGTTTTAGTTCTTTTCATTTTTTTATTTTTTTATTTTTTTGTTGGTTTAGGTTTTTTATTTATTTTATTTTAGGATTTATTTAGTTTAGGTTTAAGTTTTAGCTTTTATGATTT
Source organism: Cymbidium sinense (assembly GCA_021442155.1). Taxonomy (NCBI): domain Eukaryota; kingdom Viridiplantae; phylum Streptophyta; class Magnoliopsida; order Asparagales; family Orchidaceae; genus Cymbidium; species Cymbidium sinense. The sequence goes on along the minus strand of CM038214.1, from coordinate 328,927,506 downwards.
AGGTTTAAGGTTAGTTGAGGGTTTAGGGTTTAAGGTTTAGGGTTGGTGTTTATGGTTTAGGGTTTAGGGTTTAGGGTTTAGGGTTTTAGTGTTTAGGGTTTATGGTTTAGGGTTTAGGGTTTAGGGTTTTTACGGTTTAAAGTTTAGGTTTAGGGTTTTTAAGGTTTAAAGTTTAGGGTTTAAGGTTTAGGTTTTAGGTTTAGGGTTTAGGTTTTAGTTTAGGGTTCAGGGTTTTCAATTTCTTTTTTAATAAAGAACAAATTTAGAATCAACATTTCTTCTTTTTGAATAAATCAACCAAGTAACACACCAAGTTTTCTACAAGTGATGACATAGATAAAAAATGAGCATCCATAAAGCAAATCAAAAACCCAAGTTAACTAGAACCATCTCTACTATAAAGACAGTTCCATAAGTAGTAGATCGGACCAGCTGTTCTTCAATTTCTCCAGTTCCCATTAGAACCACCCTGGCCTCTCGAGTAGCGGGATCCACCATCATATCCCTCCTCCACAACCACGGGTGTAACCTCCGTTGCTCCTCAGGCTCCATACTTTGCTCGACCATCACCTCCATATCCACTAGCACCTCTAGGTCGCCCTCCACCACTATGATAACCTCCATATCCACCAACACCTCCAGATCTAGATTGAGCCTAGTTGACGGTGATGTTCCTGCCGTTAAGGTTCTGCCTATTCTTAGGGTTTAGGTTTATTAGGTTTTAGGTTTTTCTTTTTAATTTAATTATTTAATTTTAGTTTAGGTTTAGGGTTTAAGGTTAGGGTTAGGCTTTAGGGATTAGGGTTCATGGTTTAGGGTTTAGGGTTTTAGGGTTTATGCTTTTAGGGTTTAGGTTTTATTTTTATTTTTATTTTTATTTTTATTTTTAGGGAAACCCCATGTAGGGGGTATTTTATTGCCACAAAAAGAGGGTTACAAGGTCCTTAAAGGGGATAAATTCCAGAACTACTGCTCAAAGAGCTACAATTAGCCTAAGGAGTAAATCCTATCTAAGTACATCCAAAAGCAAAAGAAGACATTAAAGCAATCAAAAGATACAATTAGATTAACATAAAATCAAAAGAAGATTAGGGAATACTCTGCCATGAGAATGCATGACACTATGGAGCAAACCAGAGGACAAGAGAAGCACCAAAATGTAAAGGAAAGAAATTAGAGCGGTTAAGGTAATAAGACATAATGATAAGCGAAAGCATAATCGAGAATGATAGTAAGAATTATTATAGAAGGCTTCGTCACACCAAATTGGGGTAGATGCAAATATCGCATCAAACTTATAAGGGTTACATCACAAGAGCTACTACCAAACCAAAGGGGAATCATCCGACCATCATAGTCAACAATCACGTGAGAAGATAGCGAGGTTGTTGAAAGTCTTATGGGCTTTATTACATGCAAACCTAAACAAAACTATATATAATATAGAGAGGAAATTGCAAAGGGCAAAAAGATAAGGGGTCCCATGTAGGAAAATTATCATCAATATATTCACCCTGACATGAGGATACTTATACATATGAAATAGGCCAGCATAAAAACCATCAACAAGAAAATATCAGAAGAGGTATCCTGCTGAAATCCTACTAAGCAAGTCAATGAGCCTATAAGTAACACCATCCCAAACATATGATATATATATGAATCTTTAGCGAGTTAGAAGTAAAGTCAGAAAATGAGCCCAATCATAATAATGAATGCGATGTGAACAAACCCCTTATTAATATCCATATCAGTTGGCAAAAGCATTTGTAAAGGAAGAAGATAACCTAATACCAAAAATAGCACCAAATAAAGATAGTAACTACGGCTCGGTACATCTTTGGACAAAAATTGGATAATCGGATCAACAAACAACCAAATGACAAAGGCAGCAAAAGCGTATGTCCATAGTACCACCATTATAGACATTGCATTCCAAGGAGCACAAGCCTAACGAACCGATGGGAATAGAAACATCGGCGGTTAATGTAGATCACTATCATGAAATGAGCATTGCTAACACAAGAGGGCAATCGGAAAGCCAACCCCAACAATAAAATAGTAAGTGCAACATTGGAACCCACCAGAGGATAAATCAAAATGGGGATTCAAATTAGGGTCCTCATTAGAATCAAAAAAAATAAACTGGATAACCAAGACAAAAAATAGCCAAACGAGTAGTAGCCAAGGCAACAAAAGTAGGGATATGGCCATAGAGCCTCAATAGTAGACATTGCAATAGTTAGTAACCAATTAGATAGAGCATAGAAACATGGATCAAAAGTAGCGAGGACACAAGACCAAAACAATCGAGCGACAAAGTCAAACAACTGAACATAGGACCCTAAATTCCTACAACCAACAAAGTTAGAGCAAACATGGGAATCCTGAGAAACAAGGATAACAAATATCCAAGACAACAAACAGCCAAGACAACAAAAATCAATTAGCTGGCCAGAGAACCACCCATTCAGAATAAATAGTGCAATAGATACAAGTTTAACTGAAAGAAGATGGAGAAAAGAGCAAGATAAAGTAGTCCATAGAATTAGATGATAAGCATATATTTAACCAATAAAGAGATTCAAATCAAAAGCCACCAATCAACTTCAATAGAGGCTCTTAACAAAACAAACCAAAACCCGAAATAGCATGTAGAGTATTAATCCAGTTTTAACAACCCAGACAATAATTACCAACAAGCTGGCCAAAAGTCCACCCATTGAGTAAATAGAGCATATGTAAAGGTCCAAATAATCAGATGGATAATCACATGTTTCTGCACCATTTGAATAGAGCCAAGGGGGATAAAACATCAGAAATGAGAGTTGCCGTTGTTAAGCAAAAAATAATAGGAGAAACAAAAGGCAAGAATCAGATAATAACGACAAAGACAAGGGTAGAGATAAAACAAAAATTACACCCACCATATAAAATTCAATAAAAATAGAGATGTAAAGTAGCAGAAAGGGTTCAAAAGATAATCAATAGAAAAACCTTCCGGATAAAGATGATCAAATAGCGGTAAACCCACAACCACATTAAAGGCGGCGAGAAGCCATAAAGAAGTCCAAACCGCAAGGAATTAATAAAGTGAACATGAAATTGCAAAATCTCTCTTGGCAGATTGGGAATATGAGGTTGGGCAAAACAATCAGCAAGACAACACCAACATCACCTCAACGGATAAACAACCCGATAACGACTTTTTGGATAAAAGACTCAATGATCGAGACCATCCAACAACCAAGAAAGAAAATAATAGCAAGTTGGCCATAAAACCAACCATTCAAATTATACAATGCATAAGTTAAATCCTATATAGTTAAGGAAGAGGTCTGGCCAAGACTAGCTGAACCAGGATATATAAAACAATAGCATTCCACGTTTTATAGCACAAACATTCAGAAAAATGAGAGATAAGAAACAATCAAGCAAAAAAATAAAAGCCATCTTGCAGTCTACAACCTCAATAGAGGCCAACTAAACAAAACAAAATAAAACCCTAGAAGCAGCATGAGGAGCAATAATCCAGATAAGCATATACATTCAGCAAATACATTAAACCAACTCCAAGATCGGCTAGACAAGGGCCCAAAGCCCAATAATTAAACCTTTAACATAGATGTAGCATCCGAAATAGCAAGACCCCAAACAAGGTTGGGATAATTAAATCAAGGTGCCATAGCTCAACAAAGGACCAAGGAGTAATATGATGATGCATCAACAAATTCAAAAGAAGCGTGCACATTAAGTAAAATAGTAGAGCGATCTCCCAATTAAAGCTAAGATAATTAAACCAATAGCACGTGCCACAAAGATCAACAATTAAATAGCAAGGGATATCAGGTTGATGCATCAGTAAACACCAAAGAAATAACAACGATAAAAAAATGATCATGCAATAAAAGAGGTATTGAAAGTGAATCCAATAGGTTAGATTAATTTTTGAGATAAGGAAACCCGGTATTTTAGTTAACCAAGCCATGCAAATGTTTAGGAAGGGTTAGTTGATCAAAGAATTTTATTCCATCAATCTAGCAGTTGGCCAAATAATTAGCACATGCATTACCCTCACGCCATACATGGGTGATTTTAAAGTAGAGTTGGGCAAGGAGAGTTCTAGTTTGCTTAAGAAGGTAGTACAATTTAGTATTTCCCATTTTGGTGGAAGTCAAGAGATCAATGAGAAGGGCATCTCAATCCAAATATTGAGCCAACCTTTTGAAGGCAAATCTCAAGAGCTTTGTAGCCATGAGCTCCAAAGGAACAGCAGATTAAGTAAGCAAAGGCACATAGGACTTTTCCATTAAGATTTCGAAAATTCCACCACAGCCTGAACATTTATGAGAGACAGAGCCATCAGTGTTAACTTAAATTGTATTAGCATGAGGTTTTACCCAATAAACAATCTTGTCATCTTTACAGATGTGGTGATCTGACAAGTTAAAACCCAATTTATTGGCCACAAATTTGCAACCTTTGTTTGTATTTAATTAAATTGGAATTAAACAAGTCATGGATTTTTTTAGTTCTCAATTATCCTTATGTGATTCATAGAGATCTCACGATGTTTTGCATCATCCATTCATAGAACCAAATAAGAGTGATAGCGTTATGACTTTAATGTGTCCTTTAATAGTGTTGTGAAAATAAACTTCAAGAAGTTGGTATAAATTTAAGGAGCCATTGAAAATGACAATGGTCATCATACCAAATCCAAAGTTTAGAAACAATGGGCCCATTATGTGAAAGATTAAGGAATGATCTTGAATTGGTAAAAGTAAAAGAGAAAAGTTCACTTTATGCAGAGTGGAATGGGTAGAAAGTAAGTCGTCAATGGACCTCGGTCCTTTGCCAAAAGAAAGAGGAGCCAGAGTTAATCCCCCATGAAATTAAGGATTCAGCATCCCATTTCATGGAACAAAGTCTTTCCAAACACGAGAGTCTCCCGCTTTATAGGGGCAAATGAGAGGGTACTTTCCATGGCAGTATTTAGCAGTCATGAAATTAGCCCATAGACTATTGTTTTTCCTAAAATTCCACCAAAGTTAATAAGAAAAAGTAGAGATAGTTTCCTTGATTGGTTTACATCCAAGACCACCTTGAAAAAGCTAGGTTTTATACCAAGAGGTTCAGTGCATTTTTAAGAGGAATTGTTAGATCCCCAGAAAAATTTGTTAATGAGCCACTCAATTCTATTAATGATAGAGTTAGTTGGCACAATGGTTTGAATGAGATACAAAGGCATTTAGTTAAGGGTGCTAATCAAAGTGAGCCTACCACCAAATGAAAGTAAGTGAAATTCCCAAATAGAAATTTTATTAGAGATTTTTTGGATTAGCTCATCAAAGAGGTGAGATCTTTTTTGACCTTTAAAAGGAGGAGCACCAAGATATTTAATAGGAGCACCAAGATATTTAATAGGAAGGTGAGATCTTTTTTGACCCTAAACACTAAACCCTAAACTCTAAACCCTAAAACCCTAAACTCTAAACCCTAAAACCCTAAACCCTAACCCATAAATCCTAAACCATAAAACCTACAACCTTAAACCCTAAACTGTAAACCCCAAACCCTAAATCCTAAACCCTAAACCCTAAACCTTAACCCTAAATAAAGAATGACCTAATCCTAATATAGTTATGGCAGCTAATGAAAATGTCTTCAAGAGACTTTTTTTTTACTATTAGATATTTGAATACCATAAACCCTAACCCTAAATCATATTATATTATCATATATTATAGTATAATGTAGCATCATATATTTGAGCATATAGTGATGTGTTTCAGATGTTATAAGATGTTTTGAAATGTTTTAGTATATTATGGTATTATGCCCTATAGTCTATATTAATATAAATCATAAAAATATTTATTTAATAAATGAGATGATGAAATTTATTGAATTTGAAGTGGGAATTAGGTTGTAGTAGCAAAGGTGTGCTACGCCACTTGTAGTTTAAAAAGTAAGATTGTATGTCCAAAATAAATATTATATGTTGTAGCATGGTATAGCATCATATATCATAATATATTGTTATGCTATTTTGTACCATTTCTAATTGAAAATTAACAATTTTACATCAAAAGTGAACATCATTCATATTTTGAAAAAATTGTGCTATTTGTTCCTTTTAAGTGATTTTAATGAGGTGTAATGTTAGACAATATATTATATTATCACAAATTATAATATAACATCATATATCATAATATAATATAGTGTGCTAATTCACACTATAATATGTTTAGCAAGATATTGTATAAAAAATTTGAGCTTGCACCATCATAAATCATAAAATGTGGATTATAATGTTAAGATAATTTAATTTCAACGAATGCATTGTTAGGCTTTTGGTTGAAGTATTAAAAGTGTGCATAAGAGAAGAAATAGGATTTGATGAGAATTCCATGTCAAGGACATGTAGAGATCCTAGGATCACACATGCATTGGGCATGATATGTGAGGTTACATGTCGATGGCATAAAGAAGAAAATGCTTTGGATAAGTTTTGAATTTGATTTGATTATATGATTTATAGAAGATCTAGTGTGGATAAGAATCTATAATCCATAGATTAAGATCAATGACTTTAATTTGTTTTATTTTAATTGATGTTGAAGTATATCTGAGATATGGGCTTGAGTCCGTCGGGGATCGGGAAGATGAACCTTCTACTAGGGAAGCAGGTTCAGGTTATCCATTGGGATTAGGATTTGAGTTTTATTTCATAGATTTGTTTGGGGATGTATCCACTGGGAATAAGAGTTTGGTTGAATTCCTTTAATTAAGAATCTCCTGGGGAAGTTAGTTTAATTTGGCTCCACTAGGGAGGTTAGTTTTGAATTTGATTTATTTGCTTGACTTGTTTATATATTATTTGGGGCTCCACTGGGGATAAGGGTGTGATTTAACTCCATTAGGGAAAATTAGATTGATTTAATTTTGAGTTAATGTATGACCTATTGGTGTGCGATGGACCCAGAAGAGCTATATCATCCCTACCTCGGTTTATAAATCCAAGGCATAATCTATAGGATGGTAGAGCTAGCCAACGAGGGTTTCCTTTAGTGTAACAACTATGCTAGGAAGAAGGCATAACATAGTTACATCATCCAAAGTGAGGAACAACTGTTGGGGTGACCTATTGGATGCACAAAAAATCAAACCTAACCTAGGGAGGCTACTGAGTGAATTCCACTTGGGACTTATGTCAACTCAAAAGTAGTCAGGATTATTTTTATCTTAATTTTATGTGATTTGAAATGGTTTGTTTGGTTTAGTTTGATTTTAAATTAAGGGCATATCCACTGGGGATGTGAGCTCGGTAAAATTTGCAAGATTTAATTTATGGACCATGTCGGTGTTCGATGGATCCATTGAGAAGGGGCTATATCGGACTTGTCCTATCTTATATTTACAAATCCAAAGGGATAATCTTCTGGTCGTGGGGTAGAGCTAGCCAATCTAAAGTGTTACCTTTTGATTCGCAATGCTTTTCTAGGAAGAAGGTATAACAGACTTACATCTTTTTGGCGGAACAAGTGGGGTGACTTTGGTAGCCAAATAAATCGAACCCGACTTGGCGATTTGAGTGAATTTCACTAGGGACTTATATCAACTCAAGTGTAGTCAAGCGATTCCTATAGGGAGTTTTACCGATACTAGTCTAAGGATAAGATGATTACTTGGGAAAAGGTACCATTATGGGTGTCCTCCTAAACAACAAGTGAATATATATTTTATTTATATGTTTGTGTGGACCCTATTGGTATGTGAGGGACCATGCTAAGAAGCACCTATGTCAGCCTTGACCTATCTCAAATTTACTAGACCAAGGGACAATTTGCATATATGGGATGGATTCTCCAAACGGTGATTCTTAGGAAAGAGGCTGTCCTTCGATAGTAAGTGACATAAATGGGGTCTGGTGAATGAAAAAATATAGATGACTTATAGAATTTTTAGGTAACCAACTTTTAAAATGTATCCATTTACATAAGTGGTGTATCCACAACCAACCAACTAAGGTGTCGGTGTCAACAATCAATCTGGAAAGAAATGTGCTTATAACTTTCCAGAGATCATAGGGTCTCATCGGCGGACAAATGCTTATCGACCTAGTGACTACTAGCGAAACGAAAAAGGATCGACCAGCTGAGGAGGAAGGCTAGAGGACTTATCCTAAACCTAAAATATACTGATCGATCATTGTATGAGGCTAATCCAAGAAGAAAGCGACTCACATCCTCTTAAGAAGCCAACATAAGGTAGCACCACACACACTAAGGCCTATCAAACTAACAAAGTGTTTCATGCCAAGTAAGGAAGGAAAGCATAGCTCATCCTCAAAGTAAGAAGACCTGGGTGACACACTTGGTAGCGTTAGCGACCTATAGTTCTCTTGGTGAGCATAGGGGGTGTTATCTTAACTTCAGAGTAGCGGCATAAAAGATATGTGTTCATTTTATATGTGTGTGTGGTTTGTGTTAGGTGTTGTCGATGAAGGATAGGATGCCACTAGTTTTTACACCTACCTAAACACATCGTGGCTTGTAAACAAGAATACTTTCAACATGAAAGAGATTCAATTCAAAATGGAATTTTCATTGATGATAATTATTTTTAAACATGATTTATAACAATTATTTAAGTAGAGCCCATTGATTGGAAGCATTGGGCACTCTCCCTTATGATTAATAAGCTGATATGATCCTCCTTGGTAGGTCTTCTCTATGGCAAAAGGGCCTTCCTAAGTGGATTAAAACTTTCATCCCATCTTACGACAGATAACAATTAGTCTCCCAAGAACTAAAATAAACTCTCTTACTTGAAAAACTCTAGGATAAACCAACTTGTTATGAGCTTGAATCATTTTAGCTTTGTACAACTCAAGGTTTTAGTATGCTCATAGGCGTCTCTCCTCCAAACTTTCAATCTCTTCTAACCACAACTTGGCATTCTACTATGTTGTTATCATGCTACCCATAGCTATCTTTAGTGATGGAAGTTAGACTTTTAATGGCAAAATGGATTCAGACCTATACACTAAGAGAAAGAGTCGACTATGCTTTGTCAAGGTATGTAGGACTAACCCTCTCTTTGCTAAATTATGAACACAAGGTAACTACCAATCAAAAGATAATTATATTAAATCATTATATGAATCATTCTCATGTTCTACGTCAACTTCTTGACTTGAGGATGATGCTCCCGATAACCTCGAGCCTTCACACATGGATGACTTGAGCTTCCTTACTACCAAACCCTTAGCTTTTGAGAAGAAAGTGGGGTTAGTCTCTGTTCCCAAGCGATGCCTAAGCTTTCACATATAGACTTGGATACACTTATGCTTTGCTTTGGAGCTCGATCTTCATTGCTATCTGGCTCAAGTGTCACCTCTAAGGGAATCTACTGCTGAGAAGAGTGTACTAACCATATAAGACTCATGCTATGAACTAGATTCTAAGTCTATATGGATAACAGGTGTACTCCTATTAGTTGAGACATATCTTCTATTGGGTGGCCAATAAGGAGGTTTTCCACCCTAGGATTGCCTCTAACTAGCCTCTTGCAGGTGGAGGTCAAGTCATCTACCCAAATGTTTTAATGGAGTAATAAACTATGGGTGGAATCTGTCAGCTCCACTTCCTCCTCAAGTCTATTTGCTCCCTTTTATTTTTTCTTTTTCATTTTATATTTTCTTTTCTTTTCTTTTTCTCTTTCTCTTTCTTTTTCTTTTTCTTTTTCTTTTATTTTTAAACTTTGGCCAAGTTCACGAGAATATATCTTGTGAATTGTAAATGGCTTGAGATCTCTTTTAACATGGTAGATGATTCCACCTCTCACGAACTTCTTGATGTAGAGGATGGAATAATGTTATTCCATGTATCCATGGTCTCCCAGCAAAGCGTTCAAAGATGTATCAGTCTATAATATGAAACTTGGCTTGGTGTTCAATCATCTATCTCAAGAGCAACATTATGGAACTAAGGCACATTGACCTCACTTTTGGAGTGTAGATTCAATCTTCCCATCTTAGACTTAGGAGTTTTCTAGACACTAAAACTTCCCTAGTCATAAGACACTTCTAACAATTAGGTAAACACTTTAAGCCAGACTTAGAAGGGTTAACCATATGATTAGGTTATGCCTTGGGGATTAGGATAATCCACCCACTCAACCCCCAATCCATGTTCACCTTCTCAAACTAAACTTTAAGTTCAATTCAAACATAAAATTCAAATCCATAAAATTCAAATCCAAATGATTGAAGACCATGATCAAATCTAAACTTGAAATCCTTCCTAAGCCATATGACCTATCCCATGGACTTAGCTAAATCTTAATACAAATTAATCCAAAATCAATTGATTTTCTCATAATCAATTTATATCTTGAATCATCTTCCTAAATATCAGTCAAATCTACATTCAAATGATCAAAACTAAATCAAATCAAATCGAAACCCTTCCTAAGCCATATGACCTATGCCATGGACTTAGCCAAATCTTAATCCAAATCAAGTCAAACTCAATTGAGTTTCTCACAAATCAATCATATTTTTAATCATCTTCATAAATTCAAATGAAATATACATTAAAATCATCAAAACTAAATCAAACCAAATCAAAATCCAAACCTAAGCCACATAACTCAACTCCATGGAATTAGCCAAATTCCTTCATTCCAAAACCCAAATTCAATTGATTTTCTCATGAATCAATCATACCTTCAATCATATTCACAAATATAAATGAAATCTACAATCATCAAACTAAACAAAATCTTAACCCTTTTGACTTAAAATGTTCAAATGAACCAAAACCCATTTTAACAAGCCAACAATTGAATTTATATATCAATCCCAAATCCATATATAAACTCTACTAAATCAAACTAAACCAAAATCAAACCAACTAAACCGATTGGTCCACTTGACCCAAAGTGGCCAATTTGACCTATTTGAGTCAAGTTCTAATCCTACTCAAATTGGATTGAATGAAGCCCATCAAAACCTCCCATCATGATTGTTGATCACCCTAGGTTGATGAATTATTACAAATTGGGTCAAACAAAGTTAACCTGTTCGTTTGACCAAGTCAACCCCTTAACCCATATGAATCCAAACTAGCCAAATTGTAACCTAAGCTAAATCCTTAGAAACCAATGATTCATACCAAATCAAATTAAATAATTGAATATGACTTGACCTTCAATTGAGTCAAACCAAACCCAATTGGTCCTCTTGACCCAAGTTAACCCAAATTGACCTTAAAGATCAAATTGGGTCAAATCAAAATATAAACCAAACTAATTGCAACCAATGGCTCAAGTTCATTCCAAATTGATTATTGAACTTGATGAAAGCGATGATTGGACCCAATTGACCTACTTAGCCAAAATTGACCTAAAGGTTCAAGTTGGCCTAAATTAAAACCAAATCCAAATTAATTGAAACCAAAGCCTACAATCATCTTCAATTGGTCGACTTAATCCATTTGACCCAAATGAATTCAAATGCTACACCAAACTAAACCAAACCAATTGAACCAAAACATCCCAAATGATCATATAAACTTAACCCAACCCTTGGTTTAACCCAATTTAACCAATTGGTCAACTTGACCCAACTTAACCCAATTTGACCTAAATGAGTCAAATTGAGCCAAACTAACAAAATCAACTCCAATTGACTTGAAACTTTCTAACCCACTTTTGGCTTATTTCAAATCTGTCCAAATTAAATCTAATGCCAAATGATCATTCTACCCTTAGGTCAAGGGCATCACATGAGACAAATCACCCAAGTAAGTGGTCATTTCCATTCCTTGGCTACTTGGTACTCTCCCAATGGTCTACCTAGGACACTGCACCTCACCCTCCCCATTTAAGAAATTGAAACCCATAGGACACCCATTATTCCTCCTTGGTAGCCACCTCCACACCTTCAACCAACCAAGCCAAGCCAACTCACCTCCTCCTTATCACCCACGACTCTCTGAGATGGTCGAACAGCCACTAGAAGCAAAACTCGATCCCACCATCCGATCAAGATGAAGGGGGGTATACTCCTGCTCATTTCCACTCAAACATACACAAAAATCATTCTTCAAAGCCCTAGCTACCCAAGATGAGCTTCCAGACCAGTTCCCTAATCTCTTAAGCTCATTCCTCGATCAAAAAATTCCATTCTCGTCCATCCCGAAATAAGACATTCCCATTTCTGACCTAACTTCACCATTTCTCCATCAAACTCAAATTCACTTTCCACGCACCATCCCTAGGCCTCGTTGAGGAAGAATGAATCATATCCCAAGCTTCTCAAGCACCTGAGGTGGGACTTCAATCAAATCTAAGCTCCAAATAGTCAGTCTGTGGCCTTCAGAGCGAACATCAAGGAATTTATCCAATTACTGCTCAACAAGACTTCGTCTCCACTAGATGAAGCTTCCTCAATCATTTGAGCTACCGGTCTTGAGCTTTGGAGGCATGCTTCCAAATGATCCTTAGACAAAATGGGTGTGGGATCCTTTTGATGCAGTGCTTCGGATCAAGTGAGCAATGGTGGATGGACTCAATTCTTCCTCACTTGAGTGACAATAGATCACACACTGTCCAATCCACATGATCGAAATAGATGGTCATGATTAGATTTGCTAGATCGATCTGATTTAATCCTATTAAGCTGTGGGATTAATCATAGCCATCCGATCTTAGATCAGACGGTGGAGGAGAAAGCGCATCTGCGACCACATAGGCACTGAGTTAGATAAGTTTTAAGTAGCCAATCTTGCGATGCCATGTCGAACGGGCGTCGCATTAGTGCGCCACATGGCCCCAACAAGATGAAGCTTTAATTAGGCTTAATTAATCATTTTTAATGGCTAAAACTTCTAAAAATCATAACAAATCATAGAGAAATAAATAAATGCAAATAAATACTCATTTCAAAGGTATTCCAGAGGAGAATTAATTTAAAATGATCTTAACTAATTTTGAATAGTAATTAAGGTTTAATTAAAGTTTAATTACAAAAGTAATTAGCTTAATTACTCTTAAATTACTTGAGCAATTAATCCCAAATTTTGTGGATTAATTTAATCGGAAGCCCTCTACTTCCCAAGATATTCTTGGGATTTATTGCTCACTTAATTAGGAAAATTGACTAATTAAACCTTAAATGCTCTTTTAAGTTAATTAATTGGTTAATTAAGTTTATTAATCATTGTTCAATAGTAAGTGAACTAAGGAATAGGGTTGGGCCCTTTCCAAGTTCATTTCACCCTTTTTTAAAATGAAATTAAATAAGATTTAACAAATTAATTAAATCACTTAATCAAATTGAAATCATAATCCATCGGACCTTAATTAATTAAATCATGGGGTAGATCTTTAGGTTGTAACCTAAAGGAGTTTAATGAAAATATGGTTAGTCCATATGTGTGGGAAAACCATAAGAGTAATTAATTAAGTCCCTTAATCCAAATAAATATTAATCATGAGCCAATTGCATTATGCCCCTTTTATTTCCAAGGATCATTACAAGTTTATTTTCCATGCATATCATGTTGGCTCATAATTTCTTAGTTAACTTCTTTAAGGTGACATAGGTAAGGGTAATTAATTCATCTAATTAAGGGTTCAACTTAATTAACCCATAAAATCAACCAAATTACATTTCCTTAAATTAAATCAAATCACTAATATGGGAATGGGTTTAAAAACAACAAGTGATGATTTCTCTTCTCTCTTTAAATCAAATCAAATCAAAACTTAATTAATAAAGAAGCTTTGGTTTGCTTTAAATAATCTTATTTGATTTGATTGTCCTTAGAACTAGTTTGGTTGAATGAATCACATGCTTATATTTGATTATCCTCTTTCCAATCATGTTAAATTTGGTATGTCATTTGAATTCATGTATCCATCTTTTCAAAATCAAGTAAAATAAAATGGATTTCCTTTATGTAAGCTTGCATGTGTTGATTTAATTTAATATATGCGTGGCTATAATCACCATTAAATCAAAATGTATTTTTCAAAAGCTTATAAATGAATAATAATATGTGTTATGATGCTAGTTCTAAATACATAAGAAATGCATGTTCTTATAGCTTAAGTGTATGAATGTTGAGTTTTGTTTCCTCTTTTCATGTGTTGATTTATATAAGATTGAATGGTAATGGGTATATAGTCTAGACATCCCAGGAACACGAGGCTTTAGCTAGCCCCAAAGAGGTCATTTGATTACCTCACTTCTTTGGTTTAACAATGACACATACCCATTTGATTTCATTCTTATGTATTTCAACATTAGAATTTGGATAGAGCTTTAATTATATATAAATGATTCAATCAAAAAAATATACAATCTTTGCATGGATTTTCTTTCCATCATTTATGTATACATCCATGTGTGTCCAAGAAAAACAAGTATATAGTCTAGACATCGTAAGAATACGAGGCTTTAGTTAGCCCCAAGGAGGTCATTTGATTACCTCACTTCCTTAGTTTAACAATGAAACATACTTGCCTATATCTTTGTACATGTATATGTATATGTATATGTGATTAGTGAATGAAAATCCCATTTTACATTAACATTTCATGCATTCATAATTGACTAAGTGGTTGAATTAATTAGCCATATATTCTAGAGCTTACTTCCTATGTTCATGTATACAAATTTACATGTTTGAATGCAAATGGGTATATAGTCTTGACATCCGAGAATATGAGGCTTTAGCTAGCTCCAAGGTCATTTGATTACCTCACTTCCTATTTAATAAGGCACATGCCATTTAATTTCTTTCTATGTCCTTTTGTATAAGAATTTGGATAAAGTTTTAAATTAATATGTTTAAATAATTCAATTAAATAAAATATAAATTTTAAACATACACATACATTCATCATTTAAGTGTGCTAAAATATGTTGCATGTATAGATACACTTAGGATTAAATCATATGCATGTTACATGTGATGGAAAGGAATGATTTAATATATGTCATGTGGTAGTAATTCAATTAAATTATTCTTAAGATGCCTTTCATTTTGAATAGGATTATTTAAAGTGAACCTAAACTTAGGATTAATTAAATCATTTAATAAGCCATTCACTAAAGAGAACTAAATCAAATTAATATACATTAGAAAGTGACTTAAGGTAGGGATGAAAGAGGGCAATCATCTTTTCCTCTCTTTATAACACATAGTTGCAAAGTGTAATCAAATGAAACAAAAGAAAACACAAATTAAAATTCTCAAATCAATTAAACTACTTCAAGTGAAATCAACCTTTCATGTTAAATTAAATCCTTCTACACTTAGAAAATACAACACTAATGCTTAACAAGACTTACCATAGCCTTAATACACACATTAGAATTAAGTCACCCTTACAGCTCTAAATTTGATAGTGTATGATGTGATGTATGTTTTGTTTGATGATGTATTATTTTAGATTGGATGATAGGCCAGTATTATCCTAATCTTGTTTTTTTTGAGGATTATGTTTAGGGATGCTAAAATAAATGTGAATGCTCTTTTTTGTAGGTTGCTTAAATCCTTAAGCATAATCCAAGTTAGGAAGTGGGCTTAGTTACCATGTGTAGGCTAAGTCCAAATTATAAATACAACTTGGGATTATGTATATTTAGCTATTTTATAGGTGTAGTTAGATTTACTTTTCCCACATAAATGTAATTTTTGCAATAGGAATTAGGATTAGTGCTATGGGGATTAGGATGAGCGTGGCCAAAGGCTTTGTCTTGGGGTGCCTTGATGCCTTTGAAGCAAGCACCATCTAAATCAAAGAAGGAATCAAAATTAGATATATGAAGAAATAAGACCCCCATAGCATTTAATACAATTATAATTATTCTTTCATATTCTAGTTTGTATAAGGGTAGAACTTCATACCCATCTTTTCTCTCTTAGGGTTGTATGGTGGTAATGCACCATTTTTTATTCTTATGATAATTTATACAATTGTTTGATGTTATGTTTACATTGTGCATTAGGACTGCATGCTTTTCATAGTTTCTTAAATGATTGATGCTTTAATGTGTGGCTTGGATATGATTAGGCTGTTAGGGTAAAAATAAGTTTTCTACCCAACTAATCACTCATACCTAAATTTCAAATAACTAATAACCTCATCATAAAACCTAAGACATAAATAAAATAATTAAAAAGTTTTACCCCTTAGCTGTATGGTTGTATATTTCACTTCTTGCATGCATATTCTTTCTCTCTTGAATATGAAGGATCTCCATCCTTGCACAACTTAACCTGTAAGGGCATCCATTGTGGTGTAGAACACCTTCTTCTAGTTGATTTGACCCATAACCTATTTCATCATGCATTTTGGCATAAGAAATCCTAAAGCCTCTGTCAAAATGATCTGTCAAAAATGAAATATAATTTGAAAAGATTTTGCATCTATAGATTAAATCATATGCTCATACCACTCATGTTATAGTCTCTTAGGGAGTGTGTTTAGGACTTTAGTCTCTTTCTAATTAAATAACTACCCTAACTATCTTGCAATTCATAAGATTGGACTACATGGTTTTAAAATCATAGGTGGAGTTAGTTGGTAGCCACCTCAAGCAGTTATAAGTCTAGAAGTTGGATAATTTATTCTCTCTTATGGAGGTAAACCCTTATGTCCACATTTGCTTAGATTTAGGTCTGCTCTAAGCTCCCTAGATTTAGGATGAGGTAGCTATTTACTTTGCTCTGAGCATAAATCCTCACCTCTTGGGCATTCCCACAACCTTGTGTTGGTGGATTATAAGCTGTAGTAATCTAATTAAATTTTAACTCAAAACATATAAATCTTCTCAACTTCAAAATTATAAAGCCCAACCATAGGACAGATAGAAATGCTCACTAGGCTTCCTAGTATCATGAGCATTTCTTACTTATTTCATTTGGATTCCAAAAATAAGTCTTCTCCTTGAACTTTCCAAATTGATTTTCCAAATACAACCAATCTTTTGATAGTCTAATCTTGAAATCTTTGGAGATGATAATTGTCTACTTTAATATTGAGTATTCTTAGAAAATTTCATTTCCTAAGATGTAATTAACTATGGAGGCTTGCCTCCATAGGAAACAAGAACTCATTTAATATAAACCCACCTTTATTTATCCATGTAAAGTAGGGAAAAATCTCATACATTGAAGACCCATCATGCCTTAGGAGTCCTTATTATTGATTGGGTCCATTGTAGGGTGATGCCTCTATCTTTGAGATAGTACATCATACCTCAATGTTGTGATCACCTCAAAAGTACCCCTATGATCTATGTTGTCACCCCATCTAAAATAAACACCACAAGGTCGCCTTGTTCATTGAATCCTCTTAACATCATCCTTTCTTTTTCTAGTTTGGAGATGTTGATCCTCAAGTAGGCAAGTGTTCTTAGACTCATAATGTTGATACACAGGGTCAACTAGAACTCTGGACTTTATCTACCAATATCCACTATAATGTAAAAGCGGTGTGCTTTCGGTATCCTTAGGAGTAAGTCTTCATCCACATGAAACTCTAAGATGTCCTTGAGTGGCATGCCTCCTCTTTAGTAGTTCATTAAGCTAAGCATATCTCTAGATCAAGTAAGGCCTTAATAAGATTCCCTCATCTCTTTGGATAAGACAAGGGCATCATATATGCTTAACTTAGCTAGAAACTTTCTAAGATGAGCTAGGACATTGTAATCAACTTGGTCCTCCACAAGCATATCCATGGGTGGAGCATCTTATGGATGGGCTATCTGCTCACTAGAACCAATGACTTGCATACCCTTATCTTGAGGTGCTACCCTAGGAGGTAAAACTTTGCCACTACGTAGGTTGACTTCAGTGACTTCTTCGAATGATAAGCTTGTGGAAAGTTCTACATTCTTATCGGGCATACCTATAGCTTCTCCTATGGGATCCTCAAAGTCAGTTGACTCTAAGTAAATCTCAAGAGGTGAACCCGATTGATTCAGAGAAGGATAGTCCAACTCTGAATCAGAAAGAAAAGGATCAGAACTACTAGAGCTATTATTTTATTTAGACTTGGAGAGCTTTCAATAGGAATAAAATCAAGAGCATCAGAAGTAGACAGTATATATGTAGAATCAGCTTTCTTCATTAATTTCTTTTTCGGTGGAGGTACATGATAGAAATCAAGTAAAATAAGTGGAGAAAGGGATTAAGTGTCCTTATCCGTAGATATAACACTCTATGGTATAGAGGAGCTTAGAATAGGTGATAAATGAAATGGTGGAGAGTACTGGACTCGATCGGTGGCACTACTAGACTATCCTAGGAAAGTATGGTGAGCTATTGCTACTGCTGGGCTATCACCCTCCCCGAGTTGTCCTTTGTAACTAGCAAACCTTCCTTGGTGTTGGAGGTTTGAGCTACTTCAGGCACTTAGAAGGAGCTTCTTGATCTTAGAAATGATCTTCTTAGAGGTTCAGGATATGGAGATATCCTAACCATCTTTAGTCTTAAGAGGATCATAAGTATCCCTACGAATCTCAATGGCATGTTGTTCGGACAGCTGTGGTTCACATTTCATGCTCAGGTTGTGCCACCTGAAAATGTAATTAATAAAGGACTCATTGAGTTTATGTTTCTCGAGTGCTTTACAATCACCTCTTGCCAGCTCCAACCTCTTGATGAAGGTGATCCAACTTAGCAAGTCTTCATCGAAGTTGGTGATTGCATACTAATCAAATGACGTGAGTAATGAAAAGAAAGAAGAGAAGTGTCTTGCATACAGTGTTAAAACATGACTCTAAAGTGTGCAATGTGTTATCGTGGGTTCCCACTGCCATCAAAGATCTTGAAGGATGGTGGCACAAAACCCTAAATAAAATAAAAATAAAATAAAAACCTAAACCTACAAAAATTACTTAAACCCTAAACCTAAAATAAACATAAACCTAAACTAAAATAAATAAAACCTAAACCTAAACCCTAAACTAAATAAAATAAAATAAAATAAACTAAAATAACTGAAACTAAAATAAAACCAAAAAATAAAACCCTAAACTAAATATAAACAACAAATATTAACCAAAATAAAAATAAAATAAACCTAAAAGATAAAAATAAATAAACCTAAATAAAATAAATAAAAACTAAACCTAAACTTAAAAATAAAATAAATACTAAAACAAACTAAATTAAATAAAACTAAAACAAATTAAATAAAATAAAATAAAAATAAAATAAACTAAAATAAATACTAAATAAATAATAAAAAAGCTGTGGGTTTGCTTAATTTACTAAAATAAAAACTGAGCCATATAAACTGAACTAAAATCAAATAATAGCCACAACCCATAATGACTGGGCCCTAAACCCTGACCACTCACTAAAAAAACCAAACCTATGACCCTGGGCCCAAACTACTGAGCCACTACTAACTGATCTACATAATAGTGATAATAAACTAAAAATGAGCTTAAACTACTAAATAAAACATAAACCTAAACTAAAAGATAAATAAACTAAAATAAAAGACTTAAACTAAAATAAAACAAAAATGAAGCTGAGCTAAAAATAAAATCTAGGCTAAAGATAATAGCTAAGATGGGTTACTAGGCTAATAAAAATAAAATAAAATACCTAATCAGATAAAATAAAAAATAAATATAAAATGAGATAAACTAAGGACCTGGTTGACAGTTTGACAAAATTAAATAAAAATGAACTGAGCCACTAGCCTAATGACCACAGGCCCTGGGCTCTAAACCCTGGGCTCTGGGCCCTACTAGGCCCTAGCCAACAGGCCCTAACTGTGCCTAACTGAGCCCTAGGCCAAAGATACTGGGCTATGGATGTTGGGCAGATCTGAGCCACTAACCATGGCCATGGGCTGTGCCCTAGGCTGACCTGATCATGGGCCCTACAGGCCCTGGGCCCTATGACAGCCAGGCCCTGGGCCCTTAAGAAACCTAACTGACCTGACTGAGCCACAAGAGAAATAAAAGGCTGGACTAAATGACCTAAAACCATGATCTGGGCCAAAGATGGGCCCTATCTACCAAAACCCTGGGCCTGGGCCCTACTGAGCCCTGGGCCACTGGGCCACAGGCCACAAAAAAATGAAATAGAAAAAAGATAAGATAAATAAAAAAAACTGAAACCTAAAATAAAATAATAAAATAAAATAAAATAAAAGCCTAAATTAAAACCTAAAAAATAAAATAAAATAATTAATAAGATAAAACTAAACTAAAATAAAATAAAACTAAAACTAGAAAATAAAATTAACTAAATAAAAAAACCTAAAATGATAAACTAAATAAAATAAAAAAAACTAAAAGACTCAAATAAATAAATAAAAAACTAAATAAAACTAAAAAATAAAAATAAACCTAAACTAACAAAAAAAAAAAACACCTAAAATAAAATAAAATAAAAATATAAAATAAAATAAATAAAATAAACTAAAACATAAAATAAAGTAAAACTAAACTAAACTAAATAAAATAAAATAAACTAAAATAAATCTAAAACAGACTAAAAAAAAAATAAAACCTAAAAATAAACTTAAAATTAAATCCTAAAACCTGACCTAAATAAAAAAAAATCTAAACTGAAATAAAAAATAAAACTTAAAACATAAAAAATAAAATAAATATAAAAAAATTAAAAAAAATAAACTAAAAAAAAGAAATAAAATAAAATACTAACTAAAATAAATAAATCTAAAATAAATAAATTAAACTAAAAAAAATAAAATAAACATAAATAAATATAAAATAAAATAATATAAAAATAAAATTAACTAAATAAACTAAATAAATAAAAGAAGAAATGTTGAATCTGGTTGTTCTCTATTAAAACAAAAAAAATAAAACTCTAAACCTAAGCTAAAACACAACCACTAAACTAAAATAAACCCTGACTTAAAACTACCCTAAGCCACAAACCTAAAATAGCCTAAAACCCCAAAACCCTAAATCCACTGAGCCCTGAGAGTACAAATGAACTAAATAAACTAAAATATAATAAATAAAAATATAAACCAATGAATTAAAAAAAAAATAAAAAAACATAACTAACAATCCAAAACTAAAGAAAATACTAAATAATTAAATAAAACCTAAACTAAACTAAAAAAAAAAATAAATAAAAGTACAAAATAAAATAAAATAAAATAAAAACTAAAATAAATTGAGCTTAAAATGATAATAATAAACCTAAAATTAAATAAAAACTAAACCTAAAATAAAAATAAATAAACTAACTAAAAAATAAAATAAATAATTTAACTAAATAAACAATAACCTAAAAAAAATAAATAAATAATAAACCTAAAATAAATAAACAAAAATACTAAAAAACTGTGTTTAAAAAAAAATAAAATAAAACATAAACTAAAGATAAATACTTAAACTATAATAATAACTTGTATTTAAAAAAATAAAAAAGAAAACCTGACCTGAGCCCAAACCAATAAACTGCTAAGCCACAAACTGAGCCAAACTGGGCCAAACCAGACCACTGAGCCACAAACCCTACTGGACTGAGCCCTAACCCAAAAGGCTTACAATATAATGAGCCCTACCCTAAGGCCACAAACCCACTGATGGCCTAAGCACAAAATAAAACTAGATAATAAAATCTTAAATAAAATAAAATAATAAAACATTAGATAAATAAAATAAATAAAACAAAATAAAAAACTTAAAGAGCTAATAAAATAAAATAAAATAAATAAATAAAATAAATTAATATAAAAATAAATAATACTTAAAATAAACTAAAAAATAAATTAATAAAAAATAATAAAACCAAAAATAATAAAACTAACATAAATAAAATAAAATAAACTAAAATAAAACCTAAAACACAAAATAAATAAAAAATAAAACTAGACTAAATAAACTAAATAAAATAAAATAAATAAACCTAAAACTTACTAAAAAAAAAAACTAAATTATAATTAATGCCTAAACTTAAATAAAAATTAAAACAAACCATAAACTAAATAAAATAATAAACTAAGATAAAACTACTAAAATAAAACCAAGATAAAATAAAATAAAAAAACCTAAAAAATAAATTAAAAACTGAAACTAAAATAAAAAAATAAAAATAAAATAAATAAAACTAATTAAAAATAAAGAAAATGACTAAACTTAAACCTAAAACTAAAGATAATAAAATAAAATAATAATAAATAAACTTAAAATAAAATAAAAAGATAAAATTAATCAATAAATACTAAATGAGCTAAACCCTGGGTTTTGATTAAAAAAAAAAAACCACTGAGCCCTAAATCTGGACCCTAGATGAACTTTAACCCTAGGCCTTGGACTAACCACAAACCTACTCGACCACACAAACTCTAAACTAAGCCCTAACCCTGAACCCTGACCTGCACTAATACAAAGGCCTACCACAGACCCTGACCCTGATCTAAAACACAAAACTAAAGAGCTAGGCTAAATAAGACTAAAGATAAAATAATAAAATAAATAAAA
This sequence comes from Cymbidium sinense, assembly GCA_021442155.1. Taxonomy (NCBI): domain Eukaryota; kingdom Viridiplantae; phylum Streptophyta; class Magnoliopsida; order Asparagales; family Orchidaceae; genus Cymbidium; species Cymbidium sinense. Next base: position 328,904,993 of record CM038214.1, on the reverse strand, counting down.
TTTTAAAATAAAATAAAATAAAATAAAAAACTGAGCTAACTAAACTAAAAAAATAAAATAAAATAATGAGAATGTTAAAAAATAAATAAAATGACTTAATAAAAATAAACTGGAATAAGATATAATAAAATAAGATTAACTAAATTAAAATAAAGATATATAAATGATTAAACTAGGCTTTAATAACCTAAAATATTTAAAAATGAAAATAAACTAACTAAAATAAAATGAGCTAAAAAATAAAAAATAAATAAAATGCACTGACATAAACTTAAATAAAAATAACTAAAATAAATACCCTAAAACTTACCTAAAAAAAAATAAACCTAAAACTAAATAATAAATAAACTAAATTAAAATAAAATAAAAAAAAACCTAAAATAAATAAACTAACTTAAAATAAAATAAAATCTAAACCTAAATAAAATAAGAAAACTAAACCCAAAAAATAAAATAAAATAAAACTTAAAAAATAAAAATAAACCTAAAATGTTCTAAAGATAAAAAAAACCTAAAATAAATAAAAAAGAAAATAAATAAAACTAAACTAATTAAAATAAAATGAACATAAATAAAAAAAAAAATAAACTAAAATAAATAAAATAAACTAAATCATACTATTGACAATTTAAGATAAAAAACTTAAAATCTAAAACCTTACCACAAAATACCAAAAAAATATAAATCTGGGTTTGCTTGATTTTAAAAAATAAACCTAAACTAAAACTGAACTCTGACAAAATAGGCCACTAACTAAAAAAATAAAATAAAATCTTAATAAACCCAAAACCACAATAAGAAATGAGCCACTACTAGATACCCTAATCCAACCCTAGGCTCTCCAGGCAGAGACCAAAGCCCAAGATTGAGCTGAATCACTGATAAAGATCATGAGCCACTAATCAATAAAAGATAACCTGAATACTGGATCTAACTCACAGTGGGACCCTGAGCCCAGACCTGAGTCTGAAACTGGGCCACTGAGCCCAGGCTAGACCTGGGCTGAGGCTGAGCCTTTACCCCAAAAACTAAACTAATGAAGATCCTGACACTGAGGCTGATCTTGGCCCCAGGCTGAGCCTGGGCCACTAACCTGAGCCAAACAAAGCACTATAGGCTGAGCTCCCAGACCCTGGGCCCTGGGTGGGCCCTAGATGGGCCTGGGCTAAACACTGGGCCAAAACCTAGCTTACCTAAGATAAGATGAGATGCCTGTAAAATGACTACATTGGCTCTGAAATGGGTTAAAGATAGCACAAGATAAAGATAAATACTAATTAATTAAAAGAAATCCTAAAACAAGTAAAAAAGATAAAAGAATAAAGATAAAATAAAGATAAAAAAGATAAACTAAAATAAAACTATTTGCTTGTTTTTTTTATAAAAGACCCTAAATGATCTATTACTAACTAGCCATAACCCTAAACTGAATGACCACAAAATTAGACCCTAAACAAGCTACCTAGGCCTATGACACTGAGCCTACCACAACTAACTGATCCTAAAACCCTGGGCCATGATTGAGCAGCCTGTAAATACCCAAACCAGGCCACCAAGAGGCCACTTACCAGCTAGGCCCTAAAACTGAAATACTGGGCCCTAGCCACTGAATAAACAAAAAATTAGGCCACTGAGCCACTGAGCGTTGATCAATAACTGAGCCTAAAACTGAGCCACAAAGAAACTAAAGCCACCTAGGCCACTAAAAAAAAACCCAAAATATAATAAGATAAATGTGCTCCTAAAAGATACTTAACCTGGACTGAAAAAAGATAATGGGATAAATAAACTAAATTATAGGCTAAATAAATAAAAGATGGACCTAAAATAAAAAAATAAACTAAATATATACAAAATAAACTGACTCTTTGGTTTGGTTGTTTTTTAAACCTTAAATCTGGGCCCTAACCCACTCTACCTCTATAGTAAATCTACCATAATCTGACCAACCCTGGGCCACTGAGCCATATAAATCCTACTGATGAGCCCTGGGCCAGGATGTACTGGGCTCTAAGGCCATGGGCAAATCCAGGCCTAGATCCTTAGGCCACAACCCTAAACTGAATCTTATAGAAGATTATAAAGGCTTAGAAATGATTAAAGATGGATAAGCCCAATTGGGCCTAAATAGCTGATAAAAATAAATAAAATAATAAACTGTGGTTTTAATTAAAAACTGACCCTGGGCCATACCCTAGGCTATCTAAACCCACTCTAAACTGGGTAGGCCTACTGGGCCATACACTAAAACCCTAAAATAGCCAGGCCACTGAGCCCAAATGAGCCCTGACCCTCAGGCCCTGAGCCACAACTGAATGATGGGCTAAACTCCCACTAACTAAACTGAACTAAAAGAAAGACAATAAAATAAAATAAATAAATAAAACTAAACCTAAATAAAATAAAATAAAATAAAAAATGAAATAAAAACTAAAATAAAACCTAAAACCTAAAACTAAAGCCAAAAATAAAATAAAAAAAATTAAAACTAAATTAAAATAAAATAAATAGAAACTAAAACTAAACTAAAAATAAAATAAACCTAAAGAAAATCTAAAAAAATAAAAACTAAATGAAAAATAAATTTAAAATAAACTAAAATAAAATAAAATTAAAAAACCTAATTCTAAAATTAAACCTAAAAATAAATAAAAATATAATCTAAACTAAAAAAAACCTAAGAAAAAATAAACAAAATAAAATAAACTAAATAAAATAAAATAAACTAAAATAAATAAAACAAACCTAAAATAAACTAAACTAAACACAAAACTAAATAAAATAAAATGAACTAAAAATAAACCTAAAAATAAAAAAAAATAAAACCTAAGATAAACCTAAAATAAAACCAAAAATAAAACCTAAAAAAATAAAAATAAAAACTTAACAAAATAAAATAAAAAACTAAAAAAAACAAAATTAAAAAATAAAACTAAATGAAAAATAAACATAAAAAACCTAAAAAATGGACTAATAAATATCCTAAACTAAAGATAAAATAAGCATAAAGATAAAATAAAAAATAAAATACTAAAATAACTTAGGCATGGGTTAGATTTTTTAAAAAACCATAAACCAATAATCCTACCCTACTAGGCCTTAGTCCTAGGCTCTAAACTGATCCAACCACCAGGCCCTACCATGAAATCTCCTAAGCATGAGCCTAAACTATAATAGATAAACTAAATAACATACTAAATGGTTTTCTAAAAATAAAAAAAGACCACACCTGAGCAGGCCTAAAACTAAAACCAACTGAGCTGACCCTAGGCGGCATGAGCCAAGGCCACTGAGCCTAAAAGGCCTGAGCCTAGACTAAAATGGCCCCACAGGCCACTGGGCCTAGGCCTGAGCCCTGGGCCTGGGCCACTGGGATGGGCCCTAGGCCCTGGGCCACTGGGCTAGAAAGGCCACAAACTGGGCTGAGGCCACTAAACCTGAGGCACTACATAAGATAAAATAAGATAAAATAAAATAAAAAAAAATAATGATTAGATACTAACTAAACCTACTCTAAATAAAGATAAAATAAAACTAATTAAATAATAAATACTAGCTTAAATAAACTTAAAATAAATCTAAATGACTATGAAATATAAAATAAACCTAAAATTTAAACTATTAAAACCTAATCCTAAAAATAAACCACAAAATAAATAAAAATAAAATCTAAACCTAAACTATAAAACCTGAAAAATAAACAAAATAAAATAAACCTTAACTATAAAATAAACTAAACTAAAATAAATAAAACCTAAACTAAACGAAACTAAATAAAATAAAATAAAAAAATAAACCTAAAACTAAAAAATAAAACCTATAGATAAACCTAAAATAAAAACCTAAAACTCTAACCTAAAAAAATAAAATAAAAACTTAAACTTAAACCTAAATAAAAATTAAAACCTAAAAAATCTACTAAGAAGGAGCTAATAGTCAGAATTACTTTAATTTTAGATGGACCCTATCAGTTTGATGAATCTACTAAGAAAATATCGACTAGACTATCTTGGGTTTACAAATCTAAAGGGATAGTCTACCGACATTGGGTAGAACTACCAACTAAGGGGTGCCTTTTGGTTTGCAATGGTCAAGGTAGGAAGAAAGCATGGGGACTCACATCTTCTAAACAAGAATCCAGGGTGATGGTCTCTTTGCAATAAATCGGGCGACTAGGGTTAACCACCGATTTGCAATGATCGTGCTGGAAAGAATGCGTAATAGACTTATATCTTTTAAAACAAAGATGACCACCGGGGTAGCTCATTGGTGGCACAACAAGTTGAACCCAACTAAGCTCGGGTGAGTGCACCAGATTTATCTCAACTCGTAGTAGGCAATTCATATAGGGAGTTTTGCTTACACGCCCAAAATACAGGACGCCTGCTTGGGAAAGGAGCCACTGGGGGCTTGAATTCCTAATCCACAAGCAAATATTTTGTTTGTTTGTTTAGTTTGTTTTATCGTGGACCCTGTTGTTGGAGGATCCCAGAAGGAGCTTATATCGTCTAGACCTATCTCAGTTTATTGAACCAAGGAGAATGTGCATTTGAACAAATTCTCCAACCACAGGGGTGGCTACCAAGAAAGGGAGACTGTCTAATCCAAAAGTAACCTGGGTAGTGTCTAAATGGGGTCTCAAAGGATGTGATCCAGATAGAATGCCCGCAGAGGAAGGGGCCACAAAGGGACTTTGATCCAACACCCTGAAGAAAATGACATGGCTAGTCATATATCATAGGTATTGTGGCCAACTCATGGAGAAAGCGGGGACTTACATCTTCCAAGTGGTGTACCCACGGGTGAGTTCTTGGATAGCAGAACATCAACCAACCTATGGTGCATCGGTTTGCAATCAATTTAGAAAGAAAGCGTAAAACATCTCTCTCTAAAGTGGCCCGGCTTGTTGGGATAATATCTTCCATGCCATCCGACCTAGAGTGACTACTGAGTGAATGCCATTGGGGGCTTATATTGACTCAAACGTAGTCAAGAGGAAAGGAGCCTATGGGGGACTTACCCTAAACCTCAAATATATTCGACCTAGTTAGGTCATGATGATTAGTTCAAGAAGAAAGCACGCTCACATCTTCTCAAGATCAACCATGAGGTAGCTCAGCAGCTGAGTGAGACTACTAAAACAACAGCTAGTCAATTTGTAATGGTCAAATTAGGAAGAAAGTGTGGGGACTCACATCCTCCAACAAGTGAGCACTGGGGTGATCGGTTGCTTTGGGCAACAAATCGAACTTGACCTAGAGCAACTAATGAGTGAGTGCCACAGGGGGATTGCTCCCACATCAAAGCAGCCCAAAAGAAAGATATGTATGTTTGTGTTTGATATGGAGGAATAGGATGCCACTGGGGACTCTTACACCTAAACCTCAGGGAAGCTCGACCTAGTCAGAGTATGATGGTAAGTTCAAGAAGAAAGCGTTGGGACTCACATCTTCTTAAACAAAGGCAACACAAGGTAGCTCACTAACAGAGCAGTGAAGACTACCAAACTAATAAGGTGCTCATCAGTTTGTAATGGTCAAATTAGGAAGAAAGCAGGGGACACATCCTCAACAAAATGACTATTGGGGTGATAGTTACTTTGGGCAAAAAAATTGAACCGACTAGAGCATCTAATGAGTGCCACAGGGCTTGCTCCCACATCAAAGTAGCCTGAGAGAAAGATATGTATATTTGTGTTTGATATAAAGGAATAGGATGCCACTGTGGACTCTTACACCTAAACCTCGGGAAACTTGACCTAGTCAGAGTATGGTGGCTAGTTCAAGAAGAAAGCGCTGGGACTCACATCTTCTTAACCAAAGCCAACACAAGGTAGTTCACTGGTAGGGCAGTGAAGATGATAAAACTAACAAGGTGCTCATCGGTTTGCAATGGTCAAATTAGGAAGAAAGTGCGGGGACTCACATCCTCCAATAAATGACCATTGGGATGATCGGTTGCTTTGGGAAATAAATTGAACCCGACCTAGAGCAGCTAATGAGTGAGTGCCACAGGGGGCTTGCTCCCACATTAAAGTATACTAAAAGAAAGATATGTATGTTTTTGCTTGATATAAGGGAATAGGATGCCACTGGGGACTCTTACACCTAAACCTCGGTGAAACTTGACCCAGTCAAAGTATGGTGGCTAGTTCAAGTAGAAAGCGTTGGGACTTATATCTTCTTAAATAAATCCAACACAAGGTAGTTCACTGGTAGGGCAGTGAAGACTACCAAACTAACAAGGCACTCATCAGTTTGCAATGGTCAAATTAGGAAGAAAGCGTGAGGACTCACATCCTCCAACAAATGACCATTGGGGTGATCAGTTACTTTGGGCAATAAATCGGACCCGACCTAGAGCAGTTAATGAGTGAGTTAGGGCTTGCTCACATCAAAAGTTGAAAGAAAGATATGTATGTTTGTGCTTGATAAAGGAATAGGATGCCACTGGGGACTCTTCACCTACCTAAATATATATGGTGGATTCACAAGAAAAGATGTTTCTAACAGAAAAAATGAAACAGGTGAAAAGAAATTTTATTGATAATTATTTTCAATATTTATGGATAGTATTTCTTTAAGTAGAGCCCATTGATTGGAAGCATGGCTCTCCTTTACAATTTATGAGTTGGTAAGACCCTCCTTGGTAGGCTCTATGGCATAGGGCCTTCCCAAGTGGGTTCAAACTTACCTCATATCTTTGATGAGCAACAATTGGTCTCCTTAGAACTAAAATAAGCTCTCCCTTGAAAATCTCTAGGATGGACCCACTTGTTATGAGCTTGAATCATCTTGGCTTTGTATAACTTGAGGTTTTGGCATGCAGTAGGCATCTCTCCTCAAACCTTTGCTCTTCCAAATGCACTTGGTTTTGTGATTTTTTCCCCTATCCTTAGTGATGGGAGTTGGACTTCTAATGGTAGAATATCTTCGGACCCATACACTAAAGAAAATGGGGTAGATTGAGTTGGAGTTATATATGTGGTACGACAAGCCCATAAAGCTTCAACCAACTGTTCATGCCATCATCATTTGTTATCATCTAGTATCTTCTTCAATATTTGAATGATTTTATTGCTTCTCTAACCCATTTTGGTAGTAGATGGTAGAATATCTCCAATCTATGCGTGTGTCGAGAAAAGCTATTGATTTTAGTGCTCTTGAATGCGGTACCATTATCAATATAATTCATCACCTCGAACCTATATCTGATATGGTTCTTGAAAAATTAGCACATGTTGAGTTGTGACCTCTCTAAGTGGGATTGCCTTCGCCCACTTGGAAAAGTAATGTCGATGGCACTAGAATGAATCGATGACCTTTGGAAGAAGGAGGATCGATCAGACCCATAATGTCAGTACCCAACACTCAAATGGCCATGAGGCCAATGTAGGATGTAGAATGTTGGGAGGTTGATGTAGGACCACACCATGTACCTAGCATTGATGGCATCTCCTAGCTACGTCCATGTAGTCTGTGATCATCGAAGGCTAGTAGTATCCTAGTCTCTTGATCTTGGCATTCATCTTCAGACTGGATTGATGTGCCCCACATAACCCTGAGTGTACCTCAGTCATGATCCTATAAGCTTCGTGTTTGTCCACACAACATAACCATATATGATTGAAGGATTTTCGGTACAAGGTGCCAGTATAGGAAAGGGCTCTCTACTTCACCCGGTGTGCCAGTGATTTCTCTTGAGGTAGTTTGCCTGCATTTAAATAATCTATAAATGGTTTCCTCCAATCGGCTCCCTTCCTTGGTAATGGAAACCTCCCTTCAAGAGAATCTCGATGAGTTCAACATCAATAAGGGATAAGACTTGTCTATTTTGGACCCTTATTGGAATGGACTCTTCTTCTGGGCATGCCAACTCTTTGGCAAGCTTGGCTAATGAGTCTGCTATTGTGTTCTCTCCTTGAGGAATCTTGTAGATGGTAACCTCTGGGATTTGGGCCAACAACTCCATAGTGTACTTGTGGTAATGATGGAGCTTAGGCTTTAGAACTTTGTAGGACCCGTGATTTGGTTGATGACTAGCGAGAATCTCCAAAGATGTTGATGCATAGTGTAATGAATAACTCGGACCGACAATCGAGCCTCATATTGATTGTTTGTGCATGGATTGGACAAATGATATGAGAATCTCACATCATGGTCGGAGTTAGAGAACTATTCCTACCCCTTCCCCGGATAGTAAGTTGTGATTCTCCTCTTTGAGAGAAGTCGCACCATCAAAGTACATCTCCCAATGGTGAGCACTAGTATCCCCTAAGTTCATGATTTGTTCATCGGGGAGATCATCATTAAGCAAGGAATCAGTAGGGAGTGGATGTGCTGCTAAGAAATCTGCAAGTGCTTATCCTTTTACGGCACGGAGGGGCATGAATGTTATATCAAACTAAGACAAAATCATGGACCAATGTGCCAACCATCCAGATAAGGTCAGACGTGTCATGAGATATTGCAGTGGATTGACTCTAGAGATCAAATTCACCTTATGAGAAAACATGTAGTGTCGTAGCTTTTGGGATGCAAAGATTAAAGCTAGGCAGTGCTTTTTAATAGGTGGATAGTTTGCCTCAGCAGGGATTAGATGATGACTGAGATAATAGAGAGCATTCTCCTTCCCTTCATCATTGGTTTGAGCCAAAAAAGTGCCAAGGGAGTCATCTAATGCGAAGATATAATATGAGCTTGCGGGATGTTAGGAAGCATGTCATCAAATATTGCTTGATGTCTTCGAAAGCATGCTGGCACTTATCATCCCACTTGAACTTGGCATCTTTTTTGACAAGTGCCGAGAATGGTTGGCATCTTCCTGATAAGTTAGAAATGAAGCATCTTAGATACCAACCGCCTTGGAATGACTGAGTTATGTTAGGCTTTTAGGGGTGGCATTTCTAATACGCTTTGATCTTTTCTAGATCGATTTCAATTCCGATGTTGGACAAACCCAAGGAATTTTTGAAGCTACCCAATGCACACTTGAGAGGGTTCATTTTGAGGTTGTATTATCTTAACCGTTTGAAAACTACTCTCAAGTCAAAGAGATGGTCTTCCTTTTCTTTGCTTTTGATAATGAGATCATCGACATAACATTCAACTTGATGATGAATGAGTTCATCAAAGATTCTAGTCATGGCCCGCTGATATGTGGCACCACCATTTTTAAGGCTGAAAGGCATGACCTTATAACAATATATTCCGATCGGGGTTCAAAAGGCAGTGTTTCTTTCATCCTCTGGGGCCATCTTAATTTGATTATAGCCAGATGACCCATCCATAAAGGAGAATACTACATGAGATGAGGCAATGTCCACCATTAATTTTGGTATAGGAAGTGGAAATTCATCCTTAGGACATGCTTTATTTAGATCCCTAAAATCAATGCATATGCGAATTTGGCCATTCTTTTTCTTAACTGGGATGACACTGGCCAACCAGGTAGGATATTTTTCTTCCCTAATAAAGCTAGCATTAATCAGTTTCTTAATTTCAAAAGTGACCTATTATTCAATGTCTAATCGCATGCATCTAGGAGCCTTTTTGATAGGGTTAGCATTAGGTTCTATTGCTAGTTTATGGACTGCTATGTCAGGAGATAAACCGGGCATCTCTTCATAACTCCATGCAAAGCAATCCTTAAACTCAATCAATAGTTTCACTAAATCATTAGTTTCTTTTTCATTCAGTAGAGAACTGATATATGTTGGTTGTGGATCTTCTTCAGTTCCTAGGTTGATTTTTTTGAGCTCATCGATAGTTGATCTAATCTCCTCTTCAACTCATGGTGCATCTTTGACTTCAAAGTCATTTGGATCATCAAGTTTCTAAGCACACCTTCTCATATGAGTTAGCATGATTTGAAAAGAACCTATCGATTCCAAATGATTGGTGATGATGACTAGCGAATCATCATCATCAACTGGACCCACTCAAATCTAGTCCAATCTTGATTGTGAAAGTCGCATTTGTTATCCCATAACCTTTCAAAATAATCCAACTGTTTAGACCAAGCATGTGGAATTAATCCTTTCTTTGCTGAATTAAGAACACAAGCCGAATACCAATCAAAAGGTAATTCTATTAAGTCATTATATGAATCATCCTCAAGTTCTACAGCAGCTTCTTGACTTGAGGATGATGCTCCAAGAAAGAACTTTTGCACCTTTACATTTATGGAAGACTTAGCGGCTTCCTTAACTACCAAACCCTTAAACTTTTGTGAGAAAAGTAGGGTTAGAGCTAAAGTTCCCAACTGATGCTTCAATGTTTCACATATAGACTCGGATACACTTATGCTTTGCTTAGGAGCCTGGTCTTCATCACTATCTAGCTCGACTGTCACTTGCATGGGGATCTGCTATTTGGAAGTGCTAGCTAGTGTACTAATCATATATGACTCATCATCCAACTAGATTCTAAGTCTATATAGATAGTAGGTAGTCCGTAGTAGGACATAACTCATTGGATGGCCAATAAGGAGGTCTTCTCTCTAGCCATGTCTCTATCACCTCTTCCTCTACGGTGTCGAGTCATCCTACCCATATGTTCGAATGGAGTAATGAACGGAAATTAATGTCTACTACTTTCTCCTCCAAGTCTATTTCTCGCTCCTTTTATTTTCTTTCTCATTTCCTTTTTTCTTTTTTTCTTTTCTTTTCTTTTCTTTTTTCTTTTTTTTTTTTCTTTTTTTTTTCTTTTATTTTTGAACTTTCACCAAGTTCATGAGAATAGACTTGTTGATTTTGAGGGAGATAGTAGGTCATCCTTCATATATTCGACCTCATGATGTGAATGGCTTAAGATCTCCTTTGATATAGTATTCAATCCCAACTCTCATGAACTTCATGTGCTGATGTAGAGAGGATGGAACCACATTGTTCTCATGTATCCACGATATCCCAAGTAAAGTATTGAAAGATGTATCTGAGTCTATAATATGAAACTTGGAGTTAGTCTTCCAATCATCCACTTCTAATGGCAACACTATAGAGCCTAAAGCCCTCTCACCTTGTTCATTAAATCCTCTCAACATCATCCTCTCTTTGAAAGTTTGGAGATGTCAATCTTTAAGAGGGTTTTAGACTCATAATACCCACCATGCAACCCGGTCAACAAGAACTCGGATATCTGATCTTCCAACATCCATGTAATGTAAAGAGGGTTGTGCTTGGTTTCCTAAGCAAGTCTTCATCACTAAATGTAACTCCTAGAGTGTCCTCTGAACTACAAGCCTCCTCTTCAATAGCGGTCAGCTGGGCTAAGCATATCTCCATATCAAGGAGGGCCTTGATTAGAGATTCCCTCATCTCTTTGGATAAGATGAGGGCGTCATATATACTTAACTTACTTGGAAGCTTTCTAAGATGTGGGATTGTAGTCAACCTTGGATTGATCCTCCACAAGCATATCCATGGGTGGAGCATCTTGTGAGAGAGGCTATCCTTTTAGAACCAATGATTTGCTTACCCTTATCACGAGGTGCCACCAGAGGAGGTAGAACTTTGCCAGAAGGTTAACTCGTGACCTCTTGAATGATGAATTTGTAGAAGTTCTACCTTCTCATCAAGTGTACTATGACTTCTCCTATGGGATCATGAGTCGATGACTCCAAATCAATCTCAATGGGTGAACAATGATTTAAGAATGGAAAATCCATTTCTAAATCAAAGGTGGAATGATAGCTAGTCATCATTATTTTGTAGACTTGAAGAGTTTTGAGAGGAATAAAATCTAGAGTATGTGGACAAGATGTAAGTGAAAGCTTTCTTCATTGATTTCTTCTTAGATGGAGGTACATGATAGAAATCTAATAAAGTAAGAGAAAGGGGTATAGTCCTTATCCAGATACAATGCTCCTATTGGGAAGAGGAGCTAGTGGAGGAAGAAGTAGTATACAATGGATGGAGTGAGTCTTGGTCGAGTGGTTGTGCTACTATGCTATCCGAAGTAAGGTAGGTTGTCTGCTCTTTGACACCTTCTTAAGTTGTCTTTGGCAACTTGCAAACCTTCCTTGGTGTTGGAGGTTTGAGTTACTTAATCAGAAAGCTTATTGATCTTAGAGACCACTTTTTTAGAGGTTGTGATAAGACAATATCCCAACCTTCTTTTATCTTAAGAAGATCATAAGTATCCCCAAGAATTACTGATAGAACTAGAGGGTTGTTCTAACAAGTATTCTTGGGATAACAATAGCTCTTGACTTGTAGCTCTGCCAAGCCTCCAAAGGTGACACAATCCTCCAAGACATGACCCACCACAATGGTAGTTAGGATCATCACTCTTGCCCACATCTTCTAGCCTCTTGGGCTCAGGTAACTAAAAGTCAGATTTCTTTAAGAGATTCTTAAAGATCTTCCTAACTACCTCCCTCTTGAATGAATATGGCTTATTCAATTTATCGACAAGAGTAGGTGGGTAATAGCTACCTGGATATGAGTACCATTCTTTGAGTATATTATGGCGAGGCGGTGGCCCATATGGTGGTCGATATACTAGCCGAGTTGGTGGTAGAGGAGGTGGCAATGGAGGAAAATGTGCATGAGGTCTCTCATCTGAGCTCTGGATGGCTGCTTCCCTCTGTCTATTGACACTACCCCGGCTTCTTCAAATTCTGCGCTTTGAATGATTGGTCTTGAAAAGGTAACTGCTTTGGCTTCCCTTGTAGGCTAGCCACCTTGTTGATTAACTTCTCAAAGGTTTTGATCATAAATCCCTTGAGTATGAAGGCAACCGGGCCATGAATATTCTTGAGAAGAATTTCTATAGCATGTTGTTCAGACAGCTATGGTTCACATTTCATACTCAGGTTTCACCACCTGAGAATATAATCAACAAGGGACTCATTTAGATTTTGTTGGGCCACAATGAGGTCACCCACAGTTACCCTTTGCTCTCCAAAGAAAACCTCTTGATGAAGAGGTGCTCCAACTCAAAGAAAGTCTTCTCAACCATTGGGTAGTTACCAATCAAATGCGATATCAAACTACTAAGAGATGGAATAAGTGCATCACCGCCTCCATTGCATCATCCAACTTAAATATGCTATGTGCCATACTACCATTAAAAATTTTGAAGGAAGGAGGCACAAAACCCTTAGGATATTGGACACCATCAAATTCCTCTGGGTAGGTCTACCCTTTGGAACAGATGAGCCACCTCAGGCTTGTGCTAATACATCCTTCACTTGCTTCTCCACTAACTGCTTAATATCTTTTTCTTGCATAGAGGTGATGTCCACCACCTTCCTATGCATGCTCCCACTATCCTAATCTATGGGAGATGTACTTTTGGGCGATCCATGAAACAACCCGTGTGGTGGCCTCTAAGGGAGTAGGTTGATGCTTGGAGCTTGAAGTGCTAGGGACCACTAACAAGTCTTCAAATCTTTTCTCCATCTTCCTGATATGCTCATCTCTCTGCCTTAGCTGTTGATGAAGGTGTTGGGTTGAATGAGCTGTGTCTTCTTCCTCAACTACAACACCCTCTTGGCTATGCTGATCCCTAAGGAGGGAACCCCTAGTATCGACCATATGGACTTCTCTGAGTCCTCCAAGAGATCATCCCCATCTGGATCAAAACTCACCTAGCATCCTCTTCATCAGAGCAATCATCCCCGTAGAGTTCCCTCTTCTCAGCAAAGTACTGAGCAACGATCTCATCTGAAGAGTGGTCTAGTCATGTAGGGACAAACACTCGTTGCTGACCAGTGCAGGGGCTATACTCACTAATAGAAATACATTGGCCATTACTTACCGCTGTACTACTATCTCTAAGAGGATTGTGCTCACTGATAGGTATATATTGATCATTGCCCACTGGTTGAACACTGAATGTGGAAGGATCTACTGCCATGGACACTACATATATATCCTCTATCCCTTTCGCCACTGATGTTGTTGCAGGTGGAGACTACAAGGGTTGTGACTATGGTGGTGAATCGACCATGGCAGCCTTGGGTCGCCATTCCTTCTTCTTTGTAGTTGAGGTGGAGGTCAAATAGGAGAGCTCGACCTCACCTCAATGGGTGGAGTAGATGGAGTGATCCGTCGAGATCACCAATGGTGCGGTCTTCTGGATGATGGGCTTCGGATCTTGGTTAGAATGGGGGATGCCATGAGTTAGATAGGCGATGGTGGGTAGTGAGTGGAGCGGTGCGGAGGTAACACCGGCTGTCACTCGACTATAGGCCTACTCCTCCTATGATGAGTAGCACCAATAAGGATGATGTTGTCTGAACGATTGATCCTGGTAGGGCGATGATCATGAAAATCCATCAGAGTAGAGGCCATCACCCGACAAACCTGTCATTCCTCTACCATTTGAATGCTTGAGCCTAAGGCTCTCTCCCTCTGACTCTAACTCTCCTGGGATAACTATCCTCGATCAAATCATTGCACTTGAGCATCCAGAGGCTCAGACTAGTGTAAGATGTCAGACATAGCTTCCTAAGCTCCCTAGCTGGTGTGCTAAAATATGCTGGTGGTGGAGGTAGTGCAACAATCATCCTATAGTCCTCCTCTCCATCGGAGGCTGAGAGGGGGTGAAACCTACTACCACTCAAATGTGGAGAGGTCTCTGGGAGATCCCTCCTCACCACAAGCGACATCCATCTCTCTCGCCTCTCTTGTGATGTGCTTGATCTTGCGGTTCTGCTGTGAATGTAGGTATGGCGAGAGCTAGCACCCACCTCAATGTGGAGGAGACTATTTCAAAGTAAGGCATTCTTCCCTTTGGGAATCCAAGAGGGGTAGTGTAGTAAGAGTAACTGACCCACCAGGGAATGACGGCATAGAAATTATCTGGGGTAGCAGAACAGTGGCCTTCTTCTTTAGTGGAGGAAACTCAGAATCAGATGGCATATCGAATCAAATGAGTGGCATCTGCCCCGCCACCTCCTCCTTTAACTGGAGGGGCTATCCCCTCAAGAAGAAATCCTCACCTCAAAACCATGGCCAAAGTAGATGACCCTGGAGCCAGTGGTAGAGAGACTAGCTTGATCCAAGGCTAGGTTTAGGCTAGTGGGGAAGGAAAACATGAGCTTGTTGGGAGACATAGATACTGACTAACGACTGAAATAATTGATTGCACTAAAATCTGCATTATTGAAATGTAGCTGAGTCAGACACTTGCCTTGATATTCACCTTCATTGATTTCAAGATTTGATTTTAAATTTGAACCCACACTAAACAATCTTAAGGATGTTAAGTGGGGTTCATCAAAATTTTAGAGAGATTTTGGATATTTAGGAGAGTCTTGCCATTTGATTTTAGAACCCATACTCAACCCATTTAGGTATGGGTTCTAAAATTTGAGGAGAGATTTTCTTGGAGATATTTATTTTTTGCATCTTGTTTGAAAATATTGATAGTTTGAAAGACCTCTACTTAGCAAATTTGGGTATGCTAAGAAGAGATTATGATTGTGTGTTTAAAATATTTTTGCTTGTGAAGATTTGATTGTGTGATATTTTGATTTGAAAATGGGGCTTCTTACTTAACAAATTTGGTATGTTAAGTAGAGGCCACATGTGTCTAATTTGTGTTTAGTGCTAAGGCTTTCACTTAACAAATTTGGTATGTTAAGTGAAAGTTAAATGTGATGAGATAAATTTGCTATTCTTTGAAGATGGGAGTCATACTTAACAAGTTTGATATGTTAAAGCCCCAAATTTGTTTGAGATATGTTTTTTTTCTTTGAGAATGAGACTCTCACTTAATAAATTTGGTATGTTAAGCGGAAGTTCAAGTGTTTTGACAAAAAATTGGATCCTTACTTAACAAATTCGGTATGTTAAAATATGGATCAAATGTGCATTGAAAAGAGACACTCACTTAACAAATTTGGCATGTTAAGTGAAAGTCAAATGTGTTTATGATTTTTTTTGAAGATGAAACTCTCACTTGCCAAATTTGGTATGAGTGAAAGCCTAGTGTTTCGATTTTGAAAATGAAACTCTCTCAAATTTGGTATGTTAAGTGAAAGTCCAATGTTGATTTTTGAAAATTCTCACTTAACAAATTTATGTTAAGTGAAAGTCAAATGTGTTTATGATTATTATTATTATTATTTTTTTTTATTTTTATTTTTTTTGAACATGAAACTCTCACTTAACAAATTTGGTATGTGAAAGTACAATGTGTTTATGAGTTTTGAAAATGAAACTCTCACTTAACAAATTTGGTATGCTAAGTGAAAGTCCAATGTGTTTATGATTTTGAAAATGGAACTCTCGCTTAACAAATTTGATATATTAAGTGAAAATCAAATGTGTTTATGATTTTTTTTTTGAAGATGAAACTCTCACTTAACAAATTTGGTATGTTTTGTGAAATGAAACTCTCACTTAACAAATTTGATATGTTAAGTGAAAGTTAAATGTGTTTATAATTTTTGAAGATAAAACTCTCACTTAACAAATTTGGTATGTTAAGTAAACATCAAATGTGATTGTGATTTTGAAAATGAAACTCTCACTTAACAAATTTGGTATGTTAAGTGAAAGTCAAATGTGTTTATGATTTTTTTTTTGAAGATGAAACTCTCACTTAACAAATTTGGTATGTTAAGTAAAAGTCAAATGTGTTTATGATTTTTTTTGAAAGAAATCAACTTATTTAATAGACTTAGGTATGTTAAATGAAGTTCACTTTGTACTTATGATTTTCAAAAAGGGAGTTCTCATTCGATATACTTGGGCATGTCAAATGAGCTTCCAATGTGTTTTGAAGTTCAAGACTTTGGCATGAAGGAATTCTATAAAACAAATGCAAATAGAATTCAATTTGCTCTACCTTTTCCAAAGGGGAACTCCCATTTGACAAATTTGGTTATGTGGGGGGTTCAAATATGTCTTGACTTCTCTTTGTGTGTGGATGGTTTATTACTTTTTGAGGGGAAACTTCAACTCTAGCACATGTGAAGTATGCTAAGTGGAGTTTCAATTTTTTATATCATGGTTTTATTTGAAAATAGAATCTTCATCCAACGAATTTGAGTGTGTGGGACGAGGATAGCCATTTCCAAAGAAAATGTGCTTTTGAAAATTAGAAATTGTTCATTTTCATTTTGAATTTTTTTTTTAAGAACCTCCTTGTAACAATCATCGGATTTGTTAAACGAGGTTTGGTTATATGTGTTTTGTGAAAATTTCTTATAAACATTTGTGTACAACCCTTATTATGTGGATTTTGAAAAAGTGCTTTTGGAAAGACATGTTATTTTGTAGAAGAGTTTTATTCTCTTATTGTTCATGGGATGAACCTCTCAGAATGGTGAAGAGATTTTTAATTTTGGTCATCTCCTCTGTTTGATTAATTTTAATTTTCACCTATTGGGGGAACCCAATAGGGATTTTAAGACCTACACGGAGTGAGGTCCTACAACCTAAAGGATGTTGGCGAGCTTTGCTTAAGGATGAAATAAGCTAAGTGCCAATAGAAAGAATGATAGTCTCGGGCCTATATAAAACATAAGTCCACTATCGATGCTTGGAGACAATAATTGTGTACTAAAGATGAAATAAGCTAAGTGCCAAAAAAATTTGTGTTTATTTTTGGGGTGTGGGACACCATGTAGATCGTAGGGGGTACTTATTGAAGTGATTGGGTATGACATTAAGGAATGATGTACTACCTCAAAAGATAGAAATCACCACCCTATAATGGACCTAATTACCTAATAAAGACTCCCAAGGCATGATGGGTCTTGAATATAGAGATCTTTCCCTACTTTACATGGAAAAGTAAAGTAGGGTTTATTTTAAGGGGTTTGTTAAGTTCCTATGGAGGCAAGCCCCATAGTTAATTACATCCTAAGGAATGGGAATTCCTTAAGAATACTCTCATTAAAGATCTCCAAAGATTTCAAGGTTAAGACTATAAAAAGGATTATCATTTTGTGAAATCAAATGGGATAGATCAAGGAGAAGACTTATTTTGAATCCAAAGGGAAAGTAGGAAATGTTCATGATACTAGGAAGCCTAGTGAGCATTCCAATCTACCTATAATTGGGCTTTATATTTTGAAATTGAAGAAAGTTAATTTTTGAGTTGACATTTTATTAGATTGGGCTTATAATTCCACAACATAAGATTGTGAAAATGCCTAAGAGGTGAGGATTTATGCTTGTAGCCCAAAGGAAAAATAGCTACCTGATTCCTAAACTAAGGAGCCTTACACAAAACAACCTAAATCTAAAATGGTATATGGTTTCAATGGACTTATTACCGGGCCTAACTCCTCCTACTCTTTAAATCCATGTAGGAAAGTCTTATGCTTTGCAAGATGGCTAGGCTTGTTCATTTAGAAAGGAAACTAAGTCCTTAGACTCACTAAGAGACTAGAGCATGAGTGGTATGAATCTTAATCTAATGCAAATTTTATCAAATTTATTTGATTCTTTTGAACTTTTTATTTTGACATAGGCTATGGGATTTTGTATGCCTAAATGCATGAGAATTTGATTATAACCAAATCAAGAGAGAAAGGGGTGTCTTCCTCACCAAAGGCTCATAGGTTAAGCCTTGATTCTCTAGCAAGGATGGAAGCCCCCTCTTAACAAGAGTGAAAGAATATGACATGCATGATATTATACATTCATCCATCCAGCTAAAGGGTTACTAAAAATTTTATTATCTTGATTTAATTCCTAGGCTTTTATGTGAGGTTATGAGTTATTTTAAAATTTTAGTTATGAGTTATTAATTGGGGTAGAAAATTAATTTTATCCTAAGAGCCTACCGCATCCAGGCCACACATTCAAGCATCAATCATAAAGAAACTATGAAAAACATGATGTTTTAATGTGCAATCTAAACACAACATCAAACAATTTTATAGACTATCGTAAAAGAATAAAAGGCCAGTGCGGTCGGGTTCCACCGTATACCCCAAAAAGAGAAAAGAAAAGGTGGGTAGCCAAGCTCTACCCTTATACAACCCAGACAAAAAAATAATATATATGGGGTCTTCTTTTCTTCATTTCTTCATTCTTTCTTTTGATTTGATTTTTCCAAAGGCATGGGCACCCTGTGGACTAAGCCTTCGCCACGCTCATCCTAATCCCCATAGCACTAATCCTAATTCCTAATGCAAAATTACATCAAAAATAGAAAAAGTAAATCTAGCTACACCTATAAAACAAATGATAGCTAAACACACCAAACAACCCAAGTAATTATATGAATAATTTGGACTTAGCACCCTACACATGGGTAACTAAGCCCACCTATCCTAACATGGGTTACACTTAGGGGCTAAGCAACCTGCACAACAAAAGCATATATTTTTTTTTATTATAGCGGCCTTAAGCACAACCCTGTAAAATATGATTAGGCTAATAACTAACATCCACTGAAACATACACCCTAACATCCAGTCTAAAATATTACATCACAAAAAAAAAAACACAACATCATACATACAACGCCTAACTTAGCACTAGTAGTGACTTAGTATTCTAATGTGTGTGCTTAAGGCTTGTGTAGCAAGACTTTACTAGGCTTCTTTAGTTTAAGTTCCAATTTGAAGTTTGAATTTAAATTTTACCTTTGGGTGATTTCAATTTAAATGATTTAATGATTTTCATTTTATTTCAGTTTTATTTGGTTGAAATGATATTTAGGTTTTCAAGAATGAAGAGTAGGATGAATTCCATCTGTAGACAAGACTCACCCTATTCTACATCCTAATTCCTAAGGAATCTAACTAAAGTCCTTAAGTATCTTGATTAACCCATTTAAATTTTGTAATTCATTTGATTGATTTATTTGATTTGATTTAATTTAGAATTTGAGTTTATTTAAGTATTTGATTAATTGATTTTGGATTAGATGTTTTAGTTTAATTGTATCTTGATAATTCAATATCCTTAATGTCTAATGAAGTTTAAGTTTGTTTAAGTTCATGTGTTTTTGGTTGATTAATTTTAGATTAGATGTTTTGATTTAATTGAATCTTGATAATTCAATATCCTTTTAAATATTTAATTCTTTTCTTTGATTATGGTTATGTGATTTAACTTTATATTTATTTATTGATTGTAGTTCATTTATTTGTAGTTTGATGTGATTAGATTAATTAATATTTTATTTTGATTTAATTGGGTTTGATTCTTTGTAATTGGGATTTTATTTTTAATCACATCCATTTTCATGTTCATCAAAGTTTGGTTTGCATTTTGATTTCACATATTGGATAATTAATTAGTTTATTTTATTAAGTAGGTTGAATGAGATTTGATTTGATTCTATATTAAATTGATGAGAATCTTTCTTGATTTAACTTAATTTGATTCAATTTAATTTAGTTAGCTTTATTGGTCTATGGGTTTGCTTAGGTTCAATGTGATTATGTGATTTGTTTAATTAATAAGTGTATTTATGTTAATTATAAAGGTTTGTTTAATTTTTTAATTTAGTTTCATATTTGTTTAGACAAATGATGTAAATGACTTAATTATTTAGGTTTAATTTATGTTATTAATATTTAATTGCATTTTGATTAATTAAGTTTAATGTATTAATTTGATTAACTTAATTTGTTTGTTTAAGAGGTATGATTAAATTAAATAAAGATTTGTTTAACTTTTTAATTTGATTTTATGTTTATTTGAGTTAATGATGTAATTGATGAATTAATGATTAAGTTTAAATTAGAGTTTGATTATCATTTAATTGCATTTTATGTTTGATTGAGCTTAAGTTGAATATGATTAATGTAATTTACTTAATTAATTTATTTAATAGGTGTGATTAAATTAATTAGTAGATTAATTAAGTATTTAATTTTAATTAACTTTAATATGATTTATAAAGTTAAATTTGGTTTATTAAGATAATGGATTAATTTATTAAGTTTGCATTAATTAGATGTTTGATTAATTAAGTTTGATTAAGGGTCAATTAAAATTATTAGATTAATTAAGAGTTTGTTTGATTAGAGATTAATGACTTAATGATTTAGGTTAGTTTAAGTTTTGATTAGTGTTTAATTGCATCTTAATTATGTTTGATTAAGTTTAGGTTTCATATGATTAATTTAATTAACTTAATTAGTTTATTTAAGGGGTGTGATTATTAAATTTAATTATGGGTTTGAAGTTAATTTTAGAGTTAGCTTTAATGTGACTTATTTTAATTAATTTGATTAATTAAGATGATGGATTAATTCATTAAATTTTCATTATTAAATGTTCGACAAATTAAGTTTGATTAAGGGTAATTAGATTAATTTAAGGTTTATTTAATTAAAGATCAATGCCTTAATAATTTAGGTTTAATTTATGTTTTGATTAAGTTTAATCTTAATTATGTTTGATTAAGTTTATGTTTAATATGATTAATTTAATTAACTTAATTATTTATTGATGTGATTATTAAATTTATTTAGGGGTTTGATTTAAGCTTAATCTTAGAGTTAGCTTTAATGTAACTTATTTAAATCAATTTGATTAATTAAGATGATGGATTAATTTATTAAATTTTCATTAAATAAATGTTTGACTAATTGAGTTTAATTATTTATGATTAGGATTTTACTTGATTTGTTTTATTTATTATGTTTGTTTGATTTCATTAACATGTTCAATTTAGTTGGTTTAAATATTCAATGGTTATTTAATTATCTCATCAAATGGATGTGATTTAATCATAATTAAATTTACTTTAATTTTATTTAGTTTAATTGATTAGTATGAAATTAAAAGTTTTCTAAGTTTGTTGAATTTTGAGTTTGATTTAAGATTTAATCATTTAATTGAGTTTTATTAATTAAATTGATTTAATCATATTTAATTTAATCTCCTTTAAAGATGATATTTTTTGATTTAAAGTTTGATTAATGATTTAATGAATGCTATTCAATTTCTGATTTTTATTTAATATTTGAGTTATTTTAGATTATATTTTAATTAACTTTTTAATTGTTTAAACTCTAATCTTAAGTGTTTATTTGGGTTTCTTAAGATTAAGATCAAATCATTTTTCTTAAGAGTCCTGTTAATTGATGTGATTTAGGTCATCTTGAAGATTTTTGTAAATTTTGAATTTTTATTTATTTTATTTTATTAAAATTGATAATCTGAATTTAAAAATTTAATTTCTCTCAATCCAGAAGTTTTTTAACTTGAACTTTTTATTGTAGGTGTATTTTAACATTTGTTTCAATATCTGAAAATCTTAACTTAATCTGACTTATAGTTTTGGCTTAATTAATGAAATATGGTTTTCACTAAAACCTAAATTAAGCTCACAATACTTAGTAAATTTTAAGTATTTTCTATTTGTTGGATTTCCCTCGGAGAGATGATTCCAACGAGCCCTTGCTTACAATTTTTGGTTAAGTATTTTATTTTCTATGAATTTTTGAAGTTTCAGATGATTTAAATTATTATTATTATTTATTTATATATATATATATATATATATATATATATATATATACACATGGTTTGGGTGGGAAAGATAGTGACCTAAGACTTTCTCCGACCGTCGATCACATATCGATATGGTCGGAGTAGCGATCGAGCCGTGATCGACGGGATGGATGACTGGACATCATGTGAACCACGGATCGGTCACCAAATCATTTCAAAGCATACAAAGTCGATTGTTACCTAAAGTCAGACACGTGATCGAGCCGTCATCGCATGAACCGCTTGGGCGTCGATCCGCCAATCGCGGATCGACGGTATGAGCCACCGGCGAAATGATTTTCGTGGGTATTTTGAAAAATGATAGTTTCTAAGCCAAAACTTGTCCAAATGGACCCGTTTTCACAACAATTCACACCAAAAAAATTCTATTTCCTATTTCGGATGATTTAAAATAAAAGTGCTGGATTTTTTAAAAGAAATTCCTAGAATCGTGGGAAATTTAATACAAAATATGCAAAATCTTAAGGCCAGCTACGGTTTGACGAAAGTTACCTCATCGGGGATGATTTTCGGCAACGGTGAAGATCCAAGGGAGATCCTATGTGTGGAAAGCTTCAAAGTAATCTTTAGTGCTTCTCTAACGCCTCCTTCTGACAGTGCTGTCTCACTAAGAGCAAATTCTTGTATTATTTGAGCTCAAAGTGGCTAAACGAAGTGGGGGATGGGTTCCCTTTTTCTTTGGGGAGTTTTTGGGAGCTGAATACTGGTGGGAGGAAGAGATCTCAAGCCTCATCACCCCCTCTTTTTAGAATTGTCAAAAATACAAAATAGTTTTGAATTTTTTGGCTCTAAATTGATTGTCATCTAGTTGGGGTGGTTGGAATGGATGCAAGATTGATTGAAGACTTTGGATTTTTTCTCCAAAGTCCTCTCTTGCTGTCATATGATCAGATTTATTCAATTGAAATATTGGAGACATATGATTGGGGGTTAAGTGCATGTGATGGGGGAATTAAATGAGGTTAGGTGGAATCTTATATGGGGGAGGATTCATGAGGGATTTAAAATGGGTTTGGTTTATTTTGGGCTGATCCCAAATGGGTTTGGGTCAGATTTGATCAGCCCCCAATGGGTTTTGGCTTAGTTTCAAGGGATTTGGCCCAATTTAGGTCATACGGGTCATTTTGGGCCAAATTGACCCATTTGACCAAAATTGGCCAAATTAGCTTAGGTTATGGGTTGATTCATGTTCAATTGACTAATTGAAGATGAATGTGGTCTTTGGTTTGAATTAATTTGGCTTTAATTTGTATTTAGGCCAAATTGACCCTTTAGGCCAATTTGGGCTAGGTTGAGTCAAGTGGACTCAATTAGGCTTGATTGACCAAATTGGGTTTAATTATAGCTTTGGTTAAGTTCAATAATCAATTTGGAATGAACTTGAGCCATTGGTTGCAATCAATTTTGGTTAAATCATGATTTTACCCGATTTAGTTCTTTAGGCCAATTTGGGTCAATTTGGATCAAATGGCCAATTGGGCTTGGTTTGTCCCAATTGATTGCAATTGATCATCCTAGGGAGATCAGCAATCATGGTGTAAGATTTTGGTGAGCTTAGTTCAATCCAATTTGGGTTGGATTAGAAGTTGGCTCAAATGGGTCCTTTGGCTCACTTTAGGTCAAGTGCACCTAAGTGAGTCAATTAGTTTGGTTTTGGTTTGATTCAAATTTAGTCAAACTTATATATGAGCCCTAGATTAAAATATAAGTTCAACGGTAATCAATTTGGAGTCTAAGGGATTTTGGCTCATTTGAAATTTTCAAGTCAAAAGGGCTAAGTTGAGTTTTACTTGGGTTGGTTTCGATTTGATTTGATGGTTGTAGGTTTCATTTATTTTTTGGTAGATAATTAAATGAATGATTGATTTAAGAGAAAATTGATTAGTTTTGACTTGATTTGGATAGAATTGAGCTAAGTTCAAAGAATTGGCTTAAAGGACTTAGATTGAGTTTGGATTTGATTTTTGATATAGCTTCAGTCATTTGAATTTGGATTTCAATTATATTTGTGAATATAAATGAAGGAAAAAAAATTGATTTATAAAGAGATCAATTGAGTTTGATTTGATTTAAGGGAAGTTTTGGCTAAGCTTATGAATATGGTTCATATGGCTTAGGAAAGGATTTTAAGATTTGAATTTGATTTTGGGTTTCAATCATTTAAAGTCAAATTTTGAAATTGGATTTGGAATTTGAATTTGAGATTTGAGATTTGATTTGAGAATTGAGTCTGGGTTTGATTTGATAAAGTGTATCTAGATTGGGTTTAGGCTATGGGATAGGTAAATTCCTTAAACCCTAAGGCATAGCCTATTCTTATGATTAACACTTCTAAGTCTCTAGGCTTAGGTTAGGTGTTCACCTAATCACTAGAAGTGTCTTACAATTAAGGAGTTCTTAGTGTCAAGAAGAGTCCTAAGTCTAATAAGAGGAGGTTAAGAGCTCACTCCAAAAGTGAGGTAAACAAGATTTTTAAAGAAAACTTGCTTCTCATGTGATCTTGGCCATTGGATCCTCCACCGGAAGGTGTGGACTTTATTGATTTGCTGGATCTAGTGAGCAATGGTGAATGGACTCATTCTCGCCTCACTGAGTGATGTTAGATCATGCACCGTCGTCCATGTTATCTAATGGACTCATGATTAGATATGTTAGATCGATGATTTAATCCAATTAAATGGGAATTAATCATACCATCTGATCTCGATGATAGAAAAGCTCCTACCGCCATGTAGGTGTCAATAGGATAAGTTTTAAGTAGCCAATCGCCATGGAAAGCGCCTTGTGGCACAAAAGATTAGGCTTTAATTAGGTTTAATTAATCATTTTTAATGATTGAAACTTCTAAAATCATAAAACATCATAGAGAAATAAAAAATGCAAATAATTTCTCATTTTAAAAGTATTTCAGAGGAGAATTAATTAAAAATGATCTTAACTAATTTTGAATAGTAATTAAGATTTACTTAAAGTTTAATTATAAAATTAATTAGCTTAATTACTTTTTAATTACTTGAGCAATTAATTCCAAATTTTGTGCGTTAATTTAATGGGATGACCTTTGCCTCCTATGATTTTCTTGGATTTATTGTTCACTTTATTAGAAAACTAATTAAAACCTTAACTACTTTTAAGTTAATTAATGATTAATTAATCCCATGAACAGTAATAAATTGTAATTAAGTTTATTAATTATTATTCAACAGTAAGTGACTAAGGAAAAGGGTTGGGACCCCTTTCCTTAAGTTCATTTCACCATTTTTATAATGAATTTAATTAAGATTTAACTAATTTATTAAATCACTTAATCAAATTGAAATCATAATCACATTAGACCTTAATTAAATCATGGGGTAGATCTTTAGTTGTTTAATAACCCAAAAGTTTAATGAAATTATGGTTCCTACATGTGTGGAAAACCATAAGAGTAATTAAGTCCCTTAATCAATTAACTATTAATCATGAGCCAATTGAATTAGGCCCTTTATTTTCTAGAATAAGTTTATTTTCCATGCATATCAAGTTGGCTCATAATTATTTAGTTAATTACTTTAAGGTGATGATAAAGGTAATTAATTCATCTAATTAATGGTTCAACTTAATTAACCTATAAAATCAACTTACATTTCCTTCAATTAAATCAAATCACTAATGAAATGCTTTAAAATAGTGATGATTTCTCTTCCTCCTGATCGATCAAATAAAATTAATTAATAAAGAAGCTTTGGTTTGCATTAAATAATCTTATTTGATTTGATTATCTTTATGAACTAGTTTGGTTGAATGAATACATGTTTATATTTGATTGTCCTCTTTCAATCATGTTAAATTTGGTATGTCATTTGAATTCATGCATCGATTCTTTCAAAATAAAGTAAAATAAAATGGATTTCCTTTATGTAAACTTCCATGTGTTGATTTAATTTAATATATATGGCTATTATCACTATTAAATTGAAATGTATTTTCAAAGCTTATAAATGAATAATAATATGTGTTATGATAAATAAATATAAGAAAATGTGCTTATAGCTTAAGTGTATGAATGTTAAGTTCTCTTCCTCTATCAAGTGTTGATTTATATAAGATTGAATGGAAATAAGTATATACTCATTTAATAAGTTTTTAAAGCCCCAAGGGTCATTTGATTTATATCACTTCCTTGCTTGGTCACTAAATCAAAAGATGAATCAATATTTATTTTCATTAAACAAAATCAAAATCCTAAACCCTAAACTACTGAACCCTAAATCCTAAACCCTAAACCCAAAAAATCCTAAACCCTAAAACATAAACCTTAAACCCTAAAACTTATAACCCTAAACCCTAAACCCTAAACCCTAAAAACCTAAAAACCTAAACCTAAACTAAATATAACCTAAAAATAAAATAAAAAAAACTTAAACCTAAATAAAATAATAAAATAAAATAAAAACCAAAACTAAAACCTAAACATAAACCAAAAAAATAAAAGAAAATAAAAAATAAAAAACTAAAATAAAATAAAATAAATAAAAACCTAAACTAAACTAAAAATAAAATAAAACTAAAAAAAAAACCTAAATAAATAAAACTAAATGTAAAATAAAATAAAGTAACCAAAAAATAAAATAAAATAAAAATTAAATAAAAACCTAAAACTAAAAATAATTAAAAAATAAAACCTAAACCTAAACTAAAAAAAATAAACTAAACCTAAAATAAACAAAATAAAAGAAAAATTAACCTAAACTAAAATAAACTAAACTAACTAAAATAAAAAAAATAAATAAACCTAAAACTAAACTAAAAATAAATAAAATAAACCTAAACCTAAACTAAATAAAAATAAAATAAACTAAAATAAATAAAACTAAACTAAAATAAATAAAATAAATAAAAAAAATAAATAAAATAAATAAACTAAAAAAATAAACCTAAATTAAAAAATAAAACCTAAAAATAAACCTAATATAAAAATCTAAAACCTAAACCTAAAAAAATAAAATAAAAACCTAAACCTAAACCTAAAAATAAAAATAAAACCTAAGCCTAAAAAATAAAATAAAATTAAAACTCAACTAAAAAATAAACCTAAACTTAAACCTAAACCTAAAAAATAAACTAAAATAAAAACCTAAACTATAATAAATAAACCTAAAATAAATAAACATAAATAAAAATAAAAAATATTATTAACTAAAATAAATAAAAAATAAACTAAATAAACTAAATAAAATCTATCAAACCTTTTTGATAAAAAGTAAAAAAATACCTAACATTTCAAACTTGATACACTTATGCGAGCCTTCTTCTATATCTAGCTCAAGTGTCACCTCCAAAGGAATGTACTAAAGAGCTAATAAACCATATAAGACTCATCCAATGAACTAGATTCTATATATGGATAAACCTACTACATATCCTGTGCCCAAAGGAGGTTTTCCACCAAACCCTCCTAACTAGCCTCTTCCTATGTCCGGTGGAGGTCGTCATCCTCCACATATGTTAATGGAGTAACTAACTATGAGTGGAATCTAATGTTAGCTCCACTTCCTCCTCCAAGTCTATACCCTAATTTTCTTTTCTCTTTTCTTTTCTTTTAATTTTCTCTTTTCTTTTTCTTTTCCTTTTCTTTTATTTTAAACTTTAAAGTTCACAAGAATAGATTTGTTGATTTTAAGGGACATCCTCATATAACCAAACTATAAATGGCTTGAGATCTCGACTAATAAAATCCAACCTCTCACCTAACTTCATACACCCATAATGAAACTATGTTGTTCTCATGTATCCATGGTCACCTAAGCAAAGTAAAGATTTATCCAAGTATATAATGTGAAACTAGCCTTCCAATCATCTATCTCCAAAACACTAAAAGGCTGCTACCTCACTTTGAGTATTCAATCTTCCCATCTACTTAAGTCTCTAGACACTAAGACTCTAGTCATAAGACACTTCTAAATTAGGTAAACACTAACCTAAGCCTAAAGACTTAGAAGGGTTAACCATAGGATTAAAAATAAGAGATTAGATAAGCCACCCACATACAACCCAAATCCAATCCATGTTCACCTAAACGAAACCTCAAGTTTAATTTAAACATCAAATTCAAGTCCAAATCCAAACCCAAATTACAAAACCAAATAAAGCCATGATCAAATCCAAACTTGAAACCCTTCCCATGTCATATGACCTATCCATGGACTTAGCCAAATCTTAATCCAAATCAATCCAAAATAATTTGATTTCCTAATTTATTTATTCAATCATCTTTCTAAAGATAAATCAAATCTATGATCAAATGAACAAAACTAAATCAAATTAAATCAAAACCTTCCTAAGCTATGACCTATGCCATGGACTTAGCCAAATCTTAATCCAAATCAAGTCAAACAATTGATTTTCTAAATAAATCATATTTTCAATATTCACAAAATTAAATAAAATATTCATTTAAATCATCAAAACTAAATTAAACCAAATCAAAATCCATAAGCCACATGACCCAACTCCATGGACATAAAGTTAACCTACCTAAGTTCATTTCACCTTTAAAATAAAATTAATTAAGATTTAACTAAAATTAAATCACTTAATCAAATTGAAATAATCACATAACCTTAATTAATTAAATCATGGGGTACATCTTTATGTGTTTAATAACCTAAAGTTGTTTAATGAAATTTAGTCCATATGTGAAACCATAAGAAAATTAAGTCAACTAACTATTAATCAGCCAATATTAGGCCCCTTTTATTTTAGATCATTACAAGTTTAATTTCCATGCATATCATCCTCATAACTATTTAGTTAATTACTAAGGTGACATAAGTAAGGGTAATTAATTAATCTAATTAATTAACCCATAAAATCAACTTAACTACATTTAAGTTAAATCAAATCACTAATGTGGAATGGGTAAACAATACGATTTTTCTTCTCTAACATGGTTGCTTGCATTTAATGCAATAAAAGGAATAAATAAATTAAATAAAAATTACTTTATAGTTGTTTATAGAGCTATAAAATTCATGACTTTGCATTTTTTTTGTTTGGATGACAAAATGTAATGTAAAGTAAATTGAACTAAATAAAATAAAATAATAACTAAATAAAAACCTAAACCTAAAAAATAAACCTAAACTAAAAAAAGCTTTAATAAAAAATAAAAATAAAATAAACAAAATAAAAAAAATTAAACCTAAACTAAAATAAATAAAACCTAAACCTAAACCTAAAATAAACTATACTTAAACTAAACCTAAACTAAATAAAATTCAATAAACTAAAAATAAACCTAAACCTAAACTAAAAAATAAAACCTAAAATAAATCTAAAATAAAAACCTAAAACCTAACCCTAAAAAAATAAAATAAAAATCAAAACCTAAACCTAAAAATAAAAAATAAAACATAAACTTGAAAAATAAAATAAAAATAAAACTCAACTAAAAAATAAACCTAAACCTAAAAAAAATAAACTAAAATAAGAAACCAAACTAAAATAAATAATCCTAAAATAAATAAACTAAACTAAATAAAAATTAAAAATATACCTAAATAAAAATAAAATAATAAACTCAAATAAATAAAAAAACAAACAAATAAACTAAATAAATAAACCAAAACTTAATTTAAAAAACTAAACCTTAAATCCTAAACTCTAAACCCTGAAACTAACCTTAAACCTACAACACTAGACTCTAAATCGTAAACCCTGAAACCCTAAACCCTAAACCCTAAACCCCAAACCCTAAAACCTAAATAAAAAAAAAACTAAACCTGAAACTAAAAAAAAAACCTAAACCTAAAATAAATAAAATAAAATAAACTTAAACCTAAACCAAAATAAACTAAACTAAAATAAATAAAACCTAAATCTAAACCTAAACTAAAAATAAAATAAACTAAAAAAATAAACCTAAACCTAACTAAAAAAATAAAACCTAAAAATAAACCTAAAATAAAAACCTAAAACCTAAACCTAAAAAAATCAAATAAAAACTTAAACCTAAACCTAAATATATAGGATAAAACCTAAACCTAAAAAATAAAATAAAAATAAAACTCAACTAAAAATAAATTTAAACCAAACCCTAAGCCTAAAAAATAAACTAAAATAAAAAACCTAAACAAAAAATAATTAAACCAAAATAAATAAACTAAACTACCTATATAAAAAATAAAATAAAGTAGATAAAATAAAATAACTAAAATAAACCTAAACCTATTGGTTTGCTTAATTTAAAAAAAAATTTAAACCCTAAATCCTAAACTCTAAACCTACAACCCTAAACCCTAAAACCCTAAACCCTAAACTCTAAACTAACCCTAAACCCTAAACACTAAACCCTAAAACCCTAAAGCTTAAACCTATACCCTAAATTCTAAACCCTAAACTAACCCTAAACCATAAAACTAACCCTAAATCCTTAACCCTAAATCTGAAAAAAAAACCCTAACCCTGAACCTTAAACCCTAAACACTAAACCCTAAACTCTAAACCCTAAAACCTACAACCCTAAACCCTAAACCCTAAACACCAAACCCTAAACCCTAAACCTTAAAGCTTAAACCCTAAATCCTGAAAACCTAAAAACCAAAACCTAAACTAAATAATACTTAAAAAAAACTAAACATAAATAAAATAAAATAAAATAAAAACCTAAACTAAAACCTAAACCTAAACCTAAAGCTAAATCTAAAAATAAAATAAAATAAAAAATAAAAACTAAACTAAAATAAAATAAATAAAAATCTAAACTAAACTAAAAATAAATAAAAAAGACCTAAAATTAAAAAGCCTAAATAAAATAAAAACTAAAAATAAAATAAAAATAAAATAAACATAAAATAAAATAAAAGAATAACTAAATAAATACCTAAACCTAAAAAATAAACATAAATATAAATAAAAAATAAAACCTAAACCCTAAACTAAAAAATAAGCTTAAACCAGAACCTAAGCCTAAAAAATAAAATAAAATGAAAAACCTAAACAAAAATAAATAAACCAGAAATAAATAAACTAAATTAAGTAAAAATAAAAAATAAACCTAAATAAAAATTAAAAAATAAAGTAAACGAATATAAATAAAAATAAACTAAATATACTAAATAGTAAACTTTTTTAATTTAAAAAAAACCTTAAACCCTAAAACCCTAACCTACAACCCTAAACCCTAAACCATCTATTTTTAAACCTAAACTAAAAAAAAATAAACCTAAATAAAAATAAAAAATAAAGTAAACTAAAATAAATTAATAATAAACTAAATATATTAAATAATCCTAAACTATGATTTAAATTAAAAAAAATAAACCTAAATCCTAAGCCTAAACCATAAAAAACCCCAAACCATAAAACCTAAACCCTAAACCCTAATACTATTAGAAAAGGCACCTTCTTGATCACCTTGATTTCAACTTTGTATAATGCCAATTATAGATACTTTGAGTTACCACAAGGGTATATACATTTGAATGAAGTGATATTTTAGTAGAGCTGGCTACCCAATTTATTTTCTGTGGTGATACCCGACCACAAATGGCCTCTTATTCTTTCACATTACATTTATAAATTGATTGATGATTTGCTTAGCTTGTGCATTAATATGCCATCTTTTCCTAGTTTCTTCCTTACTGATGTATGGTGGATGAATCTTAAGGAAAAATAAATCTTCTACCAAATTTAACAACTCAAAATTAAAATAAAGAACTCATAACCTCACCTAAAGCTTAAAAAAATCAAGATAAAAGAATTAGCAACCCCTTATGGATTAGTACTTCTTTTATAACATGCACAAATGCATATTATTTTCACTTTATTAGGGCTTCCACCTTGCCAAAGAAAACTTTTGACCTTTGAGAGCCATGGTGGAAACACACCTCCTTCTCAAATTTTGGCCTCATTTCTCATGCATTAGCATATGAATCCTATTAGCCTGAGTCAAAATGATTGTCCAAAAATGAAAATAACATGTAATATGATTTGCATTATTTAGGTCCAAGCACTACATGATCTAGTCTCTTTAGGGAGTGAGTTTAAGGACTAGTCTCTAAATAAATAATAGCTTAACTATCTATAAAGCATATGACTAGCCCACATGAATTTAAAACCATAGAGTTAGTTGGTGGCCACCGTGAGGTTCTAAGTCCAAGTAGTCGGGTGGTTTGTCCTCTCTTATGGAGGCAAACTAAATACTCATTTTTGCTTTAGATTTAGGTCATGCTTTTGGCCCTCACCAAAGCTCCCTAGATTTAGGTTCTGAGGTTGCTCCTCCCTTCTATAGGCCATAAGCATAAATCCTCACCTCTCTGGCATTTACATAATCTTGTGTTGTTTAATCATAAGCCATAAATTTCTAATGAAAAATTCAACTCAAACAAATTAAATGAATTTCAAAATGTAAAGCCCAATCATAGATCATTGAGATGCTCTCTAAGTTTCCTAGCATCGAGCATTTATTATCTTCATTTGGCTGATAATAACTCTCTTTGATCAATCCCATTTAATCTTCAAAAATGAACTAATTGATTGATAGTCCTACCCTATTGAAATCTTTAGAGACAATGATCATTTACCTTAATCGAGAGTTTTCCTAAGGGATCCCCATTCCTTAGATGTAATAAGTATGGGGCTTGCCTATAGGAACTTAAAACTCTTAAAATAAACCCCTTTTTTTTCCATGTAGGGAAGAATCTTTGGTACACCTCAAGACCCAACTGGGAGTCCTTATTTTGGTGATTAGCCATTGTGTAGGTGGTGATTTCTATCTTTGAGATAGTACACCTCTCCTCAAATCACCATCACCCTAATAAGTACATCTATGGATCTACATGGCATGACCAAGGTTATATTATTTATCTTCTTTCCAAAGGAGGATAGATGAAGGTAGAATAATAATTTTCCACCATATGGAGAAACCAAGAATGGCCAACTGATCTTTATGAATAGTATATTTATAGTATGGTTCTATCTAAGTTTTTTGATTTGGTCTATGGGTGCTCATTTTTATCTATGTCATCGCTTGTATCTTAGAAAACTTGGGGTGCTACTTGGTTGATGAAATCAAAAAGAAGAAAAGTTAAATCTAAATTTATTCATTGTTAAAAAAAAACTTAAACCCTAAACCCTAAACCTTAAAAACCTTAAGCCCTAAACATTAAACCCTAAACCCTAAACACTAAACCCTTAACTCTAAACCTTAAACCCTAAAAGCCTAAAACCTAAACCCTAAACCCTAAACCCTAAAACCATAAACCCTAAACCCTAAAACCTACAACCCTAAACCCTAAACCCTAAACCCTAAACTAATCCTAAACCCTAAACCCTAAATTAACCCTAAACCTTGAATAAAGATGTCATTAGAAGTAGATCTAAAGAATAACCTAATCCTAACATAGTTGTGGTAGCTAAAGAAAATGTCTTCAAGAGACTTTCCCTTAACTATTAGAGATTTGAATACCCTAAATCCTAAACCTAAATCATATTATAATACCATATATTATAGTATAATGTAGCATCATATATTTGAGCATGTAGTGATGTGTTTTTGGATGTTATAAGATGTTTCAAAATGTTTTAGTATATTATGGTATTGTCCCCTATAGTCTATATTAATATAAATCATAAAAATATTGATTTAATAAATTAGATGATGAAATTTGTTAAATTTGAAGTGGTAATTAGGTTGTAGTACCAAAGGTGTGCAACGCCACTTATAGTAAAAAAGTAAGATTTTATGTTCAAAATAAACTTTATATGTTGTAGCATAATTTAGCATCATATATCATAATATATTGTTCTACGCATTTTAAGTTCTTTTAGTATTCTACAATCATGCAGTTGAGCCTATACTAGCTTTATTTATAAAAATGTTGATTTAGACTTCAAAATGGTGGAATTTGGCCAAATTCATAATAGGTAGAGCATGGCATCATAATATATTGTTTCAATTTAAAATATGTAAGTGATATGACTAAAATAAATAGTTTTTATTATTTAGACTAATTTTATGATTTTATATCTTAAGCAATCCCTTGATGTGATATGCAATATAATATAATATGTATATAATAATATAGGATGCCATAACATAGTGTAGCACATGCATTATAGGATACTATTGTGTATTACTACTTATTGTTTAGCATATTTTAGTTTGTTATAGTATGATGTAGTAGAGTTACTACTGGTATAATTCATAAAAATACTAATTTATAGGCTCAGATGATGGGATTTGGCCAAATTTAAGGTAAGCTTTAGGAACATTATTAGGAGTGTGCTATGGTGTGTCATTTAATCAAAAGAATGGAATTTTTCATCCAAAATAAATGTTCATTTTTCAACCAAATTTTATAAATTTTTTGTTT
Source organism: Cymbidium sinense (assembly GCA_021442155.1). NCBI lineage: Eukaryota > Viridiplantae > Streptophyta > Magnoliopsida > Asparagales > Orchidaceae > Cymbidium > Cymbidium sinense. Next base: position 328,870,193 of record CM038214.1, on the reverse strand, counting down.
AAAGTGATTCATTTTAAGGTGTAATGTAAGATAATATATCATATGAAAGCATATTAAAATATAATGTACATAACAATATAACATCACATATATATGAATGTGGTGGTGTGTTACTAAATGTTATTGTACATTTTAGTATGTTTTACTTTTGTTATAATACATTGGGTCAAAACTCACAAAAATATTAATTTGAAGGTGAGATGGAAGAATTTGGCCAAATCAAAATACACACCAAGAAGAAACACAAAAAATTATACTATTTTGTACCATTTCTAATAGAAAATAATAATTTCATCCAAATGAACATTATTCACCTTTTGAGAAAATTTTGTTATTTGTTCCTTTTAAGTGATTCTAATATTAGATAATATATTATATTATAGAAATTATAATATAACATCATATATTATAATATAATATAGTGTTAATTCACACTATAATATGCTTAGCATGATATTGTATAGTTAGTTTGAGCTTGCACCATCACAAATCATAAAATGTTGATTACAATGTTAAGATGATGTAATTTGAACGAATACATTATTAGGCTTTTGGTTGAAGCATTAAAGGTGTGCATAAGAGAAGAAAGAAGATTTGATGAGAATTCCATGTCAAATACATGGAGAAAGATCCATTAGGAGATCACACGTGCATTGGACATGACATGTGAGGGGTCTATGTCGAGGGCATAGAAGAAGAAAATCTGCTGGGGATAAGGTTTGAATTTGATTTGATTATATGATTTGTAGAAAGAAAATCTATTGGGGATAAGAATCTATAATCCACTAGGGATTAAGATCAAATCACTTTAATTTGTTTTATTTTAATTGATGTCGAGGCATATCTACTAGAGATATGGGCTCGAGTTCGCTAGGGATTGGGTATATGAACCTTCAACTAGGGAAGCAGGTTCATGCTATCTGCTAGGGATTGGGATTTGAGTTTGATTTCATAGATTTGTTTGGGGATGTATCCACTGGGATAAGAGTTTGGTTGGATTTCATTGATTTAGATTCTACTAGGGGAGTTGGTTTAATTTAGCTCCACTAAGGAGGTTGGTTTTGAATGTGATTTGTTTTCTTGACTTATTTATATATGATTTGGGGCTCCACTAGGGGATGGGTGTGATTTAACTCATCTGGGGAAAATCAGAATGGGGTTAATTTAATCTAAGTTAATGTATGGACTCTATCGGTGTGCAATGGACCCACTGAGAATGGGCTATGTTAGCCATGACCTACCTCATGTTTACAAATCCAAAGGGATAGTCTACCAGCTGTGGGGTAGAGCTAGCCAACCTAAGGGGATGCCTTTTAGTGTGCAATGACTGTGCTAGGAAGAAGGCATAGCAGACTGACATCTTCTAAAGAGGGGAACAATTATTCAGATGACCTGTTGGTTGCAAAACAAATCAAAGCTAACCTAGGGTGACTGAGTGAATGTCGTGGGGGACTTATGTCAACTCAAAAGTAGTCAAGATTAATTTATCTTAATTTCATGTGATTTGATATGGTTTGTTTGGTTTAATTTGATTTTGAATTGAGGGCATATCCGGGATGTGAGCTCAACTAAATTTGATAGATTTAATTTATGGACCATGTTAGTGTGCGATGGACCCACTAAGATGGGGGTATCTCAGATTTACAAATCTAAAGGGATAGTCTATAGTTTGTGGGGTAGATCTAGCCAACCTAAGGGGTTTCCTTTTAGTGTGCAACAACTATGCTAGAAAGAAGGCATAATAGACTTACATCTTCTAAAGTACAAAAAAATCACTAGGGTGACCTGTTGGTAGCACAACAAATTGAACCCGACTTAGGGGCGACTATTGAGTGAATTCCACTGGGGACTTATATCAACTCTACAGTAGTCATGCAATTCCTATAGGGAGTTTTGTTGACACTTCCCCAAAAGATAGATACCGCTGGGAAATGGTATGTGCTAGGGTGTCCTCCTAATCCACAAGTGAATATATATTTTGTTTATATGTTTATGGACCCTATTGGTGCAAGGGACCACACTAAGAAGGGGCTATATTGACCTATCTCAATTAGACCAAGGGAGAATATGCACATCCACGATGGATTCTCCAACCATATGGGTTACTAGAAAGGGAAACTATCCAATCGTATGTCTAAATGGACATGACATGATCCAAATATAGTGCCCACAAGGGAGGTGTGTTGCTAGGGGCATTATCCTAAGCCGAAAAGAAAGCCTATAGTTGATGGCCAACTCAAGGAGAAAGCATAATGACTTACATCTACCATGAGTGGTGTACCCCAAGGCAGAACTAACCAACCTAAGGTGTATATGTCACATGATGAGTGGTGTATCCATCAGATAGTGACAACCAACAAACCTAAGGTGCTCATCGTGCAATGATCAACTTGGAAAGAAAGAGTATAGGCTTACAACTTTCCAAGCAAAATTGATCATCAAGATAGTCTATCATTGGGGATGATGCTATCTAACCTAGAGTGACTATGGAGCCCGAGGAAGGACGACCTAGACTTGAAGTGCAGAGGGAAGGAGCTACTAGGGGCTTATTGTAAACCTCAAATATACTTGATTAGTCAGTGCACAAAGGCTAATCCAAGAATAAAGTGTAGCAAACTCACATTCTATTAAATGAAGCCAATATGAGGTAACTTACCGGCCATGCAATAAGGCCTACCAAACTAACAAGGCACTCATCAGTGTGTAGTGGCCAAGTAAAGAAGGGTAGCATAAATCTTCCAAAGAAAGAAGACCATGGGTGACACACTAGCGTGGTAGCACATCACCTAACCCAGAGTACCATCGAAAGTGAGTGCAATGGGTGTTATCTCAACTCTAAGTAGCCCAAGATAATAGATATGTGTTTATTTTATATGTTTTCGAGTAGTTTGTGTTTGTGTTGTATCGATGAAGGATATGATGGCACTCAGGTTCCTTACACCTACCCTAAACACATCATGGTGGCTTTGCAAATAAGAATACTTTCAACATGGAAGAGATTGAATTCAAAATGGAATTTTCATTGATGATAATTATTTTCTAACATGATTTATAATATTTTTTTAAGTAGAACCCGTTGATTAGAAGCATTGGGCACTCTCTTATGATTAATAAGTGATAAGATCTTGCTTAGTAGGCCTCTCTATGGTAGAAGGTCCTTCCCAAGTGGGTTCAAACTTGCCTCCCATCTTACAATGGGCAAAAATTAGTCTCCTTAGAACTAAAATAAGCTCTCCTACTTGAAAAGCTCTAGGATGTACCAATGTACAACTCAAAGTTTTGCCACATCAGAGTGCTCTCTCCTCCACCTTCAAGCTTTTCTAATCACAACCTAGCATTCTGCTCGTTTGTGATCTTGCTACCCATAACTATCCTTCTTGATGGGCATTAGACTTGTAATGGTAGAACGGCTTCAGACCCATACACTAAGGAGAAAGGAGTAAACTGAGTTGGAGTTCTATTTGTGGTGTGGTAGGCCCATAAGGCTTCAACTAATTGCTCATGCCACTATCGCTTGTTGTTGTCGAGTGTCTTCTTTAGTATTTTGATGAGAGTTTTGAATGCTTCAAGTTGTTTGCCCCCTGTAGTTGATGGTAGAATATCCAATCTATGTTTTGTCCCCATGCAAAGTTATTAATCTCAATGCAATTGAATGCATTAACATTATTAGATATAATTCATCGAGACACTCTGAACCTATACACGTTATGGTTTCTAAAAAATTGGAGCACATGCTGAGCTGTGACCTCTCTAAGCAGAATCACCTTCACCCATTTAGAAAAGTAGTTAGTAGTAAGAAGATGAACCATCTTGGAAGAAGGAGGATCAATCACCACTATGTACATTCTCAATCGAATGGCCATGAGGCCAATGTAGGATGTAGAATGGTTGGTGTAGACCACACCATGTATTTGACATTGTCCTTGCCTAGTCAGACATACAATCTTTGATCATCAATGGCCAATAGTATCCTAGTCTCTCTTCATCTTCTGACAGATTGGTTGGCTCCACATAATCTTGAGTGTACCTTGGTTACGATCTTATGGTCATCGTGCTAGTCTACATATTGTAACCACATATGATTGAAAAGATCGTACATGACACCATCCACAAGAGCATGAAAGTGCTCTCTACTTCATCGATTTGGGACTCTCTTGAGGTAGTTTTCCTTTTTAGATAATCCATGAATGGTTGCCTCCATTCTAACTCCTTGTCCTTCTTGGTAATGGTAATCTCCCCTTGAAGAGAGTACTTTTTGATGAGTTTAATATCAAGAAGGGATAAGACTAATCTATTTTGGACCTTTATTGATATGGACTCATCCTCCGGACAAGCCAACACCTTGCCAAGCTTGGATAAAGCATAAGCTATGACAATCTCTCCTCGAGGAATCTTATAAATTATAACCTCTGGGATTTTGGCCAACAACTCCATGGTGTACTTGTGGTAGTGATGGAGCTTGGGCTTTATAACCTTATAGGACTCAGCGATTTAGTTGATAATTAGCAGAGAATCCTCAAAGTTGTTGATGTTCTTGATGCTTAGAGTAACGACTAACTCTAGACCAGCAATTAGAGCCTCATATTCAACTTCATTTTTGGTACAAGGATTGGACAGACGATATGATAATCTCATCACATCACAGTCTGAAGTTAAGAGAACTATTCCTACCCTTGCCTTTCCTGGAATAGTAGATTATGGTTCATCTCACCTTTGAGAGGAAGTACCATCAAATTACATCTCATAGCGATGAATGCTAGTATCCCCTAAGTTCATGATTTATTCATCGGGGAGACAATCACTAAGCAGAGAGTCAACAAAAATTGGGTGTGCTGCTAAGAAATTTGCTAGTGCTTGTCCTTCACCACATGAAGTGGTATGAAGATAATGAGATAGTGGATAGCTTCAGTGGTGTCATGAGATACTGTAGTGGATTGATCCTAGATATTAAGTTTACCTTATGCAGAAGCATGTACTATTGTAGCTTTCAGGATGCAAAGATTAAAGCTAGGCAATGCTTCCCAATGAGTGGATGATTAGCCTTAGTAGGGATTGCATTTTACTTCCCTTCATTGTTGGCTTGGGCTAACAAAACACCAAGGGAGTCATCTAAGGTAGCAGTGTAAAGTATGAGATGCTTGCCCGAGATAGGGGTTACTAGAACTAGTGGCATCATCAGGTAATGCTTGATGTCTTCGAAGGCATGCTCACACTTGTCATCCCACTTGAACTTGGCATCCTCTTTGATAAGTACTGAGAATGGTTGAGATCTTCCTGATAGGTTGGTTATAAAGTGTCTTAGATATGCCAACCACCCTTAGAATGATCTGAGTTGAGTTAAACTTTTAGGGGGTGGCATTTCTAATATCACCTTGATCTTCTTTGGATCAAGTTTGATTCCCTAATGTCGGACAACAAACCCAAGAAATTTTCCTGAAACTACTCTGAATGCACACTTTATGGGGTTCATTTTGATATTAAATTATCTTAACTGTTTGAAAATTACTCTCAAGTTAAAAAGATGGTCTTCCTTTTCTCTACTTTTGACCATGAGATCATCGACATAGCACTTGACTTGATGATGAATAAGTTCATCTAAGATTTGAGTTATAGCCTCCGTATGTAGACCAAAGATTTTTAAAGATGGAAGGCATGACATTATAGCAATAGATTTCGATCAGAGTTCTAAAAGCAGTGTTTCTTTCATCTTTAGGGGACATCTTTATTTGGTTATATCTAGATGAGCCATCCATGAAAGAGAAGACTGCATGAGATGAGATAATGTCCACCATCAGCTTGAGGATTGGTAGTGGAAATTATCTTTTGGACATGCCTAAAATCAATGCATATGTGAATTTTGCCATTATTTTTCTTAACCGGGATGATGTTGGCTAACCAGGTAGGGTATTTTTCTTCTCGGATGAAGCCAGCATCGATCAATTTCTTGACTTCATAAATGACCTATTGTTCTATGTCTAATCACATGCATCTAGGAGCTTGCTTGTAGGGTTAGCAGTTGGCTCTATTACTAGTTTATGGACCGCTACTTCAGGAGCCAATCCAGGCATCTCTTCAAAACACCATCCAAAGTAGTATAAAAAAGTACCAATAGCCAACTAAGTCATTGGTTTCAATTTCATTCAACAAAGAATTGATGTATGTCGTGCATGGATCTTCTTCAATTCCTATTTTTTAGTTGATGGTCGACTTGATCTCTTCTTCAAACTGCAAAGGCATCTTTGACTTCAAAATCATCTAAAAGTTAATGTGATTTGAAAAGAACATATATTAGATTCCAAATGATTGGTGATGACTAAGTAATCTAATCATCATTAATGGACCAATCCTAATCCTGTCTTGATTGAGAGTTGTTGCATTTGTTCTTCCATATTCTTTCAAAGTAGTTTGACCAAGTATGTGAGATTAACCCTTTCTTTGCTAAATTATTAACACAAGGCAAGTATCAATCAAAAGGTAATTCTATTAAATGTTTATATGAATGATCCTTAATCAACATATCGAGAGGATGATACTCCCAAAAAAACCTCTGAAGTCTTCACATGGATGACTTGGGGCTTCCTTAACTACCAAACCCTTGAGAGTAAAGGGGTTTGGGTTCCCCAACCGATGTAATAACCATTTTACATGTAGACTTGGATACACTTATGCTTTGCTTTGGAGCCCGCTTCATCGCCTCTCAAGTGTCACCTCCAAGGGAATCTATCCCGAGAAGAGTTGGTGTGCTAACCATATAAGACTCATCCTATGAACTAGATTCTAAGTCTAAAAAAGATAACATGTGTACCCTTGTACTGGGACATATCTTCTATTGGTGGCTAATAAGAAGGTTTTCCACCTGACCTCTAAACCGGCCTCTTTCTTGTTTGTACCCATATGTTCAATGGAGTAACTAACTGCTAGAATCTAATGTCCTCCACTTCCTCCAAGTCTATTTTCTCCCTTTATTTTCTTTTTTTATTTTCTTTTTTTCTTTTTTCTTTCTTTTTTAATTTTCTTTTTCTTTTTTTATTTTATTTTGAACTTTGGCCAAGTTCATAGACTTGTTGATTTTCAAGGAGGTTAAGTCAGATCCCTCATATATGCACCTCATGAATTGTTAATGGCTTGAGATCTCCTTTAGAAAATCTCATCTCTCATAAACTGACGATGTAGATGGAACTATGTTGTTCTCATGCATCCATGGTCTCCCAACCAAAGCATTGAAATATGTATCTAAGTCTATAATGTGGAACTTGGCTTTGATCTTCCAATCATCTATCTCCAAGGGGAAACACTATGGAGCCTAAGGCCTATTAACCTTACTTTTGGAGTGCGGACTCAACTTCCCATCTTAGACTTACGAGTCTTCTAGAAACTAAGACTTCCCTTGTCATAAGACACTTCAAACAATTAGGTAAACACTTAACCTAAGCCTGGAGACTTAGAACGATTAACCATAGGATTAGGTTATCACTTAGGGATTATGATAATACACCTACCCTACAACCCAAATCCAATCCATGTTCACCTTCTCAAACAAAACCTCAAGTTCAATTCAAACATCAAATCCAAATCTAAATCTAAACCCAAATTCCTAAAACCAAATGATTGAAGCCCATCAAATCCAAACTTGAAACCCTACATGATATATCCCATGGACTTAGCCAAATCTTAATCCAAATAAATCCAAAATCAATTGATTTTCTCATAATAAATATCTTCAATCATCATCCTAAATATAAATCAAATCTACATTGAAATGATCAAAACTAAATCGAACTAAATCAAAACCGTTCTTAAGCCATATGACCTATCCCATGGACTTAGGAAAATCTTAATCCAAATCAAGTCAAACACAATTGATTTTCAAAAAATATTTTCAATCATCTTCACAAATTTAAATGAAATATACATTTAAATCTAAATCAAACCAAATCAAAATCCTAAGCCACATGACCAAACTCCATGGACTTAGGAAAATTCCTTAATTCCAAAACCCAAATTCAATTGATTTTCTCATGAATCAATTATATCTTCAATCATATTCACAAATATAAATGAAATCTACAATCATCAAGCCAAACCAAAATTAACCCAAGTCAAACCCAACTTAACCCTATTGACTTGAAATATTCAAATGAACCAAAACCCATTTGAACCCAACCAATTGTAATTGAATTTATATATCAATCCAAAATATATTGAAATCAAATCAAAACCTAAATCAAAAACTAAACCTAATTGGTCCACTTGACCTAAAGTGGTCAATTTGACCTATTTGAGCCAAGTTCTAATCCTACCCGAATTTGATTGAACCAACCCCCATCAAAACCTCCCATCATGATTGTTGATCACCCTAGGTTGATCAACACAAATTGTCAACTAAGTCAACTTGGTCATTTGACCAAGTCAACCCTTAACCCATATGAACCCAAACTAGCCAAATTGTAAACCTAAGACAAATCCTTTGAAACCAATGATTCATACCAAATAAAAAATCAATATTTGAATATGACTGAGTCAACCAAACCCAATTGGCCCTCTTCACCCAAGTTGACCCAACTTGACCTAAAAGACCAAATTGGGGAAAATCAAAATATAAACCAAATTGATTACAACTAATGTCTCAAGTTCAATACAAATTGATTGTTAAACTTGACCAAAGTGATTGACCCAATTGAACCCCAATTGGCCTACCTACAATCATCTTAATTGGTCAACTAAACCTAAACAAACACCCACCAGCCAATTTGGTCAAATTGGTTAACTTAACCCATTTGACCCAAATGAATTCAAATGAGCCAAAATCAAATCTAAGCCTAACTAAACCAAACCAATTGAACCAAAACATCCCAAATGATCATATGAACTTGACCAAACCCTTGGTTTGACCCAATTTGACCAATTGGTCAACTTGACTAACCTAATTTGACCTAAATGAGTCAAATTGAGCCAAACCTAAATCAACTCCAATTGACTTGAAATTTGGGCTAACCAACTTCATTTCAAATCTTCCAAAATCAAATCCAATGCCAAATGATCATTCTACCATTGGGTGAAGGGAATCACATGAGACAAATCACCCATGTAAGTGGTCATTTCTATTCCTTGGCCACTTAGTACTCTACCAATGGTCCACTTAGGCACTACCCAACCCAACCCAAGTGGTTGGGTCTGTGAACCATGGAGGTGAAATCACCTCACCCTCCCCATTGGAGCATTTGAAACCCATACACCCATGATTCCTCCTCGCCACCTCCACACCTTCAACCAACCAAGTCATGCCAACTCACCTCCTCCTGGCCACCCACGACACATGCCACACAATTACAAGCCAAACCCAATCCCACCATCAAGATGAAAGAGGGTATACACCCCCTCATTTCCCCTCAAACACACACAAAAATCATTCCTTAGAGACCTAGCTACCCAAGAGCCACTAGAGCTATTCCCTTTCTAAGCTCCAAGTTCATTCTCGAAAATGCCATTCTATTCATTCAAAATAGACACTCCAATTTTAACCTAACTTCTCCATTTCTCTCCATCAAACTCAAATTAACTTTGAACGCACCTTCCGAGGCCTCATCCAAACCATCTCCCAAGCTTCCCAAGCACTAGAGGTGGGACTTCGATCAAAGTGGAGCTCCAAATCATGTTCATGGCCTTTGAGTGAACGCCAAGGAATTGATCCACATTTTTCATCTCCACTCACGATGAAGCTTCCTCAATCCGAAGCTGTCTTGAGGTATGCTTCCAAAATTGATCTTTAGCAAAAATAGGTTGGAGCTTTTGAAGAAAACTTGCATGTCATGTGATCTCGTTGGATCCCCTTCAATCAGAAAGTGTGGGATCCTTGGAGTTGATCGAGCTCATGTAAGCTCGCATCATGTGTGCAATGATAGATATCCCACCCTCACTCATGACGTTAGATCACGACCGCCCTGCTCGGATTGGAACAAACTATCGGAGTAGATCCACTAGATTTTGATTTAATCCTATTAAGCTATGATATTAATCATAGCCGCTCGATCTTGGGACGATGGACCACCACCGCCATATAAGCGAAATGGATATGTTTAAATAGCCAATCTCATGCCATGGAAAGCATGCAAGCACATGGCCAAAAGGATTAGGCCTTAATTAGGCTTAATTAATCATTCTTTAATGGTTGAAACTTCTAAAAACCACAAAAAAATCATAGAGAAATAAAAAAATGCAAATAAATTCTCATTTTAAAGGTATTTCAGAGGAGAATGAATAAAAAATGATCTTAACAAATTTTGAATAGTCATTAAGGTTTAATTACAAAATTTATTAGGTTAATTACTCATTAATTACTTGATCAATTAATCATAAATTTTGTGGGTTAGTTTAATGGGATAACCTCTACCTCCCATGATTTTCTTGGGATTTATTGCTCACTTAATTAGAAAAATTGACAAATTAAACCTTAACTACTCTTTTAAGATAAATAATGATTAATTAATCCCATGAATAGTAATAAATTGGTTAATTAAGTTTATTATAATCATCAATAAGTGAACCCCCCTTTCCTAAGTTCATTTCACCCTTTTTAAAATGAAATTAATTAAGATTTAACCAATTAATTAAATCACTTAATCAAATTTAAATCATATTCACATCATACCTTAATTAATTAAATCATTGATAGATCGGTGTTTAATAACTTTAAGGAGTTTAATGAAATTATGGTTAGTCCACATGTGTGAGAAAACCATAAGAGTAATTAAGTCCCTTAATCTAATTAAATATTAATCATGAGCCAATTATAATAGGCCCTTTTATTTCTAGATCATTACAAGTTTATTTTCCATGCATATCATGTTGGCTCATAATTACCTTAATTAAGGTGACATAGGTAAGGGTAATTAATTCATCTAATTAAGGGTTCAACTTAATTAACCCATAAAATCAACTTAATTACATTTCCTTAAATTAAATCAATCACTAATATGGGAATGGGTTTAAAATAACAAGTGATGATTTCTTCTCCTTTTTAAATCAAATCAAATCCAAAACTTAATTAATAAAGAAGCTTTGGTTTGTTTTAAATAATCTTATTTGATTTGATTATCCTTAAGAACTAGTTTGGTTGAATGAATCACATGCTTATATTTGATTGTCCTCTTTCCAATCATGTTAAATTTGGTATATCATTTGAATTCATGCATCCATCTTTTCAAAATCAAGTAAAATAAAATGGATTTCCTTTATGTAAGCTTGCATGTGTTGATTTAATATATGTGTCTATTATCACTAGTAAATCCAAATGTATTTTCAAAAGCTTATAAATGAATAGTAATAAGTTATGATGCTAGTTATAAAATTAAGAAATGCATGTGCTTATAGCTTAAGTGTATGAATGTTGAGTTCTCTTCCTCTATTCATGTGTTGATTTATATAAGATTGAATGGTAATGGGTATATAGTCTTCACATCTTGAGAAAATGAGGCTTTAGTCACCCCAAGAAGGTCACTTGACACTTCCTTGGTTTATCACCCATTTTATTTCATTCTTATGTATTTCAACATTAGAATTTGGATAGAGCTTTAATTCATACATATAAATGATTCAATAAAAAAATATATACAATCTTTTGCATAGTTTTTTCCCATTTTATGTATACATCCATGTGTGTCCAAGAAAACTAAGTATATAGTCTAGGCATCCTAAGAAAACAAGGCTTTAGTTAGCCCCAAGGAGGTCATATGATTACCTCACTTCCATGGTTTAACAACTACACATACTTGCCTATATCTTTGTACATGTATATGTATATGTGATTAGTGAATGAAAATCCCATTTTACATTAAAATTGCATGCATTCATAATTGACTAAGTGGTTGAATTAATTAGCCATATGATTTGGAGCTTACTTCATATGTTCTTGTATACGAATTTACATATGTTTGAATGCAAATGGGTATATAGTCTGGACATCCCGAGAATACGAGGCTTTAGCTAGCTCCAAGGAGGTCAATTGATTACCTCACTTCCCTGGTTTAACAATGACACGTGCCTATCTAATTTCATTCTTATGTCATTTTTGTATAATAATAAGGATAAAGTTTTAAATTAATATGTTTAAATAATTCAATACAACAACAACAACAAGCCTTTATCCCACTAAGTGGGTTGGCTACATGAATCCTTCATCTCCATTGTGTCCTATTATGTGTCAAATTCTCATTTAATTCAAGTATACTAAGGTCATTTTTTATACATCTTAACCAAGTCTTTTAGGTCTACCTCTACCTTTCTTAACATTCAAATGCATCTACTCTCCTAACCGGTCATCGGATGATGACGCTTTATGTGGCCAAACCATCTAAGTAACTCTCTAATCTTATCTACCACTGGAGCTACCCAACTTTTTCTAACATACTCATTTCACATTTTATCTCTAAGAGTAAAGCCATCCACCCGAAAGCATCCTCATCTTTGTAATACTTAACTTAGTCTTATGCTTCTCTTTTATTGGCCAACTTTCTACACCATAAGTCATTGCAGGTTCTACCACCATCTTGTAAAATTTTCCCTTAAGTTTAAGTGGAACTTTTCTATCACATAATAGGCCAGATGCATTCCTCCACTTCAACCATCCAACTTGAATTCTACTAATAACATCTCCATCTATTTCACCATCATTTTGAACAATAGAGCCTAAATATCTGACTCGCTCACTCTTATTAAGACTTGTTCACCTAATGTCACAATACTACCACTAGAACTTCTACAATTAAAATTACACTCCATATATTCAGTTTTAGATCTACTTAAATGAAAACCTTTAGACTCTAAAGTTGACCTCAAAAAAAGTTTCTCTTGGACTCTCTAGTCTTATCAACAAGAAGAATGTCATCAAAAAAAGCATACACCAAGGTACATCTTCCTATAAATAAATGCCTAGTAAGAACATCCATAACTAAAGTAAAAAAGATAAGGGCTTAAAGCTTGATGTAATCCAACAAATAAGAAAATATTTTGTCAATCCTCCTTGTGTTTGAACACAAGTAACAACTCTAGTATACATATCCTTAATGACTTGAATATAACCAATATTAACTCATTTCTATTCTAGAACTTTCCAAAGAACATCTCTTGAAACTTTATCATAAGTTTTCTCTAAATCAATAAATATCATATGTAGATCCTCCTTACTTTCTCTATACTTCTCCATCAAACCTCTTAACAAACGTATAGCATCCATGGTAGATCTACCTGGCATGAAACCAAACTGATTGTAAGAAACTTCTGTATGACATCATAACCTATGCTCAATTACTCTCTCCCATAATTTTAATGTATGATTAACTAATTCTATACTTGCTATAATTTGCACACATCACCTTTATTCTTAAATATAGGAACCAACAAACTCTTTCTCCACTCATCCGCATCTTTTAGTCTTTAAAATAACATTAAAATGATTTGTAAGCCAAGAAATTCCTTGATATCTCTAAACATATAAATACTATTTATTTTTCCACATTTCATTTTCTTTAAAGCTTCTCAACTTGATTTACTAATATGATGTTAAAAATAAAATTTTATTTTTGTTTAGGTATTAAGGTTGCTAAAATCAATCATACTTTCGATCCTTCATTGAAAAGTTTATCAAAATATCTCATCCACCTATTTTCAATATCTTTTCTAAGAAAAGTACTTTATTATTTTCATCCTTAATACACATCACTTGAACTAGGTCTTTACTTCTTCTATCTCTTTGGTTGGCTAACTATACATCTTTTACCTTCTTTGTATCTAATCTATTATATAAATCAAAAAAGATAAATTTTTTGCATCATATATTGCTTTCATAGAATCTCTAGAAACTTTATATCTTTTCCAATTCTCCAAGTTTTACATCTAAACCAAGTTTTATAATAATGGTTTTCTTATCTTTTCTTGCACTTCGACTCACCACCAACTATTCTTATTAAAAGAAGCTTTTCCTTTTGATTCTCCTAGCACATTTTAGCAACTTGCTTAATTTCACTTGCTACTTTTTTTCTCACATAACATTAGCTTCCTTAACATCCCAAATTCTAAGCTCTTGTTTGCTCTTAAAAATATTTTATTTGTGTTCTTTAAGTGTCCCCATCTAATCCTAGGACAATAATTTGATTTTTTTCCCTTCTTTCATCTTAAAATCTAAAACTAACAATCGATGTACTTAAACTTTCACTTGGAATGACCTTACAATCTTTACAATCTAAATGATCTATTTTTCTTATGAGAAAATAATCAATCTGTGTTTTTCTAGATCCATTTTTATAAGTAATAATATGTTCATCTATTTTCTTAAATAAAGTTTTAGCAACTATAAAATCATAAGCTAAGATAAAATCTAATATATTCTTCATTAGTCACCCAAATCCATAAATACCACCATGAATACTTTTAAAATCTTCTACCACTTTACCAACATGTCCATTTAAATCTTTCCTTTTTTCTTCAAGAGGTATCTTTTGTATCAATCCCTCTAATTCATTCCAAAATTTTCTTTTGAGCTTACATCCAAACCTACTTGAAGAGCATAAACACTTATAACATTGATAATCTTAGTATCAATAATAATCTTTAAAGCTATAATTCTCCACATATTAATATTTATAACATTATCCTTCAAACTTTTATCTATAATCTGCATACCATTTCTAATTTGACTTCTACCTAAATACCAAAGTTTAAAACCTAAACTATCAATCTCCTTGGCCTTCTCCCCAACCCATTTAGTTTCTTGAACACATAAAATATTTATCTTTCTATGAACCATAATATCTATTAATTATATTAATTTACCTGTAAGAGTACCTATATTCAAGATCCTAACCTAATTCTAGTTTCATGGACTAACTTTTGCACATTTGTCCATAATGTGGGAACCTTGCTTATTTAACACACCGCCATGAAAAAATTCTGCTTATTTTTTCACTATATTCAAGACATACAATGCATCGCCTGTGGGACCCCTAGATTAACACACAATGATTTAAAGGATTCATGTCATGATTATTTTGACATGTTATGCTTCTTACATCCTCGCAACCCTCCACTTTTCACATCCGCACTGGGACCAAAGGTAGTGTTTAAATGATTCAATCAAATAAAATATAAATTCTAAACATACACATACATTCATCATTTAAGTAAAGTGCTAAAATATGTAATTAAGATTAAATCATATGCATGTTATGTGATGGAAAATAATGATTTAATATATGTCATGGTAGTAATTCAATTAAATTAATCTTAAGATGCCTTTCATTTTGAATAGGATTATTTAAAGTGAATCTTAGGATTAATTAAATCATTTAATAAGCCATTCACTAAAGAGAACAAAATCAAATTAATATACTTTAAAAAAGAGGTAGGGATGAGGCAATCCTCTTTTCCTCTCTTTATGCCACTTAGTTGCTAAGTGTGATCAAATGAAACAAAACAAACACAAATTAAAATTCTCAAATCAATTAAACTACTTCAAGTGAAATCAACCTTTCATGTTAAATTTAATCCTTCTACACTTAAAAATACAACACTAATGTCTAACAAGACATACCACGCAAGCCTTAATACACACATTAGAATTAAGTCACCACTTCTAGCTCTAAGTTAGAATAGTGCATGTGATGTACATTTTTGTTTTATAATGTATTATTTTAGATTGAATATTATGTATAGATAGAGATGATGACAATATTAGCCTAATCATGTTTTCTATAGGGATTATGCTTAAGGGATGCAAAAAATAAATGTGAATGCTCTTTCTACAAGTTGCTAAGTCAAATTATTATAAATACAACTGCTTGGGATTATATTTATATTTAGCTAATCTCTATTTGTATAGTTAGATTTAATTTTCCATATAGATGTAATTTTGCAATAGGAATTAATTAGTTATGAGGGATTAGGATGAACTGTAAAAGGCTTTTCAGATGCCTTTGAAGCAAGCACCATCCAAATCAAAGATGGAACCAAATCAAAAATGGTGATATGAAGAAATAAAACCCACATAACATTTAATACAATTATAATTCTCTTTCATATTTTATGGGTAGAGTTCCACCCATCTTTTTCCTCTTCAAATGTACACCGATCGATCGATCTTTTATTATTTTATGATAGTTTATATAATTGTTTGATGTTATGTTTATATTGTGCATTAGACAACATAAATTTCATAGTTTTTAAATGATTGATGCTTTAATGTGTGGCTTGATATGATTAGGCTCTTAGATAAAAATAACTTTTCTACCCAACTAATCACTCATAACTAAATTTTAAAATTAAACTTATAACCTCATCATAAAAATAAAATAATTAAAAAAAGATTTTGCAACCCCTTAGTCATTGTGTTTCACATAATGCATGCATATTCTTCCCTCTTGAGCATGAAAGATCTCCATTCTTGCACAATAAAGGAATGGAATTTGAGGACATCCCTTATGGTGGAGAACACCTTTCTAGCTAATTTGACCCATAACCTATTTCATCTAAAAAAATCCTAAAGCCTCTCAAAATGATGTGTCTAAAATGAAAAAAATTTGAAAAGATTTTCCATCTATGATTAAGTTATACCTCCTCCATGCTCTAGTCTCTTATGGAGTGTGTTTAGGACTCTCTTTCTAATTAATTACCCCTAGCTATCTTGCAATTCATAAGACCAACTACATGGTTTAAAATCATAGGTGGAGTTAACCAGGCCACTATAAGTCCTGAAGTCAATAATTTATTCTTTCTTGTGGAGGTAAACACTTATGTCAACTGTCAATTTAGGTCATGCTTTAGCTCATACTAAAGCTTAGATTTAGGATCAATGTAGCTATTTCCTTCTATGAGCATAAATCCTCACCTCTTAGGCATTTCTCACAACCTGTGTTGGTGGATTATAAAATCTAAAGTTTAACTCAAAACATATAAATCTCCTCAACTTCAAAATTATAAAGCCCAACCATAGGATAGATTGGAATGTTCACTAGGCTTCCTCATGAGCATTTCCTACTTATTTCATTTGGATTCCAAAAATAAGTCTTTTCCTTGAACTTTCCCAATTGATTTTCAAATACAACCAATCTTTTGATACCTAACCTTAAAATCTTTGGAGATGATAATTGTCTACTTTAATCGAGTGCATTCTTAGGAAATTTTATTTCGTAAGATGTAATTAACTATGGAGGCTTTCCTCATAGTGAACTTAAGAACTGGTTTAATAAAACCCTACTTTATTAATCCAAAAACTTAAGTACATTTGAAGACCCATCATGTCTTAGAGTCCTAGGTCCATTGTAGGTGATGACTCTATCTTTTGAGATAGTACATCATACCTCAATGTTGTACCCAATCACTCAAAAAGTACCCCCCCCATACATCTAAAAATAAACACCACAAGCCTTCTCACCTACATTGAATCCTAACATCATCCTTTCTTTTTAGAGTTTGGAGATGTCAATCCTCATGTGCAAGGGTTCTTAGACTCATATTATTGACCGATACACTGGTCAACCAAAACTCTAGAGCCAACAACATCCACTATAATGTAAAGAGGCGATGTCCATCCCTGAGTAAGTCTTATCATTGAATGTATCTCTTAAGATGTCCTTCGAGTGACATGCCTCTTTAGTAGGTCACTGAAGAAGCATATCTCTAGATCAAGTAGTTTGATTAGAGATTCTTATCTTTTGGATAAGACACATCTTATATGCTTAATTTAGCTAAAACTTTAGGTGAGCTGACATTGTAATCAACTCGGCTTGGTCCTCTACAAGCATATCCATGGGTGGAGTATCCTATGGAGGAGTTTCTTGGAACCAATGACTTGCTTACCCTTATCATGAGGTGTTACCCAGGAGGTAAAACATGCCACTCAGGTTGACTTTAGTGACTTCTTGGAATGATGAGCTTGTGGAAAGTTCTACCTTCTCATCTGCATACCTACGCTTTATGGGATCCTCAAAGTCACTCCATGTCAAACTCATTGATTCGAGAAAGACTAATCAGAAAGGAAAGGATCAGAACTACTAGAGCTATTATTTTATTTAGGCTCGTAGAGCTTTCAAGATAAAAAATCAAGAGCATCTAGACAATAAATAAGTAAATCAAATTTCTTTATTAATTTTGGGTGGAAGTATTTGATAGAATCAAATAAAGTAAGTGGAGTAAGGGATTTAGTGCCCATATACAAATGCTCCGAGAAGAGGAGCTAAAGAAGAGGTGGTAACGATGGAGGGCTACTAACTATCCCTACGCTACGCTAGTCACCCTCCTTGAGTTGTTTTGTAACTAGCAAACCTTCCTTGGAGGTTTGAGCTACTTGCACCTGCAAAAAGCTTTTGATCTTAGAAATGATCTTCTTAGAGGTTTGGGATAGGGAGATATCCTTCTTTGGTCTTAGAGGAGAAGGTATCCCCAAGGATTACTCTAACAAAACTAGATTGTTCTAATAAGTGTTTTAGGGCTCATAACTTGTAGTTGCACTCAAAAAAGTGATACAATCCTCTAAGACATGGCCTAACATGCTTAGGCAATAGCTAGATCATCACTCTTGCCCACTTCCTCGCCTCTCCCTTAACCGAAAGTCGTTCTTTAGAGATTCTTAAAGATTTTCCTAACTACCTCCCTCTTGAATGAATACTTTATTCAATCTATCGGCAAGAGTAGTAGCTACCCGATGGATATGAATATCAGGTGGGGTCACGAGGTGGTGGAAATGGTCATATGGTCAGATGATATGAGGTGGAAGAAGAAAAGGAGGTCTTGTAGTCAACCTCTCATACTAAACTCTGGCTACTTCCCTCCACTAATACTATCGGCTTCTTCTCAAACACCTTCAGCTTGGGCCTAGGATTAACTATTTGGCTTCCTCTCTAGTAGCCTTGTGATTAATTCTCAAATGTTTTGATGGTAAATCCCTTAAGCATGAAGGCTCCATGGTGTTTGATAGTTTAGTTCATTTCATGCTCAAAGTGCCACCAGAAAGTAATCAATAAGACTCATTGAGTTTTGTTTTTTTATACCTCCTCCCCACTGAGCTAAAACCTCTTGATGAAGAGGTGCTAACTCAAAATGTCTTCAACAAAATAAACTAAACCAATCAAATGCAACACTAAATGAATAACTAAAATTAACCACTAAATATAATAAATTGTAAAAATCTGTTAAACCTAAATCAAAATCTTGAAGGATTGGCAAAACCCTAAATAAAATAAAAAACTAAATAAAACCAAAAAAACCTAAAAATAAATAAACCTAAACCTAAAATAAAATAAAAAAAAAAAACTAAACCTAACCTAAAATAAACTAAACTAAAAAAAAAAAAAAACCTAAACCTAAAAAAACCTAAAATAAACTAAACCTAAACCTAAAAATAAAATAAAATAAACTAAAATAAACTAAACCTAAACCTAAAAAAAAACCTATAATAAACCTAAAAAACTAAAACCTAAAACTAAAAAAAAAAATAAAAAACTAAAAAAAAAATAAACCTAAAAAAATAAAACCTAAACATAAAAAAATAAAAAATAAAAAAATAAACTAAACTAAAAATAAACATAAACATAAACTAAAAAATAAACTAAAATAAAAACTAAAATAAATAAATAAACCTAAATAAATAAACTAAACTAAATAAAATAAAACTAAAATATAAAAAAATAAAATAAACTAAATAATAAAAATAAACAAATAAACCTAAAACTAAACTTAAAACCTAAACTAAAAAATAAACCTAAACCCTAAATAAACCTAAACCTAAACCTAAAATACCTAAACCTAAACTAAAATAAAACCCTAAATACTAAACCTAAACTAAACCTAAACTAAAAAAAAATAACTATAAATAAAACCTAAACCTAATAAAACCTATAAAACCTAAACCTAAATAAAACCTAAACCTTAAATAACTAAAAAATAAACCTAAACCTAAACCTAAAAAAATAAAATAAAAAACTAAACTAAACTAAACCTAAACCTAAAATAAAATAAAAATAAATAAAATAAATTAAACTAAAAAATAAACTAAACCTAAAACTAAATAAAATAAACCTAAATAAAAAAATAAATAAAATAAATAAATAAACCTCCTAAAAAAAAATAAAATAAAACTAAAATAAACCTAAACCTAAAATAAAATAAAACCTAAAAATAAAACCTAAACCTAAAAAAAAAAAAATAAAAAAACCCAAAATAAAAAATAAATAAATAAAATAAATAAAAAACCTAAAATAAACCTAAAATAAATTAACTAAATAAACCTAAACCTAAAATAAACTAAACCTAAACCTCCTAAACTAAAAAAATAAATAAACTAAACCAAAACCTAAACTAAACTAAAACCAAAATAAAATAAAACCTAACCTAAATAAAAAAAAACCTAATAAACCTAAATAAAATAAACTAAACTAAAAATAAAATAAACCTAAATAAAATAACTAAACCTAAACCTAAACCTAAAAAAAAAAAAACCTAAAATAAACTAAATAAAAATAAACTAAACTAAAACTAAATAAAAATAATAAAAATAACCTAAACCAAATCTAAAACCTAAACTAAAACTAAACTAAACCTAAAACCCTAAACTCCTAAACTTAACCTAAAAAAAAAAAACCCTAAAATAAACCTAAACCCTAAATAAACCCTAAACCTAAACCAAAACTAAACCCTAAACCTAAACCTAAACCTAACTAAACCTAAACCTAAACCCTAAAACCTAAAATAAATAAACCTAAAGAAAATAAATAAACCTAAACTAAAATAAATAAAAAATTAAACAAAAATAAAAACATAAACTAAACCTAAATACCTATATAAAATAAAATAACTAAAAAAGAAAATAAATAATAAATAAACCTAAACTAAACTAAAATAAAAATAAACCAAAATAAAAACTAAATGTAAAATAAAAAAAAAAAAAATAAAATAAACCTATAAAATAAAAAAATAAACTAAATAAAAAAATAAACATAAAAAAACTAAACCCTAAACCCTAAACCCTAAAACTAAAACCCTAAACCTAAAACCTAAACCTAAAAGCCTAAACTAAACCCCACCCTAAACCTATACCTAAAACCCTAAACTTAAACCTAAACCTAAACCCCTAAACTAAACCTAAAAAACCTAAATAAAACCTAAAATAAACCCAAAAATAAAATAAAATAAATAAAAAATAAAATAAAATAAAAAACCTAAATTAAACCTAAACCTAAACCTAAAAAAAAAAAAAAAAATAAAAATAAAATAACTAATAAAACATAAAATAAAATAAACATATAAAAAACCTAAATAAAATAAAACTAAATAAAAAATAAAAAAAAATAAATAAAACAAAATAAAATAAACTAAAAAAAAAACCTAAAAAAAATAAAATAAACCAAAAAAATAAACCTAAACCCTACTAAAATAAAACTTAAACTAAAACTAAACCTAAAAAATAAAATAAACTAAACCTAAACCTAAAAATAAAATAAAACCTAAACCTAAAAAATAAAATAAAATAAACTCAACTAAAAATAAACCTAAAAATAAAATAAATAAATAAAAAATAAAACTAAAAAAATAAACCTAAAAAATAAATTAAACTAAATAAAATAAACATAATTAAAATTAAAATTAAAAAACTATAAATAATAAAAATAAATAAACCTAAACCAAATAAAATAAATAAATAAAAACCTAAACCCTAAAATAAACTAAGAAAACCTAAAAAAATAAATAAAAAAA
Source organism: Cymbidium sinense (assembly GCA_021442155.1). Classification (NCBI taxonomy): domain Eukaryota; kingdom Viridiplantae; phylum Streptophyta; class Magnoliopsida; order Asparagales; family Orchidaceae; genus Cymbidium; species Cymbidium sinense. The sequence goes on along the minus strand of CM038214.1, from coordinate 328,848,455 downwards.
AAACCTTAAACCTAAATATAAACCCTAAACCTAAAATAAAAAATAAAATTAAACCTCCTAAACTTAAACCTAAACTAAATCCTACCTAAACTAAACTAAAATCCTAAACTAATAAAACTAAATAAAAAAATAAACCTAAACTAAAAAAATAAACTAAACCTAAACCTATAAACTAATAAATAAAAACCTAAACCTAAACTAAAAAACCTAAACCTAAACCTAAAACCTAAACTAAATAAATAAATAAAATAAAATAAACCTAAATTAAAAAAATAAATAAAAATAAATAAAATAACTACTAAAAAACCTAACTAAAAAAATAAGAAATAAAAAAACCTAAAAAACTAAAATGCAAACCTAACGCTAAAACTACTAAAAAAATAAAATAAAATTTGTTCTAAAAAATAAATAAAACCCTAAACCCTAAACTAAAACCTAAAAACCAAAACCAAACCCTAAACTATAAACTAAAACTCTAAACTTAAACCCTAACCATAAACCCTAAACCTAAACCCAAAACCTAAACTAAACCTAAATAATAACCTAAAAATAAAAAAAACCTAAACCTAAAATAAAAATACTAAACATAAACAAACTAAAAATAAACTTGCCCTAAACCTAAAATAAACATAAACCAAAACCTAAACTAAATAAAAGAAAATAAACTAAAAAATAAACCTCATAAAGTAAAAAAAATAACCTAAAAAATAAACCTAAAATAAAACCTAAACCTAAACCTAAAAAAAATAAAATAAAACTTAAACCTAAAAATAAAATAAAATAAAACTAAACTAAAATAAACATAACCTAAACTAAACCTAAAATAAACTAAAAAAAACCTAAAATAATAAGCCTAAAAGAAATAAACTAACTAAATAAAAATAAAAAAAAAACCTAAATAAAAATAAAATAAAATAAAATAAAATAAAATAAAATAAAGAATAAACTAAATAAACTAAACAAATAAACCTAATTACTAATTTTAAAAAAAAAAACCAACCTATAAAACCTAAACCCTAAACCTAAACCTAAACCTAAAACCATAAACCTAATAAACTATAAATAAACCTAAAATAAACCCTAAACCCTAAACCTAAACTAAACTAAAAACCTAAACCTAAACCTAAACCTAAACCTAAACAATAAAATATAAACTAAACTAACCCTAAAAAAATAAAAAAAATAAAATCCTAAAACCTAAAATTAAACCTAAAAACCTAAACCCTAAACCTAATAAAAATAAACCCTAAACCTAAACCTAAAAATAAATTAATAAATTAAACCTAAACCTAAAAATAATAAACCTAAACCCTAAACTAAACCTAAAACATAAACCTATCTAAAATAAACTAAAAAATAAACAACTATATAAAATAAAAATAAAAAAATAAAAAAAATAAAAATATAAATCCTAAACCTAAAAAAAAAATAAAATAAAACTATAAAAAATAAATACCTAACTACTAAATAATCACTGTCTAAAAACTATAAAACTATAAATAAAAGAAGAAAAAAATAAACTAAAAACCTAAATTTAAACCCTAAACCTAAACTTAAACCTAAACCTAAACCTAAACCTAAACTTAAACACTAAGCCCTAAACCCTAAACCATAAACCTAAACCTAAACCCTAAACCTAAACCTAAACCTATACCCTAAACCTAAACCTAAACCTAAACCTAAACCTAAACTAAACCTAAACTAACCCTAAACCTTAAACTATAAACCTAAACTAAAAAAATAAAATAACCTAAACTAAAAACCTAAAACATAATAAAAATCTAAAAAAAAAAATAAAACTATAACCTAAACCTAAACCTAAACCTAAAAAAAAAAAAAAATAAAATAAACCTAAACTAAAAAAATAAATAAAACCTAAACTAAACTAAAAAAATAATAAAAAATATAAAAAATAAAAATAAACCTAAAATAAAATAAAATAAACCTAAGATAAAATAAAATAAAAAACTAAAAAAAATCAAAATCTAATAATCTAAAATAAACCTAAACTAAACCTAAAAAAAAAATAAACCTAAAATAAAAATAAAAAATAAACATAAACATAAACCAAATAACTAAACTAAAATAAATAAAACCTAAAAACCTAAAATAAACTAAAAAAACCTAAACTAAACCTAAACCTAAACCTAAATAAAATAAATAAAATAAACTAAAAAATAAACATAAACCTAAATTAAAAAATAAACCTAAAATAAACCTAAAATAAAACCTAAACATAAAAAAAACCTAAACTAAACCTAAAAAATAAAAATAAACCTAAACCTAAAAAAAAATAAATAAAATTAAACTAAAAAAATAAACTAAACCTAAACCTAAAAAAATAAAACTAAATAATAAATAAACCTAAAATAAACTAAACCTAAATAAAATAAAATAAATAAAAAAATAAAAATAAATTAAAATAAAAAAAAAAATAAATAACTAAAAAACTAAATCTAAAAAATAAAAATAAAAAATAAACCCTAAAAATAAATCCTAAACCTAAAACCTAAACCTAAACCCTAAACCTAAAAAATTTAAACCCTAAATAAAAAAAAAAAACTAAAACAAACCTAAACCTAAAATAAACTAAAACCTAAACCTCTAAAAAAACTAAACCCTAAACCTAAAATAAAAACCCTATAATAAACCTAAACCTAAACTAAAAAACCCAAAACTATAAACTAAAAAAAAATAAAACCTAAACTAACTAAAATAAAACCTAAACCTAAACTAATAAAACCTAAAAATAAATTAAATAAAAATAATATAAATTAAAAAAATTAAAATAAAATAAAAAATATAAACTAAAACCAATATAAAATTAAAAAAATAAAATAAAATAAAAAATAAAAATAAACTAAACCTAAAATAAAATAAAATAAACTAAATTAAATAAATAACCTAAACATATAAAAAAATAAAATAAAAAAAAATTAAAAATTATATAAAAAAAAAAAAATAATCTAAATAAAATAAACCTAAAAATAAAACTAAATAAAAACCTAAATATAAAAAATAAACTAAAAAATAAATAAATAAAACCTAAACCTAAACTAAAAAAAATAAACCTAAAATAAAATAAAATAAAAAAATAAAATACCTAAATAAAAAACCTAAAAAATATACTAAATTAAAATAAATAAAAACCTAAACCAAAAAAAAACTAAAAAAACTAAACCTAAACCTAAACCTATAAAATAAAATAAACTAAAACCAAAAAACATAAACCAAATAAAAATAAAACTAAAATAAACCTAAAATAAAAAACCTAAACCTAAAAAAAATAAAATAAAAACCTAAACCTAAAATAAAAAATAAAAAATGAAACTTAAACCATAAAAATAAAATAAAAATAATAAACAAACCTAAACCTAAAAAATAAATTAAAATAGAAAAACCTAAACAAAAATAAATAAACTAAACTAAATAAAAAAATAAACATAAATAAAAATAAAATAAACTAAAATAAAGAAAATAAACAATAAACCTAAACCCTAAACTAAAAAAAAAATCCTAAAACCCTCTAAAAATAAACCCAAAATCAAAACCCTAAACCTAAAACATAAACCCTATAAAAAACCCTAAACTAAACCCTAACCCTAAACCCTAAATAAACCTAAACCCAAACCCTAAACCCAAAAACTAAAAACCTAAACCTAAAACAAAACCTAATAAAATATATAAAAAATAATCTAAAAAATAAAATAAAATAAAATAAATAAAAAATAAAACCTAAACTAAAACTAAATCTAAACCTAAAATAAAATAAATTAAACTAAAAATAAAGTAAAATAAAAATATAAACTTAAAAAACTAAAATAAAATAAGAAGGATAAAAAAACCTAAAGAAATTAAAAATAAATGTAAATAAAAAAAAATAAACTTATAAATAAAATAAAAATAAAATTAAATAAGATCCTAAACCTAAAAAAATAAACCTAAAATAAACCTAAAATAAATAAAAAAATAAACTTAAACCCTAAACCCAAAAAAAACCTAAACCTAAAATAAAAAAAAAAAATAAACTAAACCTAAACTAAATAAACTAAACTAAATAAATAAAATAAACTAAACCTAAACCTAAACCAAAATAAACTAAACTAAATAAATAAAACTAAACCTAAACTAAAAAAAAATAAACCTAAAAAATAATCAAAAAAATAAATAAAACTTAACCTAAACCTAAAAAATAAAATAAAAACCTAAACCTAAACTAAAAAATAAAAAATAAACCTAAACCTAAATAAAATAAAAACTAAAAAAATAAACCTAAACCTAAAAATAAAAAAATTAAAACATAAACCAAATAAACCTAAAATAAATAAACTAAACTAAATAAAAAAAAAAAAAATAAAATAAACTAAAATAAATAAAAAACTAAATAAGCATAAACCTAAAGATACCTTATTTAAAGAAAAAAACCATAAACCTAAACTCTAAACCCTAAAAAAATAAAATAAACCTAAAACCCTAAACCTAAAACATAAAAAAAACCTAAACCAAAACCCTAAACCCTAAACTAAACCTAAAATAAACCCTAAACCTAAACCTAAAGTAACTAAATAAATAAAAGAAACCTAAACCTAAACCTAATAAACAAAAAAAACTTAATAAAATAAACTAAAAAAAAATCTAGAAATAAACTTATATAGAATAATGGATATAACAAATATAAACTTAATAGAGATATATCATAAAATCCAAAAGACTAAATAATAAAGAATGATTGATCTAATCCTAACCACAATAAAATAAACTATGCTAAAATAACTAAATTGTTGATGAAAAAAGAAGAAATGTTGAATATATAAAATAAAATAACCTAAATTAAAAACCCAACCTAAACCTTAAACCTAAAATAAACCTAAATAAACCTAAAAAAACCTAAACCCTAAATAAAACCTAAAAACCCTAAACCTAAACCTAAACCCTAAACCCTAAAACCTAAACCCTAAATAAAAAACCTAAACTATAACCTAAAATTAAAAAACATAAATCTAAAAAAAATAAAACTAAAATAAAAATAAATAAACTAAAATAAAAATAAATAAATAAATAAAACCTAAAAACCTAACAAACCTAAAGTAAATATAAAAATAAAAATAAACTAAACTAAAATATAAACTAAACTAATAAAATAAACCTAAAATAAAATAAACCTAAAATAAAATAAATAAAATCTAAATAAAAGTTTAAACCAAAAATAAAACCTAAAAATAAATAAAAATAAAGCCTAAACCCTAAACTAAAAAAATATCTATACCAAGAATAAAAATAAAACAAACCTAAACCTAAACTAAAATAAATAAAACCTAAACCTAAACCTAAACCTAAAATAAAGTAAACCTAAACCTAAACCTAAACCCTAAATAAAATAAAATAAATAAACCTAAACCTAAAAAAAAAAAAAAAATAAACTAAAATAAAAAACCTAAATAAAAAAATAAACCTAAACCTAAATAAAATAAAAAATTAAAAATAAAAAAAAAAACTAAACTAAAAAAATAAACCTAAACCCAAAAAATAAACTAAAATAAATAAACCTAAAATAAAAATCTAAAATAAAATAAAAAAAAATAAAAAAATAATAAATAAATAAACTAAATAAACCTAAACCAATGAATTTACTTAATTTAAAACCCTAACCCTAAACCATAAACCCTAAAAATAAACCTAAACCCTAAAACCTAAACAAAACCTAAACCTAAACCCTAAACCCAAACCCTAAAAAACCTAAACCCAAAAAAAAAAAGATAATCCTAAACTAAATTTAACCTAAAAATAAAATAAATAAAAAAACTTAAACCTAAAAAAATAATAATAATAAAATAAAATAAAAATCTAAATTAAAACCTAAATTTAAACCTAAACTAAAATAAATAAAATAAATAATAAAAATAAACTAAAAAAATAAACCTATAAACTAAATAAATAAAATAAACCTAAAATAAAAAACCTAAATAAAATAAAATAAAAAACTAAACTAAAATAAAAAAATAAAATAAAATTAAATAAAAATAAATAAAACTTAAACCAAGATATAAAACTAAAAAAAAAAAAAACTAAACCTAAAATAAAATAAACTAAAATAAACTAAACCTAAAAAAAATAAAATAACCTAAACTAAATAAATAAAACCTAAACATAAAATAAAAAAAACTAAACAAAACCTAAACCTAAAAAAAAAATAAAAAATAAAATAAACTAAAACAATAAACCTAAAAAAATAAAACTAAAATAAACCTAAAAAAAAACCTAAACCTAAACATAAAAATAAAATAAAAAAACCTAAACCTAAACCTTAAAAAAAAAAATTAAACCTAAAAAAAAATATAAAAAAAATAAAACTAAAAAAAAAAGTAAACCTAAACCTAAACCTAAAATAAAATAAAAAACCTAAAATAAATAAACCTAAAATAAATAAACTAAACCAAATAAATAAAATAAACCTAAATAAAAAAAAATTTAAATAAATAAAATAAAAAATAAACTAAATAAACATAAACATAAACACTACTAAACCCTAAACTAAACCTAAACCCTAAACCCTAAACTAAAACCCTAAACCTTAAAATCCTAAACCCTAAACCCTAAAAACCTAAAACCACCACCAACTGGCTCACCCAGATTTTATAAATGGTAAAAAGGCAGAAAGGCTTATCGCATTGATGGTGGGGGATCTAGAGGTGTCGTGGGAGAAGGTGGTGGTTGGAGTAGTGGTAGTATGGATGAAGGCAGCCAGGTTGCTGTGGTTAAAAGGGAGAGATCGGGATATGATGGCGGATCCCACTGAGAGGCGGGGTGGTTCTAATGGGAACTAGAGAAATTGAAGAATGTCAATCCACCATTACGCTATGTGCTGCCTTTATAGTAGAGATGATCCTACTTATCTAGGTTTTTATTCTCTATGGGTTTCATTTTATCTATGTCATCTGTGAAAAAATTTGGTGCTACTTGTTAATGAAGTCAAAAGAAGAAGAAATATGAATTTATTCTTCAAAAATAATCTTAAACCTAAATGCTAAACCCTAAACTAAAACTTAAACCCTAAACCTAAAACCTAAATCCTAAAACCCTAAACCTAAACCCTAAAACCCTAAACATTAAATCAAACCCTAAACCCTAAAACCCTAAACCCTAAACCCTAAAATCATAATCCCTAAACCCTAAAACCTACAACCCTAAACCCTAAACTAACCCTAAACCTAAACCTTAAACTAACCTTAAACCCTAAACCCTAAACTAACTCTAAACTATAAACTAACCTAACTAAACTTTGAATAAAGATGTCATTAGAGGATCTAAAGAATGACCTAATCCTAACATAGTTATGGTAGCTAAAGAAAATGCCTTCAAGAGACTTTCCCTTGACTATTAAAGATTTGAATACCCTAAACCCTAACCCTAAATCATATTATAATACCATATATTATAGTATAATGTAGCATCATATATTTGAGAATGTTGTGATGTGTTTTTGGATGTTATAAGATGTTTTGAAATGTTTATAGTATGTTATGGTATTGTGCTCAATAGTCTATATTAATATAAATCATAAAATATTGATTTAATAAATTAGATAATGAAATTTGTTAAATTTGAAGTGGGAATTAGTACCAAAGGACTACGCCACTTGTACTCTAATAATATTTTATGTTCAAAATAAATATTATATGTTATGTATAGAATCATCATAATAATATATTATTCTGCATTTTAAATTCTTAGTATTTACAATCATGCATATTATTTATAAAAAATTTGATTTAGACTTTAAAATGGTGGAATTTGGCCAAATCATAATAAGTAGAGCATGGCATCATAATATATTATTTCAATTTAAAATATGTAAGTGATAAGACTAAAATATATAGGATTTTATTGTTAGACTAATTTATGATCGTAAGCAATCCCTTGTGATGATATGCAATAATAAAATATAATATGTTATTGTGTATTAATAATATGCCATAACATAGTGTAATCATGCATTATAGCATATTATTGTGTATTACTATATGTTTAGCTTATTTTAGTTATTATATAGAATGATGTAGTAGAGTTTGTACTAGTATAATTCATAAAATTATTTATGAGATTATGGATTTGGCCAAATTGAAGGTAAGCTTTAGGGAACATCATTGTATTATGGTGTGTCATTTAATCAAAAGAATGGAATTTTGTATCCAAAATAAATGTTCATTTTTCAACTTTTATAATTTTTTTGCTTAAAGTGATTCATTTTAAGGTGTAATGTAAGATAATATATTATAAGAATACTAAAGTATAATGTACATAACAATATAACTTCACATATATATGAATATGTGGTGTTTCTAAATGTTATTGTACATTTTAATATCTTTTACTTTTGTTATAATACATTGGGTCAAAACTCACAAAAATGTTAATTTGATTGAGATGGAAGAATTTGGCCAAATTCACAGAATAACAACAGAAACACCAAAATTATGCTATTTTGTACCATTTATAATAGAAAAATAACAATTTTACATCCAAAATGAACATTATTCATATTTTGAGAAAATTTTGTTATTTATTCCTTTTAAGTGATTCTAATGAGGTGTAATGTTAGAAATATATTATATTATAGCAAATTATAATATAACATCATATATTATATATATATAGTGTGTTAATTCACACTATAATATGTTTAACATGATATTGTATAGTTAGTTTGAGCTTGCACCATCACAAATCATAAAATGTTGATTACAATGTTAAGATGATGTAATTTGAATGAATACATTATTAGGCTTTTGGTTGAAGTATTAAAGGTGTGCATAAGAGAAGAAATAAGATTTGATGAGAATTACAAAGGACATGGAGGGAGATTCCCTGGGGATCACACATGCATTGGACATGACATGTGAGGGGTCTATGTTGAGGGCATAGAAGAAGAAAATCTATTGGGATAAGGTTTGAATTTGATTTGATTATATGATTTATAAAGAAAATCCGGGATAAGAATCTATAATAACTAAAGATTAAGATCAATCAACTTTAATTTATTCTATTTTAATTGATGTGAGGCATATAATAGAGATATCCGGATCGTATATGAACCTTCTACTAGGGAAGTAGGTTCGCTATCTCGGGATTGGGATTTGAGTTTGATTTCATAGATTTGTTTTGGGGATGTATCCACTGAGAATAAGAGTTTGGTTGGATTTCGATTTAGACACTATTGGGGAGTTGGTTTAATTTGGCTTGAGGGAGGTTGGATTTTGAATTTGATTTGTTTGACTTGTTTATATTTAATTATTCCACTAGGAAAATTGGGTTTAATTTAATCTAAGTTAACATATGGACACCTTATGTGCATGAACCCACCGAGAAAGGGCTATATCAGCCTTTGACTTTCCTCATGTTTACAAATCCAAAGGGATAGTCTACTACGGGGTAGAGCTAGCTAACCTGGGTTGCCTTTGGTGCAATGATTGTGCTAAGAAGAAGAAAGACTACATCATCCAAAGTGATGAATACCGGGTGACCTGTTGAATGCACAACAAATTGAACCTTGCATAGATCGACTATTGAGTGAATGCCATTAGGGACTTATGTAAACTCAAAAGTACTCTGGATTAATTTTATCTTAATTTCATGTGATTTGATATAGTTTGTTTAGTTTAGTTTGATTTTGAATTGAGGGCATATCCGCTAGAGATGTGAGCTCGTCAAATTTGATTGATTTATTTTATGAACCATGTCGGATGGACCCAATCGAGAAGGGGCTATATCAAACTTGTCCTATCTCAGATTTACAAATCCAAAGGTATAGTCTAATCATTATGGGGTAGAGCTAGCCAACCTAAGGGATTTCCCGGTGCAACATATGCTAGGAAGAAGCGAAGAAACTTACATCTTCTAAAGTAGGAAAACAACCTGGGTGACAAGGTACACAAATCAACTAACTTAGGGATTACTAAGTGAATGCCAGGGACTTATATCAACTCAAGACATTCCTATGGGAAGTTTTACTAACATTGCCTTAAAGATAGATGCTTGGGAAAGGTACTGGGGTGTCCCTAATCCATACAAGTGAATATATATTTTGTTTATATGTTTGTGTGGAACCTATGTGTCAGGGACCAAAGGCTATGACCTATCTCGACAGACAAACGGGAGAATCACATCCATGTGGGTGGTTACTAAGAAAGGGGAACTATCCAACTGATAGTAACCGTAGTGTCTAAATGCAAAGGATGTGATCCAAATATAGTTCCAAAAGAGCATTATCCGAGCCATGGAAAAGAAAACCTATAGGTGTACGGTGGCCAACTCAAGGAGAAAGCATAGCAGACTTGCATCTACCATGAGGTGTATCCTAAGATGTGAGAACCAACCAACCTAAGGTCTATCCATCAACATGAGTGGTGTATCCGTCAACATAGTGAGAACCAACCAACCTAAGGTGCTCGTCGGTGTGCAATGATGAATCTAAAAAAAAGCGTGTAGGCTTACAACTTTCCAAGCGAACTGATCATCGATAGTCTTGTGGATGATGCATGACCTAGAGATACTGAGAGGAAAGGATTGACCCAAATGAAGCAAATAAGAGGAGCCACTAGGGACTTATCCTAAACCTCAAATATACTCGACCCAATTAGTGGACAATGCTAATCCAAAAAAAAAAGCATGGAACACATCCTCTTAAATGAAGCCAACATAAGGTACCCACAATGCATTAATGCTTACCAAACTAATAAGGTGCTCAATGTAGTGGCCAAGTAAGTGTAGTAGATTTACATCCTCCAAAGCAAAAGATGATGGGGTGACACACTAGGTGGTAGCACGCTAGCCCAACCTAGAGAAACTGAGTGAGTGTCACTTGGTGTTATCTCAACTCAGAGTTGCCCAAGATAAAAGATATGTGTATGAGTGATAATCGATGAATGATGTCTGGTTCTTTCCACCTACCCTAAACACCATGGATTCATAAATAAGAATACTTAAGAGATTGAATTGAAATGGAATTTTCATTGATGATAATTATTTTCAAACATGATTTATAATTTTTTTTAAGTAGAGCCATTGATTGGAAGCATTGGGGCTCTCCTTATGATTAATAAGCTGATAAGATCCTCCTTGGTAGGCCTTCTTTATGACAAAGGGCCTTCCCAAGTGGGTTCAAACTTGCCTCCCATCTTACGGCAATAATCGATCTATTTAGAACTAAAATAAGCTCTCCTACTTGAAAGCTCTAGGATGACCAACTTGTTGTGAGCTTAAATTATTTTAGCTTTGTACAACTTGAGGTTTGGCATGCGAGCATCTCCCCTCAAACCTTGAGCTCTTCTAACCAACTTGGTGTTCCACTTTATTGTGATCTTGCTACCCACATATCTTAGTAATGGGAGTTGGACTTCTAATGGTAGAGCACTTGGACCCATACACTAAGGAGAAAGTAGAGTGAGTTGGAGTTCTATATGGTGCGATAGGCCCACAAGGCTTCAACTAACTACTCATGCCACTGTCGCTTGTTGTAGTCGAGTGTCTTCTTCAATATTTGGATAAGAGTTTTATTGAAGGCTTCAGCTAAGCCATTTTCCCTCAGGTAGTTGATGGTAGAATATCTCCAATCTATGTTGTGTCTCTGGGCAACGTTGTTGATCTCTGTGCTCTTGAATTCAATAACATTATCATATATAATTCATCAAGGCACTCTTAATCTATATACGATATGATTCTTAAACAATTGGAGCACATGTTGAGTTGTGACCTCTTTAAGTAGAATTGCCTTCCCCCATTTAGAAAAGTAGTCATTAGTAGCTAAGATGAACTAATAACCCTTAGAAGAAGGAGGATTAATCAGATCCACTGTCGATACCCCAACACTTGAATGGCCATGAGGCTAATGTAGGATGTAGAATGTTTGGTTGTTGGTGTCACACCATGTATTTACATTGGTGGCATCCTCCATATCCATGCAATCTTTGATCATTGAAGGCGGTATTATCATAGTTTCTTGATCTTGGGGATTATTTGGACATTTCTTTACAGGATTTCTTCTGACATAATTTGGGTTTGATGGATACTCTCTCTTGATGGTAGTCTCTCATTTAGGCCTAAACTTCTCAACTCCATGGTGTACTTGTGGTTGATGAGCTAATTTGAATCCCAAAGATGTTGTTTTGGATCTTAAAATGAAATTTGCCTCTGACTAATTCATAAGCCTCATAAACTTCATTGTTGGTGCAATGGATAATGATATGATCATCACATCATGGTCAGTTAAGAGAACTATTCTATATTTCTTTGGAATAGTAGATTTTGGTTCTTCTCTTTGAGGAAGCCACACCATCAAACATCTCCCTGGGTGCTAGTATCCCTTAGTTCATGATTTGTTCATCGGGGAGATCATCAGAAGATATGGTGTGCTTGTCCTTTGCTACAGGAGGATTGAGGTAATGTTCAACTGAGAGGATCATGGACCATCGTGTCATTTTGGATAGCATCGACCGTGTCATGAGATATTGATGTAGATTAATCCTAGAGATTAAGTTCACCTTATGAGGAAGCATGTAGTGATGTAACTTTTGGGATGCAAAGATTAAAGCTACTAATGCTTCTAAATGGGTGGATAATTAACCTCAACGAGGATTAGATGATGGGCGAGGGTAGATTACATCTCTTTTGTCTTTGACTTGGGCCAATAAAACACCAAGAGAGTCATCTAATGCAGTAGTGAAAAGTATGAGCCTTGCAGAGATGGGGCTACTAGAGCCGATGCGTCATCGAAATGCTTGATGTCTTCAAGGCATGCTCACACTATCATCCCACTTGAACTTGGCATCCTTTTGACAAGTCGAGAATGGTGACATCTTTCTAATAGGTTGGATATAAAGCATCTTAGATATATGCCACCCTTGGAATGATCTAAGTTGAGTTAAACTTTTAGGGAGGCATTTTTATACTTGATCTTCTGGATCTCAATTCCACAGTGTTGGACACCAAACCCAATTTCCACAAGCTACTCTGAATGCACACTTGAGGGGTTCATTTTGAGGTTAAATTATCTTAACTGTTTGAAAACTACTCTCAAGTCAAAGAGATGGTCTTCCTTTTCTCTACTTTTGATCATCGACATAGCACTCGACTTGATGATGAATGAGTTCATCAAGATTGAGTCATAGCACTAGTATGTAGGACATTTTAAGGCTAAAGGCATGACCTTATAACAATAGATTCTATTGGGGTTAAAAGTAGTGTTTCTTTCATCTTGAGGCTATCTTTATTTGGTTATATTCGGATGAGCCATCCATGAAAGAAAAGATTGCATGAGATGAGGCAATGACCATCGACTCAGATTGGTAGTGGAAATTCATCTTTTGGACATGCCTTATTTAAATCCTAAATTGCATATATGAATTTGGCCATTCTTTTCTTAACTAGACACGATGGCTAGCTGGGTAGGGTATTTTTTCTTCTGGATGAAGCCAGCATCAATCAATTTCTTGACTTCATAAATGACCTACTGTTTTATGTCTAATCATATGCATCTAGGAGCTTGCTTGATAAGCTTACCAGTAGGCTCTTTTTCTAGTTTTTGGACTGCTATGTTAGAAGCAAATCTAGGCATCTCTTTATAACTCCATGCAAAGTAGTCCTTAAACTCCTTGAATAGCCTAAAAAAGTCATTAGTTTCAATTTCATTTAACAAAGAACTGATGTATATCGGGCGTGGATCTTCTTCAGTTCCTAAGTTGATTTCCTTGAGCTCATCGATGGTTGAGTTGATCTCTTCTTTGAACTCTAGTAGTGCATCTTTTACTTCAAAATCATCTGGATCATCAGAAGTTTCTAAGCACAGCTCCTCATATGAGTTAATGTGATTTGAAAAGAACTATCGATTTCCAAATGATTGGTGATGACTAGCATTAATCATCATCATTTGGACCCATCAAATCTAGTCTCGATCTTGATTGAGAGCTTTTGCATTTGTTCTTCCATATTCTTTTTGGTCTAACCTATGCTTTGACCAAGTATGTGGGATTAACCCTTTCTTTGCTAAATTATGAACACAAGGAAAGTACCAATCAAAGGTAATTCTATTAAATCTTTATATGAATTATCCTCAAGTTCTACATCAACTTCTTGACTTGAGGATGTTGCTCCCAGAAAGAACCTCTAATTCTTAACACGTGTGGATGACTTAGGGGCTTCCTTAACTACCAAACCCTCAACTTTTTGAGAGGAAAGTGGAGTTAGAGCTAAGGTTCCCAACTGATGCCTAACCATTTCACATATAGACTTGAATAAACTTATGCTTTGCTTTGGAGCCGGTCTTCATCTTGCTAGCTCAAGTGTCACCTCAAGGGAATCTTGAAAGGCGGTGGTGTCTAACATATAAAACTCATCCTATGAACTAGATTCTAAGTCTATATGGATACTTGGTGTAGTTGGGATATATCTTCTATTGGATGACCAATGAGGTTTTCCACCCTCACTGCCTCTTCCTTTGCACGGTGGAGGTCAGTCTCTACCCATATGTTAAAATGGAGTAACGAACTATGGGTGGAATCTAATGTCAGGCTCCACTTCCTCCTCCAAGTCTATTTCCACTTCCTTTTATTTTCTTTTTCATTTTCTCTTTTCTTTTCTTTTTCTTTTTCTCCTTCTTTTTCTTTTTATTTTTCTTTTATTTTTAAACTTTGGCCAAGTTCACGAGAATAAACTTGTTGATTTTGAGGGAGGTAGTAAGTTGCATCCTCATATATCGATCGTGAACTATAAATGGCTTGAGATCTCCTTTGACATAATGATCCACCTCTCTCAAACTTCATACGATGTAGAGAGGATGGAACTATGTTGTTCTCATGTATCCATGGTCTCCCAAGGAAAGTGTTGAAAATGTATCAAATTATGTGAAACTTTGCTTTGATCTTCCAATCTCCTATCTCCAAGGACAACACTATGGAGTCTAAGGCCCATTGACCTCACTTTTGGAGTGTGGATTCAATCTTCCCATCTTAGACTTAGGAGTCTTCTAGAATATTAAGACTTCCTAGTCATAAGACATTCTAACATTAGGTAAACACTTAACCTAAGCCTAAGACTTAGAAGGGTTAACCATAGGATTAGGTTATGCCTTAGGGATTAGGATAATCCACCTACCCTACAACCCAAATCCAATCCATGTTCACCTTCTCAAAACAAACATCAAGTTCAATTCAAACATCAAATTCAAATTGAAATCCAAACCCAAATTCCAAAACCAAATGATTGAAGCCCATGATCAAAACTTGAAACCCTTCCTAAGCCATACGACCTATCCCATGGACTTAGCCAAATCTTAATCTAAATCAATCCAAAATTAATTTATTTTCTAATAATCAATTTATATCTTCAATCATCTTCCTAAATATAAATCAAATCTACATTCAAATGATCAAAACTAAATGAAACTGAATCAAATTAAATCAAAACCTTCCTATGCCATATGACCTATCCAATGGACATAGCCAAATCTTAATCCAAATCAAGTCAAACTCAATTGATTTTCTCAAATCAATCATATTTTCAATCATCTTCACAAATTTAAATGAAATATACATTTAAATCATCAAAATTAAATCAATCAAATCAAAATCAAACTTAACATGACTCAACTCATGGACTTAGCCAAATTCCTTCATTCCAAAACCCAAATTCAATTGATTTTCTCATGAATCAATCATCAATCATATTCACAAATATAAATGAAATCTACAATCATCAAGCCAAACAAAATCAACCCAAATAAACCCAACTTAACCATTTTGACTTGAAATGTTCAAATGAACCAAAACCCATTTGAACCCAAGCCAATTGCAATTGAATTTAAATATCGATCAACTATATAAATTAAACTCAACCCAACCCAATTGGTCCACTTGACCCAAAGTCACCAATTGACCTATTTGAGCCAAGTTCTAATCCTACCCAAATTGGATTGAACCATGCCCATCAAAATCTCCCATCATGATTGTTAATCACCCTAGATTGATCAATTATCATAAATTGGGTCAAACCAAGTAAACTTGGTCAAATGACCAAGTCAACCCCAACTATATGAACCCAAACTAGCCAAATTGTAACCTAATTCAAATCCTTGAAACCAATGATTCATACCAAATCAAAATCAATATTTGAATATGACTTGACCTTCAATTGAGTCAAACCAAACCCAATTGGCCCTCTTGACCCAAGTTGACCCAAATTGAAGAGACCAAATTAGGTCAAATCAAATATAAACCAAATTGATTGCAACTAATGGCTCAAGTTCATTCCAAATTGATTGTTGAACTTGACCAAAGCCATGATTGGACCCAATTGAACTCAATTGACCTATGTAGCCCAAATTGACCTAAATGTTCAAGTTGGCCTAAATATAACCAAATCCAAATTAATTGAAATCAATGCCTACAATAATCTTCTATTGGTCAACTAAACCCAAACCAACACCCAGCCCAAGTCAATTTTACTAATTTAGTCAAATTGGTCAACTTAACCCATTTGACCCAAATGAATTCAAATGAGCCAAAATCAAATCTAAGCCAAACAGAACCAAACCAAGTGAACCAAAATATCCCAAATGATCATATGAACTTGATCAAACCTTTGGTTTGACCCAATTTGACAATTGGTCAACTTGACCCAACTAGCCCAATTTGACCTAATGAGTTAATTGAGCCAAACCTAATCAAATCAACTCTAATTGACTTGAAATTTGGGCTAACCCACTTTTGGCTCATTTCAATCTACCCAAATCCAATGCCAAATGATCATTCTACCCTTGGGTCAAGGGCATCACATGAGACAAATCACCCATGTATGGGTCATTTCCATTACTTGGCCACTTGGTACTCTCAATGGTCCACTTAGGCTCCTAAGACACTATCAACCTAATGGGGTGGTTGGGTTGATGACCCATGGGAGGTGAAATCACCTCACCCTCCCATTGGAGCATTTGAAACCCATAGAACACACATGATTCCTCTTTGGCGACCACCTCCACACCTTGACCAACCAAGATGAGCCAACTCACCTCCTCCCACCACACTCCAAGATGGTTGGATGGCCACTTAAACCCTGATCCCATAATCAAGATGAAGGGGTATACACCCCTCATTTCCACTCAAACACACACAAAATCATTCCTCAGCTAACTACCTAAGTGAGGCAGAGCCATTCCCCCAAGTTCCCAAGCTCATTCTTTGATCAAAAATGTCATTCATCATCCCAAAATAGGACACTCCCATTTCGACCTAACTTCCCATTTCTCCATCAAACTCAAATTAACTTTGCGCACCTTCCCTAGGCCTCATCGAGCAAGAATGAATCATCTCCCAAGCTTCCAGCTCCGGAGGTGGGATTTCGATCAAAGCCGAGCTCTAAATCATTAATTCATGGCCATCCAAGTGAACATTGAGGAATTAATCCAATTGCTACACTATAGGGCTTCATCTCCACTGGATGAAGCTCCTCAATCATTCGAGCTGCTAGTCTTGAGCTCTAATGAGGTATGCTTCCAAATCAAATTCTTAGGCAGAAATAGGTTGGAGCTTCTTGAAGAAAACTTGTATCTTATGTGATCTTGACCATTAGATCCCCTCCGATCAATGTCATGAAGGAGTGGGATCCTTTTGGAGTTGATTTGAGCTCGGGTAAGCTCGGATCAAGTGAGCAATGGGCATCCATTCACTCGCATGATGTTAGATCATGCATCATCCATTCTGTGTGATTAGAATGGATGGACATGATTAGATCCGCTAGATGGATCTAATTTAATCCTATTAATCTGTGGGATTAATCATCACTGTCCCATCTTAGATCGGATGATAGACAAGAAAGCACATCTGCCACCGCCACATAGGCACTAAGTTAGATAAGTTTTAAGTAGCCAATCCAGCAGTGCCATGCAAAAAGTGTGTCACATGCGTCTTCACGATTGATTTAATTGCTTAATTAATCATTTTAATGGATGAAACTTCTAAAATCTTAAAAATCATAGAAATAAAAAAATACAAATAAATACACATTTTGAAGATATTTCAGAGGATAATTAATTAAAAACAATCTTAACTAATTTTGAATAGTAATTATAGTTTATTTACAAAAATTTTTAGTTTAATTACTCCTTAATTACTTGAGCAATTAATCCCAAATTTTGTGGGTTAATTTAATGGGATGACCTCTACCTCCCATGATTTTCTTGGGATTTATTGCTCACTTAATTAAGAAAATTAACTAATTAAACCTTAAATACTCTTTTAAGTTTATTAAGGATTAGTTAATCCCATGAATAGTAATAAATAAATTAATTAAGTTTATTAATCATTGTTCAACAGTAAGTGAACTAAGGAATAGGGTTGGGACCCCTTTCCCTAAGTTCATTTCACCCTTTTAAATGAAATTAATTAGATTTAACTAATAAATTAAATCACTTAATCAAATTGAAATCATAATCACATCTGACCATAATTAATTAAATCATGGGGTAGATCTTTAGGTGTTTAATAACCTAAAGTAGTTTAATGAAATTATGGTTAGTCCACATGTGTGGAAAACCAGAGTAATTAATTAAGTCCCTTAATCTAATTAAATATAATCATGAGCCAATTGCATTTTGGCACTTTTTATTTCTAGGATCATTGCAAGTTTATTTTCCATGCATATCATGTTGGCTCATAATTATTTAGTTAATTTCTTTAAGGTGACATAAGTAACGGTAATTAATTCATATAATTAAGGGTTCAACTGAATTAACCAATAAAATCAACTTAATTACAGTTCCTTAATTTAAATCAAACCACTAATGTGGGAATGGGTTTAAAATAATAAGTGATAATTTCTCTTCTCCTCTTTAAATCAAATTAAAATCAAAATTTAATTAATAAAAAAGCTTTGGTTTGCTTTAAATAATCTTATTTGATTTGATTTTCCTTAAAGAACTAGTTTGGTTGAATGAATCACATGCTTATATTTTATTGTCCTCTTTCCAATCATGTTAAATTTGGTATGTCATTTGAATTCATGCATCCATTTTTTCAAAATCTAGTAAAATAAAATGGATTTCCTTTATGTAAGTTTGCATGGGTTGATTTAATTTAATATATGTGTGGCTATTATTACTGTTAAATCCAAATGTATTTTTCAAAAGCTTATAAATGAATAATAATATGTGTTATGATGCTAGTTAGAAATACATAAGAAATGCATGTGCTTATAGCTTAAGTGTATGAATGTTGAGTTCTCTTTCCTCTATTCATGTGTTGATTTATATAAGATTAAATGCCAAGGGGTATATAGTCTAGACATCCCGGTAACACGAGGCTTTAGCTAGCACAAGGAGGTCATTTGATTACCTCACTTCCCTAGTTTAACAACAACACGTACCCATTTGATTTCCTTCTTATGTATTTCAACATTATAATTTGGATAGAGTTTTAATTCATATATATAAATGATTCAATAAAAAAATATAATCTTTGCATGGTTTCTTTCTCTCATTTATGCATACATCCATGTGTGTCAAAAAAACAAGTATATAGTTAGGACATCCAAGAATATGAGGCTTTAGTTAGCCCCAAGGAGGTCATTTGATTACCTCACTTCCAGTTTAACAATGACAAGTACTTGCATATCTTTCTACATGTATATGTATATGTGATTAGTTGAAAATACCATTTTACATTAAAATTGCATGCAATCATTATTGGCTAAGTGGTTGAATTAATTAGCCATATGATTTGGAGCTTACTTCTATGTTCATGTATAATAATTTACATATGTTTGAATGCAAATGGGTATATAGTCGGACATCCGAGAATATGAGGCTTTAGCTAGCTCAAGGAGGTCATTTGATTACCTCACTTCCTTAGTTTAATAATGGCACATGCCTATTTAATTTCATTCTTATGTCATTTTTGTATAAGAATTTGGATAAAGTTTTAAATTAATATGTTTAAATAATTCAATCAAATAAAATATAAATTTTAAACATACACATACATTCATAATTTAAGTGTGCTAAAATATGTTGCATGTAAAGATACACTTAAGATTAAATCATAAGCATGTTACATGAGATGGAAAGGATTGATTTAATATATGTCATGTGGTAGTAATTCAATTAAATTAATCTTAAGATGCCTTTCATTTTGAATAGGATTATTTAAAGTGAACCTAAACTTAGGATTAATTAAATCATTTAATAAGCCATTCACTAAATAGAACTAAATCAAATTAATATACTTTAGAAAGTGACTTAAGGTAAGGATGAAAGAGGGCAATCCTCTTTTCCTCTCTTTATAACACTTAGTTGCTAAGTGTAATCAAATGAAATAAAAGAAAACACAAATTAAAATTCTCAAATCAATTAAACTACTTCAAGTGAAATCAACCTTTCATGTTAAATTGAATCCTTCTACACATAGAAAATTCAACACTAATGCCTAACAAGACTTACCACACAAGCCTTAATATACGCATTAGAATTATGTCACCACATCTAGCTCTAAGTTAGGATAGTTTATGATGTGATGTATGTTTTCTTTCATGATGTATTATTTTAGATTGGATGTTAGGGTGAATGCTTCGTAGACTGGATGATAGGCCAATATTAGCCTAATTATGTTCTCTACAGGTGATTATGCTTAAGGAATGCTTAAAAATAAATGTGAATGACCTTTTTGCATATTTCTTAAATTGTTAAGCATAATCCAAGTTAGGACAGGTGGGCTTAGTTACCCATGTGTAGGGTGCTAAGTCAAAATTATAAATACAATAGCTTGGGATTATTTGTATATTTAGCTAACCTCCATTTTGTAGGTGTAGTTAGATTTACTTTTCCCACATAAGTAGAATTTTTACAATAGGAATTAGGATTATAATGAGTGCTATGGGGGATTAGAATGAATAGTGGCTAGAAGGCTTTATACTGGGGTGCCGTGAGATACCTTTGAATCAAGCACCATCCAAATCAAGGAAGGAACCAAATCAAAAATGAAGATATGAAGAGAGATGACCCTCATAGCATTTAATACAATTATAATTATTCTTTCATATTCTAGGTTGTATAAGAGTAGAGCTGCCATCTTTTTCTCTCTTGGGTTATGACCCAATACCTAACTACCGGCCTTTTATTCTTTTATGATAGTTTATATAATTATTTGATGTATGTTTACATTGTGCATTAGATGGCATGCTTTCATAGTTTCTTAAATTGATTGATACTTTAATGTGTGGCTTGATACTGATTAGGCTCTTAGGATAAAAATAACTTTTCTACCCAACTAATCACTCATAACTAAATTTTAAACAACTCATAAACTCATCATAAAGCCTAAGATATAAATAAGATAATTAAAATATTTAGTAACCCCTTAGCTGTATGGTTGTATGTTTCACATCATGAATGCATATTCTTTCTCTATTGAACATGAAAGATCTCCATCATTGCACGATAAAGGAATGCTTGATCTGTAAGGCCATCCCTTGAGGTGGAGAACACCTTCTTCTAGCTGATTTGACCCATAACCTATTTCATCATTCATTTAGGCATAAGAAATCCTAAAACCTATGTCAAAATAATGTGTCTAAAATGAAATAAAGTTTGAAAAGATTTTGCATCTATAGATTAAGTCATATGCTCATACCACTCATGCTCTAGTATCTTAAGGAGTGTGTTTAGGACTTTAGTCTCTTTCTAATTAAATAAGAACCTTATCTATCTTGGAATTCATAAGACTGAACTACATGGTTTTAAAATCAGAGGAGTTAGGCAGCCACTTCAGGCCATTATAAGTCCAGAAGTCAGACAATTTATTCGCTCTTATGGAGGTAAACACTTATGTCCACCTGTCTCTTAGATTTAGGTCATGCTAAAGCTCCCTAGATTTAGGATCTGAGGTAGCTATTTCCTTCAGGCTATGAGCATAAATCCTCACCTCTTAAGCATTCCCACAACCTTATGTTGGTTGATTATAAGCCCTAGTAATCTAATTAAATTTCAACTCAAAATATATAAATCTCCTCAACTTCAAAATTATAAAGCCCAACCATAGGATAGATTGGAATGCTCACTACACTTCCTAGTATCATGAGCATTTTATACCTATTTCATTTAGATTCCAAAAATAAGTCTTCTCATTAAGCTTTCCCAATTGATTTTCCAAATACAACAAATCTTTTGATAGTCTAACCTTCAAATCTTTGGTGATGATAATTGTCTACTTTAATCAAGAGTATTCTTAGAAACTTTCATTTCCTAAGATGTAATAAACCATGGAGGCTTACCTCCATATGGAACATAAGAAATTGGTTTAATATAAACCATGCTTTATTCATCCATGTAAAGTAGGGGAAAAATCTATCGTACATTCGAAGAACCATCATGCCTTAGGAGTCCTTTTTACGTGATTAGGTCCATTGTAGGGTGATGCCTCTATCTTTTGAGATAGTGCATCATGCCTCAATGTTGTACTCGATCACCTCAAAAAGTACCTACCCCCTACGATCTACGTGGTGTTCCCCCCTTACATTCAAAAATAAACACCACAAGGCCCTCTCGCCTTGTTCATTGAATCCTCTCAACATCATCCTTTCTTTGTGGAGTTTGGAGATGTTGATCCTCAAGGAGGCAAGGGTTCTTAGACTCATAATATTGATTGATACACCTAGGTCAACCAAAACTCTTGGATAGCCTGTATTTTCCAACATCCACTATAATGTAAAGAGGCAGTTGTGCTCGGTCATCCTTAAGAGTAAGTCTTCATCGCTGAATGTAACTCCCAAGATGTCCTTCAAGTGTCATGCCTCCACTTTAGTAGTGGTCAGCTGAGCTAACCATATCTCTAGATCAATTAAGGCCTTAATTAAAGATTTTCTCATCTCTTTGGATAAGACAAGGCGTCATATATGCATAACTTAGCTGAAAACTTTCTAAGGTGAGCTAGGACATTATAATCTACTCGGCTTGGTCCTCCACAAGCATATACATGGGTGGAGCATCCTATGGAGGGGCTATCTGCTCACTAGAACCAATGACTTGCTTACCGTTATCCTGAGGTGCTACCCTAAAATAGAACTTTTCCATTGTAGGTTGACTTGTGACTTCTTGGGATGATGAGCTTGTGGAAAGTTTTACCTTCCCATTGGGCATACCTACAGCTTCTCCTATGGGATCCTCAGAGTCAGTTGACTCCAAATCAATCTCAAGAGGTAAACCTGAATTAGAAAAAAAAAGGATTAGAACTACTAGAGCTATTATTTTTATTTAGTCTCGGAGAGCTTTCAATAGGAATAAAATCAAGAGCATCATAAGTGGATAATATATAACTAGAATTAGCTTTCTTCATTAATTTCTTTTTGGGTAGAGGTACATGATAGAAATCAAGTAAAGTAAGAAGATTAAGGGATTTAGTGCCCTTATCTACAGATATAATGTTCCTGTCGGTAGAAGAGGAGCTAGCATAAGAGGTGGTAGCTACAATAGTGGAGGGAGTATTCGACTTGGATGGTAGCTACACTTCTGGACTATCTTGGGCAAGTATGGTGAGCTACTACTGTTGCTGGACTATCACCCTCCCCGAATTATCCTTTGCAACTAGAAAACCTTCCTTGATGTTGGAGGTTTAAGCTACTTCAGGCACCTACAAGGAAAGCTTCTTGATCTTAGAGATGATCTTCTTAGAGGTATGGGTTAGGGAGATATCCTAACCTTCTTTGGTCTTAAGAGGATCGCAAGTATCCCCAAGGATTACTCTAACAGAACTAGATGGTTATTCTAATAAATATTTCTTAGGGATAACTATGGCTCTCAAGTTGTAGTTACGCTCAACCTAGCCCTTAAAAGTGATACAATCCTCTAAGACATGGCCTAACATGCGGTGATAAGGGAAATAGCTAGGATCATCATGCTCACCCACCTCTCGGCCTCTTAGGCTCACAGTGGCGAAAGTCAAGTTTCTTTAAGAGATTCTTAAAGATTTTCCTAACTACCTCCCTCTTTAATGAATAAGGATTCTTCAATATATCAGCAAGAGTAGGTGGAAAGTAGTTACTTGGCGATGGATATGAATACCACTGTTGGGTGGCTGCTGAGGATGTGGAAATGATTATTGTGTTAGCTGTGGTGGCCAGTATGATGGCCGAGGTGGTGGAAGAGGTGCTGGCAAAAGAGGCTGATGAGCTCGTAGTCTCTCATAGTGAACTCTGGCTAGCTGCTTCCCTCTATCCACTAACACAACTATCCCTAACTTCTTCTTAAACAACTTCTGCGGCTTGGGCCTAGATGATTTGTCAGGAAAGAGCAATTACTTTGCTTCCTCTTGTAGGCTAGCCGCCAAGTTGATTAATTTCTTGAATGTTTTGATGGAAAAGCCCTTAAGCATGAAGGTGACCGGGCCATGGATATTCTTGAGAAGAATCTCAATGGCATGCTATTCAGACAGTGTGTTTTGCATTTCATGCTCAGGTTACGCCACTTTAGAATGTAATCAGGAAAGAACTCATGGAGTTTCTATTTCTCTATAATGAGGTCGCCTATAATCACCCTCTTGAGCTCCATCAAACCTCTTAATGAAGAGGTGCTCCAACTCAGCAAAAGTCTTCACTGAACTGTCACACAGTTTGGTGCACCAATCAAATGCAACACCTGACAGATTACTAATGAAAAGGCGGAAGAGGAGTGTGTTGCTGCCACCGATGTTGCAACACCCGGCTCTAAAGTGTGCAAACCCTAAATAAAATAAAAACTAAATAAAAACCTAAACCTAGAAATTAAACCTAGAAATAAAACCTAAAAATAAATAAAAAATAAAACATAAACCTTAAACTAAAAAAAAATCTAAACCTAAAATAAACAAAATAAAATATAGATAAACTTAAACTATAATAAATAAAACATAACCCAAAACCTAAAATAAACTAAACCTAAACCCTAACCAAAATAAAATAAATAATTAAAAAATAACCTAAACCTAAACTAACAACAACAACAACAACAACAACAACAAGCCTTAATCCCATTAAAATACATGAATCCTTAGTCTCCATTGTGTTCTATTATGTGTCAAATTCTCATCTAATTCAAAGACTAAGATCATTTTTTATACATCTTAACCAAGTCTTTTAGGTCTACCTCTACCTTTCTTAACATAAGGCAAATCTAATGCATCTACTCTCTTAATGGTCATGGACGGACTTTATGTGGCCAAACCATCTAAGCGACTCTCCAAAGCTTATCTACCAGCTACTAACTTTTCCTAAACATACTCATTTTGCATTCTATCTCTGAGTAAAGCCACTCATCCACTAAGCATCCTCATCTCTGTAACACTTAGCAGTCTTATGCTTCTCTTTTATTGGCCAACATTGCACCATAAGTCATTAGGTCTCACCACCATCTTATAAAATTTTCCCTTAAGTTTAATGGAACTTTTCTATCACATAGGCATGCATTCCTCCACTTCACAATCCAACTTGAATTCTACTAATAACATCTCTATCTATTTCACCATCATTTTGAACAATAGAGCCTAAATATCAAGCTCACTCTTATTAATGACTTGATCACCTAAAGTCACTATCACTAAAACTTCTACAACAAAATTACACTCCATATATTCTTTAGACCTACTTAAGCGAAAACCTTTAGACTCTAAAGTTGACCTCCATAATTCAAGTTTAGGACTCCTCTCTAGTCTTATCAACAAGAAGAATGTCATCTAAAAGCATACACCAAGGTACATCTTCTTGTAAATGCCTCGTAAGAACATCCATAACTAAAGTAAAAGATAATGGCTTAATGTTGATCCTTGATGTAATCCAAGAAATAGGAAAATATTTTAATCAATCCTCCTTGTGTTTGGACACAAGTAACTCTAGTATACATATCGTAATGACTTGAATATAACCAATATTAACTCCTTTCTGTTCTAGAACTCTAAAGAACATCTCTTGAGACTTTATCATAAGCTTTCTCTAAATCAATAAATATCATATGTAGATCCTTCTTACTTTCTCTATGCTTCTAAAACCTCTTAACAAATGTATAGCATCCATAGTAGATCTACGGCATGAAACCAAACTGTTGTGAGAAACTTACGTATCATCGTAACTATGCTCAATTACTCTCTCCATAATTTTAATGTATGGGCATTAACTTAATTCTCTATAATTTGCACACTCTTGTGCATCACCTATTCTTAAATATAAACCAATAGACTCTTTCTCCACTCATCGGCATCTAGTAAAATAACATTAAATAGATTTGTAAGCCAAGAAATTCCTTGATCTCCTAAACATTTAACATCTATTGGAATATTATCGGTCCAACTGCTTTTCCACCTTTCATTTTCTTTAAAGCTTCACTAAATTACTTATGATAGAATTGAAATTCTCTATTTTTGTTTAAATATTAAGGTTGCTAAAATCAATCGACTTTAGATCCTTCATTGAAAAGTTTATCAAAATATCTCATCCACCTATTTTCAATCTTTCTAAAAACACTTTATTATTTTCATCCTTAATACCCCTCATGAACTATGTCTTTACTTCTCCTATCTCTTTGACTCTTACATACATCTTTCACCTTCTTTGGTATCTAATCTATTGTATAAATCACTAAAAGCTAAAGCATCATATATTGCTTTCTTAGAATCTCTACCACTTTATATCTTTCCCAATTCTCTTACATCTAAACCAAGTTTTATAACAATGCTTCTTATTTCTTATCTTTTCTTGCACTCTAATCCACCACCAACTATTCTTATTAAAAAATTCCTTTTGATTCTCCAAATACATCTTTAGCAACTTGCTTAATTTCACTTGATATTTTTCCCACATAACGTTAGCTTCTTTATGAACACCCCAAATTCTAATATCTTGTAGCTTGCTCTTAAAAATATTTTATTTGTGTTCTTTAAGTGTCCCATCTAATCCTAGGACAATAATTTAGTTTATTTTTCTCTTACAATCTTTCATCTTAAAATCTAAAACTAATAATAATGTTGGGTACTTAAAATTTTACTTGGTATGACCTACAATCTTTACAATTTAAGCGATCTATTTTTCTTATAAAATAATCAATCTGTTTTACTAGATCCATTTTATAAGTAATAATATGTTCATTTCTTTTCTTAAAAAAGTATTAGCAACTACAAAATCATAAGCTAAAGCAAAATCTAATATAGTCTTACCTTCTTCATTAGTCACTCAAATCCATACCATGAATACTTTTAAAATCTTCTACTACTCTACCAACATGTCCATTTAAATCTCCTCCAATAAATACTTTTCTTCAAGAGGTATCTTGTATTAATCCCTCTAATTCATTCCAAAATTTTTCTTTTGCTTACCTCCAAACCTACTTGAAGCATAGACACTTATAACATTGATAATCTTAGTATCAAATAATCCTTAAAGCTATAATTCTATCTCCACATCTATTAATACTTATAACATTATCCTTCAAACTTTTATCTATAATCACTGCACCATTTCTAGTTCGACTTTTAAATACCAAAGTTTAAAACCTAAACTATCAATCTCCTTGGCCTTCTCACCAACCCATTTAGTTTCTTGTACACATAAAATATTTATCTTACTATGAACCATAATATCTATTAATTCCATTAATTTACCAGTAAAGTACCTATATTCAAGATCCTAACCTAATTTTAGTTTCATGGACTAACTTCTTTGCATCGTCTAAAATGTGGGAACCCTTGTATTTAACACGCAACCGATAAAGCTCACATTTTCAATATTCAACCACCTGGCGTCACTTCGGAAGCCCTAGCATTAACACAATGTTTTAAAATTCATGTCATGATTATTTCGATAAAACGACTACCTAGCAACCCTCCACTTTTGCATCAGGACTTGGGATAAATATGTTAAAAACACCTAAAATTAACACAATAAAAATAAAACCTAAACCTAAAAAAATAAAATAAAAACTTAAAAATAAAAAATAAAACATAAAATCTAAACCTAAAAAATAAAATAAAAATAAAACTAAACTAAAAAAATAAACATAAACCTAAACCTAAAAAATAAACTAAAATAAAAAAACCTAAACTAAAATAAATAAAAAATAAATAAATAAATTAAACTAAATAAAAATAAAAAATAATTCTAAAAAAAATAAAGTAATAAAATAATCTAAAATAAATAAAAACTAAATAAACCTAAACCTTCCATAACTAAAAAAAAAACCCTAAATCCTAAACCCTAAACCTAAACTAAACCACTAAACCCTAAACTAAACCCTAAATAAATAAACTGAGCCAGTAAACTCTCACTACCCTGACTAAACTAAAAAAAAATAAATTAAAACTAAACCTGGGCCCTAGAAGACCCTAAAAAACCTCCCTATGACTGACCACTGAAACCTGACCACTAAACAAAAAAATCCTACACTAAACAAAACTAAAACCCTAAACTCCATACCACCTACCTAAACCTGGGCTTTCCCCAAATACCTGACCTAAACTAAACCTAAAATAATAATAATCTATAAATGTAAGATAAATAAAATAAACTAAACCTAACTTAACTAAAATAATATTATAAAATATGAATAAAAAAAACCTATAAACTAAATTAAATAATCCATGGATCAACCAAATAAAATAAAACTAAACATAAAATAAAAACAAAATAAAATAAAAAGTAAATAAAACCTAAAGCCTAAAATAAACTTTAAAATAAAACATAAAAATAAATAAAAAATAATGCAAAACCCTAAAATAAACAAAACCTAATCCTAAAATAAACATAAAAATAAATAAAATAAAATAAACTAAACCTTAACTAAAATAATAAACTAAAATAAAATAAAAAACCTAAACCTAATCCTAAAAAAACTAAACCTAAACTAAACCTAAACTAAATAAAATAAAATAAACTAAAAATAAACCTAAACCTAAAAAGAAAAATACAACCTAAAAATAAACCTAAATAAAATAAAATAAAAACCTATACCTAAACTTAAAAATAAAAAATAAAACCTAAACCTAAAAAAATAACTCAACTAAACAATAAAACTAAACCTAAAATATAAACTAAAATTAAAAACCTCAACTAAAATAAATAAACCTAAACTAAATAAACTAAACTAAATAAGAATTAAAAAAAACCTAAATAAAAATAAAATATAAAATAAACTAAAATAAATAAAAAATAAACTAAACAAACTAAATAACCTAAACCTATAGGTTTACTTCATTTTAAAAAAAACCATAAACCCTAAATCGTGAACCCTAAAGCCTAAACCCTAAACCAACAACCCTAAACCCTAAACCTTAAACCCTAAACCTTAAAAGCATAAAACCTAAAACCCTAAAACCTAAACCTTAAACCTTAAACCCTAACTCTAGACCCTAAACCCTAAACCCCAAACTCTAAACCTAAATTAAAAGTAACTAAATAAATTTAAAAATAAACCTAAACCCTACAACCTAATAACCCTAAACCTAAACCTAAACCATAAGAATGGGCAGAACCTTGATGGAAGGAACATCACCGTCAACTAGGCTCAGTCTAGATCTGGCAGTGGAGGAAAAGGTGGAGGTGGCGGTTATCGCAGTGGTGGTGTGGGATTTGGAGGTACTGGAGGATATGGAGTTGGTAGTCAAAGCAGTGGTGGTTATGGAGGAGGGAGGAGCGATGGAGGTTTCAGTCGTGGTGGCGACAGAGTGAGTGATCAGGGATATGATGGTAGATCTTGCAGGCAGACGATTTTGATGGGAACCGGAGAAACTAAAGAATAACCGATGATCTACTTCTAATGGAACTGTTCTTTAGACAGCTTCTAGTTATCTAAGGTTTTATTTTCTATGCGTTCATTTTTATCTACGTTGTCGCTATGTCTTAGAAAATTTATGTTACTTGGTTGATGAAATCAAAAGAAGAAATGTTGAATCAATTTATTCTCATATAAAAACTAAAAATCCTAAACCCTAAACTAAAACCTGAACCCTAAACATAAAACCTAAACCCTAAACCCTAAAACCAAAAAAAATCTTACATTCTAAACCCCAAACCCTAAACCCTAAACCCTAAAAAGCTAAAAACCTAAACTAAAACAAATAAATCTAAATTAAATAAACTAAACTAAATAAAAATAAAAATAAACCAAAATCAAAATAAAAAATAAAATAAACTAAAATAAATAAAGAATAAACAAAATAAACTTAAAACAACCACTTGACTTAATTCAAAAAAAAAACTCTAACCCTAAACCCTAAACCCAAAACCCAAAACCACAATCCTTAATCCCTAAACCCTAAAAACCTAAAACATAAACCTAAACTAAATAAAACATAAAAATAAAATAAATAAAATAACCTAAATCTAAATAAAATAAAACCTAAAATAAAACCTAAACTAAACCTAAACCAAAAACTTAAAAAATTAAAATAAAAGAAAATAAAAACTAAACTAAAAATAAAAAAAAATAAATACCTAAACTAAATTAAAAAAATAAAATAAACCTAAATAAAATAAGAACTAAATGAAAAATAAAAATATAATAAACCTAAAATAAAATAAAATAAAAACCTAAACCTAAAATATAAACATAAAAATAAAACATAAAAATAAATAAAAAATAAAACCTAAACCTTAAACTAAAAAAAACCTAAACTTAAAATAAATAAAATAAAATAAACCTAAACCTAAACCTAAAATAAACTAATCCTAAACCCTAAAATAAATAAAATAAAATAAACTAAAAGAAATTCTAAATCTAAACTATGGAGTTGAGTATAATCCCCAGTAATCTAATTAAATTTCAACTCGAAACATATAAATCTTATCAACTTCAAAACTATAAAGCCCAACCATAGGATAGATTGAAATGTTCATTAGGCTTTTTAGTATCATGAGCATTTTCTACTTATTTCATTTGGATTCCAAAAATAAGTCTTCTACTTGAGCTTTCCCAATTGATTTTCCAAATACAACCAATGTTTTGATAGTCTAACCTTGAAATCTTTGGAGATGATACTTGTCTACTTTAATCGAGAGTATTCTTAAGAAATTTCATTTCTAAGATGTAATTAACTATGGATGCTTTCCTTCATGCGGAACATAAGAAACCTAGTTTAATATAAACTCTGTTTTATTCATCCATGTAAAGTAGGGAAAAATCTCGCATTTGAAGACCCATCATGCCTTAGAGTCCTTATTAGGTCCATTGTAGAGTGATGCTTCTATCTTTGAGATGATACATCACACCTCAATGTTGTACCCGATCACCTCAAGAAGCACCACCCCTATGATATGCATGGTGTCCCCCTCCATACATCCAAAAATAAACACCACAAGGCCCTCTCACCTTGTTCATTGCATCCTCTCAACATCATCCTTTCTTTCTGGAGTTTGGAGATGTCGATCCTCAAGTAGGCAAGGGTCCTTAGACTCATAATGCTAATTGATACACCTGGGTCAACCAAAACTCTAGATAGTCTATATTTACCAACATTCATTGTAAAGTAAAGAGGTGATTGTGCTCTATTGTCCTTAGGAGTAAGTCTTCATCGTCGAATGTAACTCCTAAGATTTCCTTCGAGTGGCATGCATCTTCTTTAGTAGCGGTCAACTGAGCTAAGCATATCTCTAGATCAAGTAAGGTCTTGATTAGAGATTTCCTCATCTCTTTGGATAAGACAATGGCGTCGTATATGCTTAACATAGCTAGAAACTTTCTAGGGTGAGCTAAGACATTGTAAATAAATAAAACCAAAACACTAAACTAAAAAACAACCTAAACCTAAAATAAAAATAAAATAAATAAAATAAAATAAACCTAAACCTAAACTAAAATAAACTAAACTAAAATAAATAAAACTTAAACTTAAACCTAAAATAAACTAAACCTATACCCTAAACTAAATAAAATAAAATAAATTAAAAATAAACCTAAACTAAAAAATAAAACTTAAAAATAAACATAAAATAAAAACCTAAAACCTAAACCTAAAATAATAAAATAAAACATAAACCTAAACCTAAAAAGTAAAATAAAAATAAAACTCAACAAAAAATTAAACCTAAACCTAAACCTAAAAAATAAACTAAAATAAAAAAGCTAAACTAAAATAAAAAAACAAAACTAAAATAAATAAACCAAAAATAAATAAACTAAACTAAATTAAAATATAAAATAAATATAAATAAAAACTTGAATTTATTCTCTATTAACAAAAAACCCAAAAACCCTAAACCCGAAACTAAAACCTGAACCCTAAACCTAAAACCCAAACCCAAACCCAAAACTCTAAACCCTAAAAATCCTAAACCCTAAACCCTTAGGCCTAAAACCCTAAACCCTAACCCTAAACCCAAAAGCCTAAAGCCTAAACCCCAAACCATAAACCTAAACCCTAAAAACTAAACCCTAAACCCTAAACCAAAAAAAAAATCAGAACCCTAAAAAGCTAAAAAAACCTAAACCTAACTAAATAAAACCTAACAATATAATAATTAAAAAAATCAAAACCAAAATAAATTAAAAAAATAAAATAAAATAAAAACATAAACTAAAACCTAAACCTAAACCTAAACCTAAAAACAAAAAAAATGATAAAAATTAAAATAAAATAAAATAAATATAAACCTAAAGTAAACTAAAAAAACATAAATAAAATAAAAATTAAACCTAAAATAAAAATAAAATAAAATAAAAACTAAATAAATACCTAAACCTAAACAATAAACTTAAAACTAAAACCTAAAAATAAATAAAAAAAAAACATAAACCCTAAACTAAAAAAACCTAAACCTAAAATAAAAATAAAATAAACCTAAACATAAACTAAAATAAATTAAATTAAAACAAATAAAATGTAAACCTAAACCTAAAATAAACTAAACCTAAAGCTAAACCTAAACTAAATAAAATAAAACTAAAATAAACCTAAACCTAAGCTAAAAAATAAAACCTAAAATTATTCCACAAATAAAAACCTAAAACCTACACCTAAAAAAATAAAATAAAAACCAAAACCTGAACCTAAAAATAAAAAATAAAACCGAAACCTAGAAATTAAAATAAAAATAAAACTAAACTAAAAAATAAACTGAAACTTAAACCTAACACTAAAAAAATAAACTAAAATAAAAAGCCTAAACTAAAATAAATAAACCTAAAATAAATAAACTAAACTAAATAAAAATAAACCAAAATCAAAATAAAAAATAAAATTAACTAAAATAAATACAAAAGAAACTAAATAAATCTAAACCTACCAATTTACTTAATTTTTTTTTATAAAAAACCCTTAACCCTAAACCCTAAAACCCTAAAACCCTAAAACCTAAACCCTAAACCCTAAACCCTAAACCATAAAATCCTAAACCATAAACCCTTAACCCTAAAACCTAAACCTTAAATCCTACAAATACTTGCGTGGACTGGTTAACTTGGACAATTCTGGGTTTCCTTATCTCAGAACCTAATCTCACATCTGTTGTTTCTTTCCAGATTTGTATGCTTCTTTATTTCTTGGGCTTTCTGTTAATCTTTGTGCCTTTTGTGGATGCTTCAAACGGATATTACTTGCTATCTTGATAATTGTGTAATGATTTGGAGTTTTAACAGTTTCTGCTTCATTAGGAGGCTCACCGCTTTTGGCATTTACGTTAAGGACCGCTATTGAGCTATATGTATACCGATATTCTAGGGATTTATGTTAAGCTATGTGACAATGCTATTGGTTTTATAACACCAACTTATTTGGGACTTTAATCTTATCGGGTCGCATTTCTAATCCTAGGGGCTTATTGATCGGATGGAGATATTTATTTTGATGGCTTAATGCTATTAATTTCTACAACCCGCTTTTTATTAAAGTTACACGCTTGGAGCATCTTAGTTCTCTATGTTGTTTCTATGCAATCGTAGTATTGTTTACTATGTCGGGTTGCAATAATCATCTTGATGATTTTCGTTAGGTTAGATCCTGAGGATCTTCGGCTTTTGACATGATTGTCTCCCATATTTTCTTTGATTTTGAGTCGACATTTTTCTTTTACTTATGGGAGTTATCTTTTACTTTATTTTTGTGCATGAAGAGGCTATTTGGCCTTTTGATTCTTATCCCCTATTGTTTAAACTAGAACCTGGACCCCATACAACATGCTCTTTTTGGAATCCATTTCTATTTCTCAGGGTTCCTTTGGTGGGATCTTCTGTGGTGCTTTTTCTTTTCTTCCACCGCTATGGATGTTCTTTGCGTGCTTTCTCAAATTGTTACCTGTTATATTCAAGAGAACCTCTGCGTGGATGCTTCAGATTGGGGCTTTGGTCTTCTTGCTCCTGGAAGGGGCTTTCATGTTGGCCTTTCTTTTTGGTTTTTACTGTGTTTACATTTTTTTCTTTGTTTCTCTTCGCCTCGCTAACTTCGGGGATGCCGTTGGTCTTCCCCAGCTTTTATCCTAATTGGATTAATGTGACTAATCATCCGCTAATGCTTTGAATGTCTCTTAATTGGATTGGTGGGAAGTGTACATTTTCTACCCTATATCTTTATATTTTGGGTGGATTCTTGGTCCATCCTGTCATTAGGATTTCTAGTCCTAAGTTATTTCGACAAATTCTAAGGCTTTTGGTGTTTGTCCGAATCGCATTCAAGATATTTATTCCTATGTTATATCTACTTGGCTATTAACTATGGCATTGCCTACTCTGATTGAGAGGCTTGGATGTTTTTGCCCTATATGTTGCTGTCCTGGCTGGTTTTTGCCTTGGTTACCTGATATCTTGTTTTGTCTGGATTCTAATGATGATTTTCATTTGAATACAATTTTTGATCCTTTTGCTGGTGGGTTCCAATGTGGCAATAATCTCTCTGCTGTTGGGATTGGCTCTGATTGCTTGCACAACACCGTTAGTTATTCTGTTGTATGTCGCTCGATATGATTATGGGTTTTAAATGCATCCCGTGATTATGCTATTTTTGTTTTGTTCTAGTTAATGGGCTATGGCTTTTCCAATTATGGTACTATGTTGTCCCTTGCTGTCTCGTGGCTATTTTGCTACTGCCTTGGCTATTTTTTTGTCTTGGTTATTTGCTGTCTTGCTTTTCTGTATTCTAATGTGGATCCTACTTTGTATCCCTGTTGCACTAACTATTTTGTTGTTGGGGCGATTTCTCTGAGTGCCCTTGCTATTTCTATCTGGGGTATTGTTTATTATCTGATAGCTGTGATCTACATTACCCTTGCATCTGCTGAGGTTGTGGGTTCTGCTTACACTAGATTTAACAGTAAAAATGTCCATGTTGCTATTTTTTGGAATTTTGATTTCCTTGCCCAGGAAATTTTCTTTGTTTTTCTTTTGGTTTTTGCTGCTAACACCTGGGATGTTGTTGCTTTTCCTTGTTGTTGTTCTCCCACCCTATGCTATGATTGGTGCATGCACAACTTGAAGCTCATTTCTTTGTTATGCTTGGAATTAATAAATGATTTATCTTATATGCATAATTGGGTTATTGACCAACCCACTGGTTATTATTATCATTATCCTTGGCAGAATTGGATTATGGTGACTAAGCATCCTGATACTGATCTGATTTCTCTGAATGTCACTTACTGGATAGGCTTATGGTGGGGAGCTTTTCATTATCTATCCTTCCCTTTATCTATATATGTTTATGGGTGGACTCTTACCAGCTTGTTGGTTTTAACTGCCTTATTTGTTGGTCGATCGGATTAATACTCATCTTACGCCTGGGTTTTGGATTATTTTGGCAAGGTTAGGGTTTTTTGTTTTGGTTGTCTCTTGTCTTGGAGATTCTTGTCTTCTTTTATCTTGACACCTCAACTGGCTCCATCTTTGTTGGTTGTAGAATTTCAGGGTCTCATGCTCTGAAAGCTATTTCTGACATTGCTGTCCTGATGGTGATGGTTTTTGGTGATTTTGTCTGAGTTGCTGCCTTCAGGATAACTATTTTTATGCTTTATTTATTTGGTTATCTATTATTTCCATGTCTACTCTGATTGAGGAGTTTTATGGCCAATTTGCTATCTTTTCCTATTTTGGATGTTGTTGCCTTTAAGCTATTTTTTGGATTCTAATGTTGAGACCCATTTCAATCCACTTGTTGATTCTTTGAATGGCGGGTTCAAATGTTGCATTAGCTATTTGGTTGTTGGGGTGGTTGGCTTTCTGAATGCCCGTGCAGTTTATCTCCTGTTTCTGATCTGCATTACCTGCTGTTGTCCTTATTCCTACCTCATTTCTGATAGGTTGGTGCCTTACGATGTATATTGAAAGAGTGGTATTATGTTTTAGTCCCTTACTGTCTTGGATGTTGTTGCCTTTTGCTGTCTTTTTTTTTGGGTTGATTGTTGATTTGGATTATCTGAATTGTGACCCTGAATGCTGCTATTGGAGCTGCTGCTCTAACTATTTTTACTGGGTGCTCATTTTAGTTGGTCAGGTCCATTCTGTTGAGCTATGTCTTCCTTACTATTGCTTTTCTCCGGGATTTTAATAAAGGGGTTGTTTCTGGTTGTTTCACCGAAAGTTTTATTTATATATCATATGATTGGGATGGTGTTAATTATAGGCTCATTGACTTGATTAGCAGATTTCAGCAAGTTGTCTCCTCTGCAATTTTCTTGTGGAGGGATTATATGCTGGATTGCTTTCTTTCTTGGATATGGCTATTGATGAGATTTTGGCTAAGATGGCTCACTCTCTTATGTTTATGTATTCTCATGTCAAGATGTCTATATTGATGATATTTTTCTTGAATGAGAGTCCCTATCCTTCAGCTCTTAACAATTTTCTATATACTTTAGATATGATTTTGCTTAGGTTTGCAGGTAATAAAGCTCACAAGAATATCAACAACTGGATGCTCCCTTCTCACAAGTTTGTTGGCTATGATGTGATGATCTCACTCCCTATTGGTTCGGTAGTAGCTCATGTGATGTAACCCTTCTGCTGAAGTTTGGATGCTCATACTTGCATCTGCCCCAACATGGTGTGATTGAGCCTGAGCCTTCT
Organism: Cymbidium sinense; assembly: GCA_021442155.1. Taxonomy (NCBI): domain Eukaryota; kingdom Viridiplantae; phylum Streptophyta; class Magnoliopsida; order Asparagales; family Orchidaceae; genus Cymbidium; species Cymbidium sinense. The sequence goes on along the minus strand of CM038214.1, from coordinate 328,811,419 downwards.
CGATCACAATTCCTTACTAACATACTCATATTATATTGTTCTCTTCTCATTTTTTGTCTGTATTACCTTAACTGTTCTAATCTCCCTCATATTATAACTTTGCAGGTGATTCTCTCTCCTTCTTTTGCGTGTCTCATTATCATGCATTCCCACATCCTCCAGAGCATTGGCTTTATTCTTACTTTAGCCTATTATGTTAATCATCTTGTATCTTTTAATTGTTTTTATGCTTTCTTTTGCTCTTGGATGTACTTAGATAGGGGATTTACTCCTTAGGCTGATTGTAGCTCTTTGAGTTCTAGAGTTTATCCCCTCTTAAGGACCTTGTAACCCTCTTTTTGTGGCAATAAAATACCCCTACATGGGGTTTCCCAAAAAAAAAAACCTTAAATCCTACAAACCTAAAATGTAAACCCTAAACCCCAAACCCTAAGCCCTAAACCTTAAACCCTAAACACCAAACCCTAAACTCTAAACCCTAAAACATAAAAACCTAAAACTAAACTAAATAAAACCTAAAAATAAAATAAATAAATAAAACAAAACCTAAATATAATAAAAAAATAAAATAAAATAAAAACCTAAATTAAAACCTAAACCAAACCTAAACCTAAACCTAAAAATAAAATAAATGATAAATAAAAAACTAAATTAAAAATAAAATAAATAAAAACCTAAACTGAACTAAAAAATAAAATAAACCTAAAAAAATAAAAAATAAAAATACAATAAACCTAAAATAAAATTAAATAAAAATTAAATAAAAACCTAAACCTAATAAATAAACCTAAAAATAAATAAAAAATGAAATGTAAATGCAAAACTAAAAATAAAAAAACCTAAACCTCAAATAAAGAAATAAAATAATCTAAACCTAAACTAAAATAACTAAACCGAAATAAATAAAACCTCAACCTAAACCAAAATTAAACTAAACATAATCCATAAACTAAATATAATAAAATAAACTAAAAATAAACCTAAACTTAAATTAAAAAATAATACCTAAAGATAAACCTAAAATAAAAACCTAAAATCTAAACCAAAAAAATAAAATAAAAATCTAAACCTAAACCTAAAAATAAAAAATAAAACCTAAACCTAAAAAATAAAATAAAAATAAAACTCAACTAAAAATTAAATCTAAACCTAAACCTAAACTAAAAAATGAATTAAAATAAAAATCCCAAACTGAAATAAATAAACCTAAATAAATAAACTAAACAAAATATTAATAAAATAAATAAAATAAACTAAAATAAAGAAAAAATAAACCTAAACCTACAGGTTTACTTTATTAAAAAAAAACCCTAAACCCTAAACCCTAAACCTTAAACCCTAAACACCAAACCCTAAACCCAAAACCCTAAAACCTAAAACCTAACCCTAAACTAAATAAAACCTAAAAATAAAATAAATAATCTAAACCTAAATAAAATAAATATAATAAAATAAAATAAAAACCTAAACTAAAACCTAAACCTAAACCTAAACCTAAGCCTAAACCTAAACCTACAAATAAAAAAAATAAAAGAAATAAAACTAAACTAAAATAAAATAAATATAAACCTAAACTAAACTAAAAGATAAAATAAACCTAAAAAGAAAAAACCTAAAAAAAATAAAAACTAAACATAAAATAAAAATAAAACAAACCTAAAATAAAATTATATAAAAACCTAAACCTAAAAAATAAACCTAAAAAAATGTAAAAATAAATAAAAATAAAACCAAACCAATAAACTAGAAAAAAGACATAACCCTAAAATATACAAAATAAAATAAACCTAAACCTAAACTAAAATAAATAAAATCTAAACCTAAAATAAAGTAAACCTAAACAGTAAATTAAATAAAATAAAATAAATTAATATAAACTTAAACCTAAACTAAAAAATAAAACATAAAAATAAACCTAAAATAAAAACCAAAAACCTAAACCTAAAAGAATAAAATAAAAACCTAAACCTAAACTTAAAAATATAAAATAAATCCTTAACCTAAAAAATAAAATAAAAATAAAACTAAACTAAAAAATAAACATAAACCTAAACCTAAACATCAAAAATGAATTAAAATAAAAAAACTAAACTAAAATAAATAAACTAAACTAAATAAAATAAAAATTAAACCTAAATAAGAATTAAAGAATAAAATAAACTAAAAAATATAAAAAATATACTAAATAAACCTAAACCTACTAGTTTAGTGAGTTTAAAACCCTAAACCCTAAACCCTAAACCCTAAACCCGAAGCCTACAACCCTAAACCCTAAACACGAAATCCTCAAACCGTAAACCCTAAACCCTAAACCCTAAACCCTAAACCCTAAAACCCTAAACCCAAAACTCTACACCCTATACCCTAAACCCTAAAACCTACAACCCTAAACCATAAACCCTAAACCCCAAACTATAAACCCTAAACATTAAACCCTAAACCCTAAACCTAGATGCCTAAAAACCTAAACGTAAACTTAGTAAAACCTAAAAATAAAATTATTAAAAAAACCTAAATAAAAATAAACTAAAATAAAATAAAAACCTTAACTAAAACTAAACCTAAACCTAAAACTAAAACTAAAAATAAAAAACTAAAACTAGATTAAAATAAAATCAATAAAAATGTAGACTAAACTAAAAAATAAAATAAACCTAAAAACAAAAAAACATAAGTACAATAAAAACTAAGAGTAAAATAAAAATAAAATAAACCTAAAAAAATAAAAGAAAAACTAAATAAAAATCAAAACCTAAAAAATAAACTTAAAAATAAATCCTAAATATAAATAAAAAATAAAACCTAAACCCTAAACTAAAAGAAAAAGCTAAACCTAAAAAAATAAAATAAAATAAACTTAAACCCTAAATTAAAATAAACTAAAATAAGATAAAATAAAAATAAACCTAAAATTAAAATAAACTAAACCTAAACCCTAAACTAAATAAAATAAATTAAACTAAAAATATAGGTTTAAACCTAAACCTAAACTAACAAATAAAACCTAAAATAAAAACCCAAAACCTAAACATAAAAAATAAAATAAAACCTAAACTTAAACCTAAAAAATAAAAAAAAAAATAAAACCTAAATCTAAAAAAAAATAAAATAAAATAAAACTAAACTAAAAAATAATCTTAAACGTAAACCTAAACCTAAAAAATAAACTAAAATAAAAAACCAAAACTAAATTAAATAAACCTAAAATAAATAAACTAAACTAAATAAAATAAAAAATAAAGCTAAATAAAAAATAAAATAAACTAAATTGAATAAAAAATAAACTAAATAAACCTAAACCTACCAGTTTACTTAATCTAAAAAATAATTAAACTAAACAAAATAAAATAAACCTAAACCTAAACTAAAATAAACTAAACTAAAATAAATAAAACTTGAACCTAAACTGAAAATAAACTAAACCTAAACCTAATCCCAAATAAAATAAAATATAATAAACTAAAATAAATAAAACCTAAAAATAAACTAAACTAAAATAAATAAAACCTAAACCTAAACCTATAATAAACTAAACCAAAATCAAAAATCTAAACCCTAAATAAAATAAAATAAACTAAAAATAAACCTAAACCTAAACTAAAAAATAAAACATAAAAATAAACCTAAAATAAAAACATTAAACCTAAACCAAAAAAAAAAGAAAATAAAAACTTAAACCTAAACCTAGAAAATAAAACATAAAACCTAAACTTAAAAAAATAAAATAAAAATAAAACAAAACTAAAAAATAAACATAAACGTAAACCTAAACCTAAAAAAGCAAAATAAAATAGAAAACCTAAATAAAAATAAACTAAACTATATAAAAATAAAAAAAAACTTAAATAAAAATAAAAAATAAAATAAACTAAAATAAATAAAAGTAAATAAATTGAATAAACCTAAACCTACCGATTTACTTAATTTTTTAAAAAAATAACTCAAAACCCTAAACACTAAAAAAACAAAACTAAACCATAATTTAAAAAATAAATCTAGTAAACTTCAACCCTAAACCTAAAACCTACACCATAAACCCTAAACCATCCTATAACCTAAATCTTAAACCCTAAAACCCAAACCCAAAACTAAACCAAACCCTAAACCATAAACCTAAACCCTTAACCCTAAAATGTTAAACTAAAGCTAAACACTAAACCCTAAACTAAACCCTAAAGCAAACTAACCCTGGCTTAACCTCAACCCTAAACCCTAAAACCATAAACCATAAACCCTAAACCCTAAACACTAATCCCTAAACCTTAAAGACTAAACCCAAAATCTAAAAACCTTAAACCCTAAACCCTAAAACTAACATTAAACCCTGAACCTTAAACCTATAACCCTAAACCCTAAACCCTAATCCCTAAACACTAAACCCTAAACCCTAAACCCTAAACCCAAACCCTAAACCTAAACCCTAAAACCCTAAACCCTAAACCCTAAATTAACCCTAAAACATAAACCTTAAACATTAAAAACCCTAAACCCTAAACTAACACTAAATCTTATGCTAACCATAAACCCTATACCCTATACCCTAAATTGTAAAAACCCTAAACCCTAAAGCCTAAATAATAAACCCTAAACCATAAACCCTAAAAACCTTAAAGCCTAAACACTAAACCCCTAACCCTAAACCTGAAACCCTCACCCTAAACCATAAACTCTAAAACCCTAAACCCTAAACCTAAACCTAAAAAATAAAATAAAATAAAAACTTAAACTAAAACCTAAACCTAAACCTAAAAAGAAAATAAAATAAAAAATAAAAACTAAACTAAAATAAAAGAAATAAAAATCTAAACTGCACTATAAAATAAAATACCTAAATAAAATAAAAACTAAACCTAAAATAATAAAAAATAAACCTAAATTAAAATAAAATAAAAACTAAATAAAAATCTAAACTTAAAAAATAAACATAAAAATAAAATCTGAAAATAAATAAGAAATAAAACCTAAACCTTAAACTAAAAAAACCTAAACCTAAAATAAAAATAAATTAAACTTAAACTAAGATAAACTAAACTAAAATAAATAAAACCTAAACTTAAAATAAAATAAACATAAAATAAAATAAATTAAAAATTAACCTAAACCTAAACTAAAAAATAATACCTAAAAATAAACCTAAAATAAAAACCTAAAACCTAAACCAAAAAAAATAAAATAAAAACCTAAACCTAACCCTAAACCCTAAACCCTAAAACCCTAACCCGTAAAACCCTAAACCCTAAACCCTAAACCTTAAACCTTAAATCCTAAACCCTAAATCCTAAAAATAAACCTAAACTAAAAAACCCTACCTAAAACTAACTAAACCTAAAACCTAAACCTACCTTAACCCTAAAATAGAAATAAAATAATAAAAATAAAATCAAAAATAAAACCCTAACCTTAAACCCTAAACCCTAAACCTAACCCTAAACCCTGAACCCTAAACCCTAAACCTTAAACTCTAAACCATAAACCCTAAACTTATAACCCTAAACCCTAAACCTTAAACCCTAAAACCTTAAACCCTAATTCAAAAACCCAAAACCCAAAACCCAAAGGCCAAACTAAAAATCCTAAACACTAAAACTAAAACCCTAAACCCTAAAGCCTAAACACTAAACCCTAAACCTCAATCTATCCCTAAATAATAAACCATAAAATCTTAAAACCCTAAACCTTAAAACCCTAGACCCTAAACCCTAAACCTTAAAGCCTAAACCCTAAACCCTAAAAACCTAAACCAAAAAATAAAATAAAAATAAAACTCAACTAAAAAATAAACCTAAACCTAAACCAAAACCTAAGAAATAAAGTAAAATAAAAAACTAAACTAAAATAAATAAACCTAACATAAATAAACTAAACTAAATATAAATAAAAATAAACTTAAATAAAAATAAAAATAAAATAAAGTAAATTAAATAAATAAATAAACTAAGAAAACTAAATAAACCTAAACCTATCAGTTTACTTAATTTAAAAAATAAATAAAATAAACCCTAAACCCTAAATCCTAAACCATTTACCCTAAACCCTAAAGACTAAAATAAACCCTAAACCCTAAACCCAAACCTACAAACCACAAACCTAAACCTAAACTCCAAACCTAAGCAAAATTTAAACCATTAACCCTAAAACCAAAAACCTAAACCCTAAACCTAAAAAAAGCATAAAATAAAACTAAAACCCTAAAGAAAATGTCTTCAGAGACTTTCCTTGACTATTAGAGATTTGAATACCCTAAACCCTAACTTTAAATCATATTATAATACCATATTTTAAAGTATAATGTAGCATCATATATTTGAGCATGTAGTACTGTGTTTTTGGATGTTATAAGATGTTTTAAAATGTTTTAGTATATTATGGTATTATGCCCTATAGTCTATATTAATATAAATCATATAAAATATTAATTTAATAAGTTAGATGATGAAATTTATTAAATTTGAAGTGGAAATTAGGTTGTAGTACAAAAGGTGTGCTACACCACTTGTAATCTAAAAAGTAAGATTTTATGTTCAAAATAAATATTATATGTTGTAGCATAGTATATAATCATATATCATAATATATTATTCTATGCATTTTAAATTCTTTTAGTATTTTACAATCATGAAGTCGAGCCTACGCTAGCATTATTTATAAAAATGCTGATTTAGACTTTAAAATGATGGAATTTGGCCAAATTCATAATAGGTAGAGCATGGCATCATAATATATTATTTCAATTTAAAATATGTAATTGATATGACTAAAATATAGAGTTTTTTATTGTTTAGACACTTTTATGATTTTTATCTTAACCATCCTTGTGATGTGATATGAAATATAATATAATATAATATGTTATAGTGTATTATAATATAGGATGCCATAACATAGTGTAGCATCATGCATTATAGCATACTATTTTGTATTACTACTTGTTGTTTAGCATATTTTAGTTTTTTATAGTATGATGTAGTAGAGTTTGTACTAGTATAATTCATAAAAATACTAATTTATAAGCTGAGATGATGGGATTTGGCCAAATTAAGGTAAGCTTTATGGAACATCATTGGGGTGTGCTATGGTGTGTCATTTAGTCAATAGAATGGAATTTTGCATCCAAAATAAATGTTCATTTTTCAACCAAATTTTATAAATTTTTTGCTTAAAGTGATTCATTTTAAGGTGTAATGTAAGATAATATATTATATGAAAGCATATTAAAATATAATATATATAATAATATAACTTCACATATATATGAATGTGGTGGTGTGTTACTAAATGTTATTGTACATTTTAGTATGTTTTACTTTTATTATAATACATTGGGTCAAAACTCACAAAAATGTTAATTTGAAAGTTGAGATGGAAGAGTTTGGCCAAATTCACAGCACACCAAAAAGCAACTCAAAAATTATGCTACTTTGTACCATTTCTATTAGAAAATAACAATTTTACATCCAAAATGAACATTATTTACATTTTGAGAAAATCTTGTTATTTGTTCCTTTTAAGTGATTCTAATGTGGTATAATTTAGACAATATATTATATTATAGAAAATTATAATATAACTTCATAGATTATAATATAATATAGTGTGTTAATTCACTATAATATGTTTAGCATGATATGTTATAGTTTGTTTGAGCTTGCACCATCACAAATCATAAAATGTTTATTACAATGTTAAGATGATGTAATCTGAATGAACACATTGTTAGGCTTTTGGTAGAAGTATTAAAGGTGTGCATAAGAGAAGAAATTACATTTGATGAGAATTCCATGTCAAGGACATGGAGGGAGATCCGCTACGGGATCACACATTTATTGGACATGACATGTGAGGGGTCTATGTCAAGGGCATAGAAGAAGAAAATCTGTTGGGGATAAGGTTTGAATTTGATTTGATTATATGATTTGTGGAAAGAAGATCCACTGGGAATAAGAATCTATAATCCATCAGGGATTAAGATCGAATTGACTTTAATTTGTTTTGTTTTAATTGATGTGGAGGCACATCTGCTAGAGATATGGGCTTGAGTCCGCTTGGGATTGGGTATATGAACCTTCCACTTGGGAAATAAGTTCAGGCTATCTGTTGGGGATTTGAATTTGTGTTTGATTTCATAGATTTGTTTGGGGATGTATCTACTAGGGATAAGAGTTTGGTTGGATTTCTTCTATTTAGACTTTACTAGGGGAGTTAGTTTAATTTGGCTCCACTGGGGAGGTTCATTTTGAATTTGATTTGTTTCCTTGATTTGTTTATATATGATTTGGGGCACCATGGGGAGAAGGGTGTGATTTAACTCCACTAGGAAAAATTAGATCGAGTTTAATTTAATCTAAGTTAATGTATGGCCCCTATCGGTAAGTGATCGACCCACTGAGAAGGGGATATATCAGGCATGACCTACCTCAGGTTTACAAATCCAAGGGATAGTCTCAGTGGGTAGAGCTAGCCAACGGGGTTGCCTTTGATTGCAATGATGATGTGCTAGGAAGAAGGCATAGTAGATCTACATCTTCCAAAGTGAGGAACAACCACTGAGGTGATTGTTGGATGCACAATAAATCAAACCTGACCTAGGGTGACTACTGAGTGAATGCCACTAGGGACTTATGTCAGTTCAAAAGTAGTCAGGATTAATTTTATCTTAATTTCATGTGATTTGATATCATTTATTTTGTTTAGTTTGATTTCAAAATAAGGGCATATCCGTTGGGAATGTCAGCTCTGTCAAATTTGATAGATTTAATTTATGGACCATGTCGATGTGCGATGGACCCACTGAGAAGGGGCTATATCTGACTTATCCTTTCTCAAATCTACAAATCCAAAGGGATAGTCTACTAGCCGTGAGGTAGAGCTAGCCAACCTAAGGGGTTGCCTTTCGATGTGCAATGGCTGTACTAGGAAGAAGGCATAGTAGACTTACATCTTCTAAAGCAGGGAACAACTGCTGGGGAGACTTATTGGTAGCACAACAAATAGAACCCGACTTAAGGGTGACTACTGATTGATTATCACTGGGGACTAATATAAACTCAAGAGTAGTCAGATGATTCCTATAGGGAGTGTCATCGACATTGCGCTAAACATAGGATTCCTGCATGGGAAAAGCTACCGCTAGGAGTGTCGTTGGCATTCTGCTTTGTTATGATCTTGCTACCCACAGCTATCCTTAGTGATGGGAGTTGGACTTCTAATGGTAGAGCAGCTTCAAACACATACATTAAGGAAATAAGTAGATTGAGTTGGAGTTCTATATGTGGTGTGGTAGACCCACAAGGCTTCAACTAATTCCTCATGCCACTATTGCTTGTCATCGTCGAGTGTCTTCTTCAATATTTGGATCAGAGTTTTGTTGGAGGCTTCTGCTCAGTCGTTTACCCTCGAGTAGTTGATGGTAGAATATCTCCAATCTATGTTGTGTCTCTGGGCAAAGTTGTTGATCTTGGTGTTCTTGAATGAATAACCATTATCAGATATAATTCATGATGGCACTCTGAACCTATATATGATATGGTTCCTAAAATGTTGAAACACATACTGAGCTGTGACCTCTTTGAGTGAAATTTCTTTTGCCCATTTGGAAAAGTACTCAGTAGCAGCTAAGATGAACCGATGACCTTTGGAAGAAAGAGGATTAATCAAACCCACTATGTCAGTACCCCAACACTCGAATGGCAATGAGGCCAATGTAGGATGTAGAATATTGGGTGGTTGGTGTAGGACTACACCATGTATTTGACATTGGTGGCATCGACTAGCCGTATTCATGCAATCTTTGATTATCGATGGCTAGTATTATTCTAGCCTCTTGATCTTTGCTTTCATCTTTAGACCAGATTGGTTGGCTTCACATAAGCCTGAGTGTACCTCAGTCATGATCTTACGAGCTTAATGCTTTCTAAATATCTTAACCACATATGATCGAAAGACCACTGGTACAAGACACCATCCGTAAGAGCATAAGAAAGTGCTCTCTACTTCATCTGATGGGATTGGGACTTCTCTTGAGGTAGTTTACCTTTCATTAGCTAATCCATGAATGGTTGCCTCCAATCTAACTCCTTGTCCTTCTTGGTAATGACAACCTCCCCCTTCAAGAGAGTACTTTTTGTTGAGTTTAATATCAATAAGGGATAAGACTTATCCATTTTGGACCTTTGTTGATATGGACTTATCCTCTGGACATGCCAACTCCTTGGCAAGCTTGGCTAAAGCATACACTACAACATTCTCTCCTTGAGGAATCTTATAAATGGTAGCCTTTGGGATTTGGGCCAACAACTCCATGGTGTACTTGTGGTAGTGATGGAGCTTGGGCTTTATAACCTTATAGGACCCAGCAATTTGGTTGATAACTAGCTAGGAATCCTCAAAGATGTTGATGTTATGGATGCTTAGAGTAATGACTAACTCCAGACTAACAATCCGAGCCTCATATTTGACTTTATTGTTGGAGCAAAGATTGGATAGATAATATGAGAATCTCATCACATTGCAGTCCGGAGTTAAGAGAACTAGTCCTACCCCTGCCTTTTTTGGAATAGTAGATTGTGATTCTTCTCCTCTTTGAGAGCAAGCCACACCATCAAAGTACATCTCCCAGTGGTGAATGCTAGTATCCCCTAAGTTCATGATTTATTCATTGGAGATCATCATCTAAGTAGAGTCATTTGGAAGTGGGTGCTACTAAGAAATCTAGTGCTTGTCCTTTCACCTTATAGAGGGGTACAAAGGTAATGTCAAATTGCGAGAGGATCATGGACCATCATGCCAACCATTCAGATAGCATCAACAATGTCATGAGATACTATAGTGGATTTAATATAGGGATTAAGTTCACCTTATGAGGAAGCATGTAGTGTTGTAGCTTTTGAGATGCAAAGATTAAAGCTAGGCAATGCTTCTTAATGGGTGGATAATTATGCTCAGCAAGGATTAGACAATGGCTAGGGTAGTAGAGTGTGTTTTCCTTCTCTTCATCATTAGCTTGGGCCAGCGAAGCACCAAGGGAGTCGTCTAACATAGTAGTGTAAAGTATGAGCAGCTTGGATGGGATAAGGGCTGTTAGACCCAACGATGTCATCAAGTAATGCTTGATGTCTTCAAAGGCATGCTCATAATTGTCATCCCAATTGAACTTGGCATCCCTTTTGATAAGTGCTGAGAATGGCTGACATCTTCCCTTTATGTTGGATATAAAGCATCTTAGATACTCGAACCACCCTTGGGATGATCTGAGTTGAGTTAAACTTTTAGGGGGTGGAATTTTTATTATTGCCTTGATCTTCTCTAGATCGATTTAAATTCCCTACTATCGGACAACAAACCCAAGAAATTTCCCTCAAGCTACTCGAATGCACTTCAGGGGGTTCATTTTGAGGTTAAATTGTCTTAACTTTTCTAAAACTACTCTAAAGTCAAAGAGATGGCCTTCCTTTTCTCTACTTTTGACCACAAGATCATCGACATAGCACTTGACATGATGATGAATGAGTTCATCGAAGATTAGAGTCATAGCCTGATGGTATATAGCACTAACATTTCTAAGACTGAAAGCCATGACCTTATAGCAATAATTTTGATCAGGGGTTCCAAAAGTAGTGTTTCTTTCATCTTCAGGGGCCATATTTATTTGGTTATATCTAGATGAGCCATCTATAAAAGAGAAGACTGCATGAGATGAGGCAATGTCCACTATCAACTCCAAGATTGATAGTGGAAATTCATCTATTAGACATGCCTTATTTAAATCCCTAAAATCAAAGCATATGTGAATTTGGACATTCTTTTTTTAAAATGGGATGACGCTAGCTAACCAGGTAGGGTATTATTCTTCTTGGATGAAAGCATCATCGGTTCTTGACTTCATAAATGACTTGTTGTTCTATCCCTAATCACAAGCATCTATGAGCTTACTTGATAGGGTTAGCAATAGGATCTATTGCTTTTTTGTGGACTGCTACATCAGGAGTTAATCCAGGCATCTCTTCGTAACTCCATGCAAAGCAGTCCGTTGACCTCATTTTTAGAATGAGCTCTCAACCCCTCCATCTAAGAAATTAGACTTCACTTAGACAGTAAGAGTTTTCTTAGTCTTAAGACACTTATAGTGATTAGGTGAACACTCAACCTAACCCTAGAGACTTAGAAGAGTTAGCCATAGGAATAGGTTATGCCTTAGGAGTGTTAGAAAAATTTGTTTACCCTATAGCTTGAACCAACTCCTCACTTCCTTCTTCCAAGTCAAAACTCAAATCAATTCCAATTGATTTTCTCAAACTTTAAATCAATTCCAACTTAATTGAATTTTCCCAAACTCAAAGCAATTCTAAATGATTGAAGCCCAGGATTGAATTCCAAATCCTAAAAATCTTTCCTAAGCTCTTTGATTTCATCTTATGGACATAGCCTAAATCCAAATCAAATCAAATTCAAGAAATTTTCTCCCATTTATATTCTCATTTATATTCATAAATATAAATGAAATATAAATTCAAATATCCAAAAATTAATTCCAAACTCAAATCCAAATTCAATCAAAATTCAACCTAAGCCTTTCAAGTCAAATTCTTGAACTTAGCCAAATCAAATTCAAATCAAGTCAAACCCTTGATTTTTCTTCATGATTCAATCAATCCTTCAATCATGAATCCAAATATAAACATAAACTTCAATCATCAAACCAAAACTAAATTCAAAATAAAATCCAAATCTAATCAACATTCAATCTAAGCTTTTCAATTCAAATTCGTGAACTTAGCCAATTAAAAATCAAATCAAATCAAACCCTTGATTTTTCTTCATGATTCAATCAATCCTTCAATTATGAATCCAAATATAAACATAAACTTCAATCATCAAATCAAAACTAAATTCAAAACTCAAACCCAAATCAAACTCATGTTCACCCTTTGAACTTGAAATTATCAAATGCATCAAAATCCATTTGACTCCAAATCACTTGCAAATGGATTTATTTTTCAATCATAAGTCTATATGTGAGTTCAATCAAACTTGGTTGAAGCCTTGATCAAGTCAATTGACCCACTTAGGCTCACTTGACCCAAAGTGACCTAAAGTACCCCTTTTAAGCCAAAATTCTAATCCTACCCAAATTGGATTGAACTAAGCCCAACTAAGCCTCACATTGTGATCAACAATCATTATGAGATGATAAATCACTCAAATTGGGTCAAACCAAGTCAAACCTAAGGGTTGACCAAGTCAACACTTAGCCAAAATGAAACCTAAACTAGCCAAAATCCATCATAGGCCAAATTGATTGAAACCATTGATCAAGACTCATTCTAAATTAATATTTGAACTTGATCAAGTCATCATTTGAGCCTAACCTAGCCAAATTTGCCACTTGACTTAAGTTGACCCAACTTGACCTAAAAAGTCAAAAATGGGTCAAAACTTGATCTAAGCCAAATTAATTGAAACCAATGGGTCAAGTTCATTCCAAATCACTTATTGAATTTGACCAAAGCCTCAATTGGCTAGCTAGACCCAACCTAGCGCCCGTTGACCATGAACTAACTTAACTTTAAAGGTCAAATTGAGCCAAAACAAATTAAGCCAAAATTGATTGGAAATAAAGATACCAATACATTTCAAATGACTAATGAAACCTAAAGTAACCCATGACCTAACCCAAATAGGTCAAATGGGTCAAATTGGTCAACTTGACCCATTTGACCTAAATGAAATCAAATGAACTAAATCCAACTATAAACCAAATTGATTGGAAACAAAGATACCAAATTAATTCATATGATCATATGAACTTGACCCAACCCTTGGTTTGACCCAATTTGACCAATTGGTCAACTTGACCCAAGTTGTCCCATTTTGACCTAAATGGGTCAACATAAGTCAAATCATATCAAATCAACTCCAAATTCATTGAAACTTGGCCCAACCCTTTTTCCAATCATACCAAACATATTGAAACTGAAATCCAAGCTAAATGATAATTTTACCCCTAGGTCAAGGGTAATTCTTGGCAAATTCAAACTTGGAATTTGGTCAAATCCTCTTCATGGCCACTTGACACTCTCTTAGTGGACCAAGTGGACACTAGTGAGCACAATGCACAATGGGTTTGGGTCAACCAAACCCAACCCAATGGCAAAACTGACCACTCACTTGAAAATAAGCACATCGGGATCCCTCCTCCAGTCAATTAAGCACATGACGACTTCTCGACTACCTCCTCTAGCCAAAATTGAACCACATGCAACCCTAAATGGCCTAAAAAACCCATTACATAGGAGGAATTTGATCAAAATGGCATCTCTATGCTTAGCCATCCGATCCACCTAGGGGAGATATACTCTCCCTAATTTCACTTGAATTGCATTGTCTTGTATTCGATTGAGTGAGAGGAAGCCAGAGGAATTGCAAGTCTCAAGTCTCCCCAAGCAATTCAATTTTCCCATTTTACCTAAGCTAAAATAGGGAGATAGCAAGATTTTCCAACTCATTCAATACACAAATTCAACTCAATTCCTCCCTCAAGCACCTTGGGAACTCAATCAGTTCACCCAAGCCTTCATTCAAGTTCTCAAGCCATGGGAAGAGTGCTCTTGATCAAGGCTACAAGAATTTGAAGAGGAGCTTGGTCCATAGGTAGATCCACAAGCCCCAAATCTTTAATCCACTTGACGCTTTTGCTACGAGTGTTGGTGATAGCCTTCGGTGAGGTATGCCTTCAAATCGAGGTTAGTTATAAGAGTTCTTGGTCCTTTGTGAAAGAAATTTTCACCCCATGCAAAATTGACTCGTTAGATCTTCTTGTGCTTGCTATTAGATGGCATGGGTTGAGTTTGAGCTTAATCCGAGCTCAATCAAGCTCAGATCTTTCCCTAAGGGATGGAAGGTCTTCATCTCCCATAGGCGAGCTCAGTGACGGATCATGGACCATCCATCTACACATTTTGGATGGATGGTCCTGATCAATCCACGTAGGATCCTCTGATTTATCCCTTAAGAATTGCGGGCTCAATCTCAACCGTCTGATCCTTGATCTGACGATCCAAAGAGAAACCACGTAGTGCCACCACTAATGCGGCATGGGGATGTGACAACTTAAGTGATGAATCCTGTCGCACCATGTGGAAAGCGCTCGCCGTGTCAGTGGCCCATGTGGCACCGACGGGATTAGTCATTTAATTAGGGTTTTAATTAATTCCTTAATCATAGAATCTTCAAATATTCATAACTAAATGTAGAAAAATTTAAAAAATACAAAATAAAATGCATTATGAAGATAATCGAGTAAGGAATTCACTAAACTTATGTCTATGGATTTTGAACAATGCATTTTCTTAATTAGGTTTTAATGAAAACTTAATAACCTAATTACTCCCTAATTATTTCATTAATTAATTTCAAATTTCTCAAATGCATTTAGTGGGATGACCTCTACCTCCCCTAATTTTCTTGGGATTTATTGATGAGTTAATTAGGAAAATCAATTGATGAATCCCTAATCATTCTTTTAATGTAATTAAGGGTAACTAAGCATGTGAAAAATGAGTTAATCCCTTTATTAAGTTAATTAAGCTTTGCTTAAGTGAATAGGAGGTTTATGGAATGATTTTGGGATATTTTTCTTAAGCTATTCCTTAAACTCCCTTCCTTCTTTAATCTAAATTTAATTAAGGGCTAATCCACTAATCACCTACTTAATTAACTTGATAAAATTTTTAAAACATTCCAGAACTTAATGAATTCATCTTGGGTAGGTTCTTAGGTGTTCAATAACCTAAGTAACTTAAGGAAATCAAAATCTGACCCACATGTGTGAGAAGGGTTATGAAGGTACTTAAATTAAACCCTTTAGCTTAATTAATCACTAATTATGAGCCAATTCCATTAGGCCCCTTTTTCCTAAGTGCATTACTTATTTAAATTCCTTGTGTGGTTTTATGTCATACATTGGCTCATAATTATTTGATTAAATATGTTAAAGTGGTGTAGGTAATGGGTAATTAATGCACTTAATTCACACCTTAACCTAAACAAAAATATAAAAATCATCTATTGGTTCTAAAATTAAACTAAAATAACATACACATGTGGGAAATGGGTTAGCGTTAGCAAATCTCTTCACATTTCTTAAATTCAAATCGAACTCAAATAAAACTAAAAATCCCTTAAACTAACTTTGATTTACTTTAAATAATCTTATTCCATGGGATTACCTTTAGGAATTAATTAGGGTGAATGAATTTACATGCTTTCATCACTTTATTTCTTTCCTAGCATGCTAAATGTGTATGTCATATGACAATCATACATTCATGCCTTTTAAAAATAAAATTAATAGTGAAATGTTTCCTTTATGTCAAATTGCATGTTTTGGCTAAAGTAAGAATATGAATGGCTATTATCACTACTAAACCCAAAATTATTTTCAAAACTTATAAATCAAATATCATAACTAAAAGGTATGCAACTTATAATTATTTATAAGCTTGCATGTGAATATAAAATGTGTTATGTGATTCTCCCTCTCTTTCTTAACATAGAATTGTATAGGATTTGCAAAGTGTAAAGTCCATTTGAAAAGGACATAACACTTGCTTAAATCCATTCCTATACACTCCTATGTCATGACTTGAGAAGGTATTCACGTCACAGATATAAACTAAACAATCAAACCAAAATCAAACAAACATAAACTTTTTTGCATGACTCTCTTTCCATACATTTCTTCTTGTACATGCACATGTATTTAAGAAAAGTGGTATATTAGTCTGCACAATACCGGGGTTGCTAGGCTTTAAGTAGCCTTAAGTAGGTCTTGTACCTTACACCCCTGGTGCTAACAATGGCGATGTACTTACTTATATCTTTTATACTTGTAAATGTGCGTATGAAAAAGGATTAAAGAATCCCTCTCTTCTACTTAATAAAATTATGCATCATGAAGCATCCAAATTTTCTTAAGTAACTCTCTTAGCATTCATCATGAAGGTGTGCTAAACATTTCCATTTGCATGTATATATATGCTTAGGATTCATCCATATGCATGTTACACATGTTGGGAAAGAAATGAAGTGTTGAGTGTTTTGTGATAGTATTTCACTTTACTTAATCTTAAAATGCCTTTCTTTTTTAATAGGTTTGTTTAGGAAACATCTAAACTTAGGATTAATCAAAACACATAATAAAACATTCACTAAACAAAAATCAAATATGAATCTACCTTAGAAATTACTTAAGGTGGGAAAGAAAGAGAAGTTCTCTTCTCTTTTCCTCTCTTTAGAACTTACTAATTAATTGTAGGATTCATTCAAACCAAATCAAAATACAAAATAAAATCAACCAAAGAAAATAAATCACTTAAATGAAACCACCCTCTAAGTTGAACATCTTCACACTTAGAGAACTTCAACCTCAAAGCCTAGCTAAGCATACCACACAAACCTTAAATGACACACACATTAGGCTAAGTCACCACTTCTAGCTTTAGGTTAGGGCGATGCATGGTTTGATGTTTGCTTTTATTTTGTGATGTATTGTTTTAGTTTGATGTTAGTGTATGTGCATGGTGAATGGTAGGGTGATCTTAGACTAACGATTGTGTCTTAAAGGGATTGTGCTTGTAATAAAAATATAAAACTACTTTTGCTGTGCAGGTGCTTATACCCCTAAGCATAATCCAAAATAGGTTAGGTGGACTTGGTTACCCATGTGTGAGGTGCTAAATCCAATTCATACATATACATGCTTGTGATCGTATGGTTTGTTTAACTAATCTATGTTTTGCAGGTTTTAGTTAGATTTCTTTTTCCCCATTTTCATGTAATTTTGCAATTAGAATTTTGGAATGATTGTTATGGAGTATTAGGATGAACATTGGTTATAAGGCTATGCCTTATGTACCATGTGAAGCCTTTGGAGCAACCACATTTCAACCAACCAAAAGAAGGAAGAGAAAAAAAGAAAGAAGAAAGAAGAAAGAATAATGAAGAAATGAAGAATGAAGACCCCCATAATAATGAATTCCTTCTTGATTGTATTTAATTCATTTGTAATATGGGTTATATAAGGGTATAGCTTGGCTAGCCAATTTGTTTTTGGGTTTATACGGTAGAGCTCGACCATAAATTTCCTCTTATTCTTTTGTGCTAGCTTTACAAATTGATTGATGTTTGTTTAGCTTATGCATTAAGATGGAATCTTTTCCAAGTTTCTTCCTTGCTTTGATGTATGGCCTGGATGATGATTAGGCTTTTAGGAAAATAAATTTTCTATCCAACTAATCAACTCAAATTAAAAATAAATAACTCATAATCTCACCTAAAGCCTGAGCTATAATCAAGATAAAAGAATTAGCAACTCCTTAACTAGATGTTGTATTACTTTTCTCACATCATGCATAAAAAGCATATTATTTTAATCTTTATTGGAGGGCTTCCACTTTTGCCAGAGAACTTGGCTTGACCTTTGAAAGCCATGGTGAAAACACACCTCTTTATCTTGCTGATTTTGGCCCATAATCTAATTTCTCATGCATTAGGCATTTGAATCCTAAAGCCTGTGTCAATTTGATTGTCCAAAATGAAAATAAAATGTTACAAAACTTGCATTAGATTTAAGTCATTAACTCATGCCCTACATGATGTAGTCTCTTACGGAGTGTGTTTAAGGACTTAGTTTCTTTCTAAATAAACAAAAGCTTAGCTATCTTGAAAAAGCATTTGACTTTTTGATGTATTTTAAAATCATAGGAGGAGTTAGTTGGCGGCCACCCCTAGGCAGTTGTAAGTCCAATAGTCAGGTGGTTTATCCTCTCTTGTGGAGGTAAACAAAATAGCCATTTTTCCTTAGATTTAGGTCGTGCTTTTGGCCCTTGCCAAAGCTCCCTAGATTTAGGTTCAGAGGTTGCTACTTCCTTTTGTGAGCTACGAGCATAAATCCTCACCTCTTAGGCATTTCCATGACCTTGTATTATGGAATTATCAGCCCTAACTTTCTAATAAAAATTCAACTAAAACAAATCAATTCAATTTCAAAAATATAAAACACAACCATAGAATAGTTTGGGATGCATATAAGGCCTCCTAGTATCCTAAGCATTTCCTACATATCTTCATTTAGCTTCAATAATAACTCCCTCCTCTTGATCGATTCCACTTGAATTTCTAAAAATAAACTAATCGATTGATATTCCTACCTTTCAAAATCTTTAGAGACATTTCATTTAATCGAGTATTCCTAAGAATCATGTTCCTTAAAATGTAATTAACTATGGGGGGCCTGTAGGGAACTTAACAATCCTGGTTTAAAATAAACCCTGCTTTACTTTTCCCTATATAGTAGGGGAAGAATCTATGGTAAATTCTGAAGACCCATAGTCCTTAGGAGTCCTTATTAAGGTGATTAGGTCCATTATAGGGTGGTGACTTTGATCTTTTGAGATAGTACACCTCTCCTTAATGTCAAATCCGATAACCTTAATAAGAACATCTGCAGATCTGTGTGGTGTCCCAATAAGGTGTTATATATTTCTATTTTTATTTATCCTATTTTCCAAAAAGAGGGGATAGATGAAGGAAGGAATATATATAATTTTTCACCACACAATCTTTAAACTCAATCAATATCCTAACTAAGTCATTGATTTCAATTTCATTCAACAAAGTACTGATGCATGTTGGGAGTGGATCTTCTTCAATTTCTAAGTTGATTTTCTTGAGCTCGTTGATGGTTGACTTGATCTCTTCTTAAAACTCTAGAGGTGCATCTTTGACTTCAAAATCATCTCGATCATCTGAAGTTTCTAAGCACTACTCCTCATATGAGTTAATGTGATTGGAAAATAACTTCTTCTAAATGATTGGTGATGACTGATGACTAAGTAGTAATTATCATCATCAGTAGACTATATCTGAATCCTAGTCCCTATCTTGATTGAGAGATTTTGCATTTATTATTCTATATTCTTTAAAAGTAGTCTGACCTATGCTTTGACCAAGTATATGGGATTAACCCTTTCTTTGTTGAATTATGAACACAAGGAAAGTACTAATCAAAAGGTAATTCTATTAAATCTTTACATGAATCATCCTCAAGTTCTACATCAACTTCTTGACTTGAGGATGATCCTCCCAAAAAAACCTCAGTCTTCACACGTGGATGGCTTAGGGGCTTCATTAACTACAAAACCCTTAGCTTTTGAGAGGAAAGTGGGTTAGAGCTAAGGTTCCGATGCCTAACTATTTCATATATAGACTTCGATATACTTATGCTTTGCTTTGGAGCCCAGTCTTCATCACTATCTGGCTCAAGTGTCACCTCCAAGGGAATCTACTGCTGAGAAGAGCTAGCTGGTGTGCTAACCATATAAGACTCATCTTATGAACTAGATTTTAAGTCTATATGGATAGTAGGTGTACTCTTGGTAGCTGGGACATATCCTCTACTAGGTGGCCAATAAAGAGGTTTTCCACCCCTGGGACTATCTCAAAAATGGCCTCTTCCTCTGCCTGGTGGAGGTAACATCATCCTACCCATATGTTTGAATGGAGTAACGAATTATGGGTGGAATTTAATATTAGACTCCACTTCCTCCTCCAAGTCTATTTTTGTTCCCTTTTATTTTCTTTTTCATATTCTCTTTTCTTTTCTTTTTCTTTTTCACTTTCCTTTTCTTTTTATTTTTATTTTTCTTTTATTTTTAAACTTTGGCCAAGTTGTGAGAATAGAATTGTTGATTTTGAGGGAGGTAGTAAGACGCATCTTCATAAATGCCAACCTCGTAACTGTAAATGGCTTGAGATCTCCATTGACACAATAGATGATCCCACCTCTCATGAACTTCATACACTGATGTAGAGAGGATGGAACTATGTTATTCTCATGTATCCATGGTCTCCCAAGCAAATTATTGAAAGATGTATAATTCTGTGTGCCTTTGGTCTTCCAAGTCATCTATCTCCAAGAGCAAGCAACACTATTGGAGCCAAAGGCCTATTGACCTGACTTTTGGAGTGCGGATTCAATCTTCCCATCTTAGACTTAGAAGTCTTCTAGGCACTAGACTTCCCTAGTCATAAGACACTTCTAACAATTAGGTAAACGCTTAACCTAAACCAAAAGACATAGAAGGCTTAACCATAAGATTAGGTTTTTCCTTAGGAATTAGGATAATCCACCTACCCTACAATCCAAATCCAATCCATGTTCACCTTCTCAAACCAAACCTCAAGTTCAATTCAAACATAAAATTCAAATCCAAATGCAAGCCCAAATTCCAAAACCAAATGATTGAAGCCCATGATCAAATCCAAACTTGAAACCCTTCCTAAGTCTTATGACCTGTCCCATGGACTTAGCCAAATAATAATCCAAATCAATCCAAAATCAATTGATTTTCTCATAATCAATTTATATCTTCAATCAACTTCTTAAATATAAATCAAATCTACATTCAAATGATCAAAATTAAATCAAACTAAATTAAATTAAATCAAAACCCTTCCTAAGCCATATGACCTATCCCATGGACTTAGCCAAATGATCATTCTACCATTGGGTGAAGGGCATCACATGAGACAAATCACCCATGTAAGTGGTTATTTCTATTCCTTGGCCACTTAGTACTCTCCCAATGGTCCACTTAGGCACCTAGGACATTGCCCAACCTAACCCAAGGGGTGGTTGGGTCCGCCGTGAACTATGGGAGGTGAAATCACCTCACCCTCCCCATTGGAGCATTTGAAACCCATAGGACACCCATGATTCCTCCTTGGCAGCCACCTCCACACCTTCAACCAACCAAGTCATGCCAACTCACCTCCTCCTGGCCACCCATGACTCCCTGACATGGCCGGACGACCACTACAAGCCAAACCCGATCCCACCGTCTGATCAAGATGAAAGAGGGTATACACCCCCTCATTTCCCCTCAAACACACAAAATCATTCCTTAGAGACCTAGCTACCCAAGAAGAGCCACTAGAGCCATTCCCTAAGCTCCCAAGTTCATTCCTCGATCAGAAAATGCCATTCCCGTCCGTTCAAAATAGGACACTCCAATTTTTAACCTAACTTCTCCATTTCTCCATCACACTCAAATTAACTTTGAACGCACCTTCTCGAGGCCTCTTCAAGCAAGAAAAAAACCATCTCCCAAGCTTCCCAAGCACTAGAGGTGGGACTTCGATCAAAGTGGAGCTCTAAATCATCGCTCATGGTTCTGGCCTTACGCCGAATTGATCCAATTTTTACTCAACAGGGCTTCATCTCCACTAGATGAAGCTTCCTCAATCATTCGAGCTACCAGTCTTGAGGTCTAGTGAGGTATGCTTCCAAAATTGATCTTTAGCCAAAAATAGGTTGGAGCTTTCTGAAGAAAACTTGCATGTCATATGATCTTTATCGTTAGATTCCCTTCGATCACTGTTGTGAAAGTGTGGGATTCTTTTGGAGTTGATCTAAGCTCATGTAAGCTCAGATCAGGTGTGCAATGACAGACAAACTCCATTCACCCTCACTCGCATGATGTTAGATCATGCACTATCCATTCTACTTGATGGGAACAAACGATCACGAGTAGATCTACTAGATCGAGTTGATTTAATCCTATTAAGCTATGATATTAAACATAGCCGTTTGATCTTAGATCAGATGGTGGACGAGAAAGCACGACCACCGCCGCCATATAGGCACTGACTCGGATATGTTTAAATAGCCAATCTCACGGTGCCACATGGAAAGCGTACAGCGTCAGCGCGCCACATGGCCCCAAAAGGATTAGGCCTTAATTAGCATTCATTTTTAATGGTTGAAACTTCTAAAATCATAAAAAATCATAGAAATAAAAAAAAAAAAGAAAATAAATTCTCATTTTAAAGGTATTTCAGAGGAGAATTAATTAAAAATGATCTTAACTAATTTTTAATAGTAATTAAAATTTAATTACAAAAGTTATTAGCTTAATTACTCTTTAATTACTTGATCAATTAATCATAAATTTTGTGGGTTAGTTTAATGGGATGACCTCTACCTCCCATGATTTTCTTGGGATTTATTGCTCACTTAATTAGAAAAATTGACTAATTAAACCTTAACTACTCTTTTAAGTTAATTAATGATTAATTAATCCCATGAACAGTAATAAATTGGTTAATTAAGTTTATTAATCATTGTTCAACAATAAGTGAACTATGGAATAGGGTTGGGACCCCTTTCCCTAAGTTCATTTCACCCTTTTAAAATGAAATTAATTAAGATTTAACTAATTAATTAAATCACTTAATCAAATTTAAATCATATTCACATCATACCTTAATTAATTAAATCGTTGGATAGATCTTTAGGTGTTTAATAACTTTAAGGAGTTTAATAAAATTATGGTTAGTCCACATGTGTGAGAATACCATAGGAGTAATTAATTAAGTCCCTTAATCTAATTAAATATTAATCATGAGCCAATCACAATAGGCCCTATTTATTTCCTAGGATCATTACAAGTTTATTTTCCATGCATATCATGTTGGCTCATAATTACCTAGTTAATTACTTTAAGGTGACATAGGTAAGGGTAATTAATTCATCTAATTAAGGGTTCAACTTAATTAACCCATAAAATCAACTTAATTACATTTCCTTAAATTAAATCAATCACTAATATGGGAATGGGTTTAAAATAGCAAGTGATGATTTCTCTTCTCCTTTTTAAATCAAATCAAATCCAAAACTTAATTAATAAAGAAGCTTTGGTTTGCTTTAAATAATCTTATTTGATTTGATTATCCTTAAGAACTAGTTTGGTTGAATGAATCACATGCTTATATTTGATTGTCCTCTTTCCAATCATGTTAAATTTGGTATATCATTTGAATTCATGCATCCATCTTTTCAAAATCAAGTAAAATAAAATGGATTTCCTTTATGTAAGCTTGCATGTGTTGATTTAATATATATGTGGCTATTATCACTAGTAAATCCAAATGTATTTTTCAAAAGCTTATAAATGAATAGTAATAAGTGTTATGATACTAGTTATAAATATGTAAGAAATCATGTGCTTATAGCTTAAGTGTATGAATGTTGAGTTCTCTTTTTTTCATGTGTTGATTTATATAAGATTGAATGGTAATGGGTATATAGTCTTCACATCTCGAGAAAATGAGGCTTTAGTCAGCCCCAAGAAGGTCACTTGATTACCTCACTTCCTTGGTTTATCAACGTCATGAACCCATTTTATTTCATTCTTATGTATTTCAACATTAGAATTTGGATAGAGCTTTAATTCATACATATAAATGATTCAATAAAAAAATATATACAATCTTTGCATAGTTTTCTTTCCCTCATTTATGTATACATCCATGTGTGTCCAAGAAAACCAAGTATATAGATCCTAGGAAAACAAGGCTTTAGTTAGCCCCAAGCGGTCATATGATTACCTCACTTCCATGGTTTAACAACTACACATACTATATCTTTGTACATGTATATGTATATGTGATTAGTGAATGAAAATCCCATTTTACATTAAAATTGCATGCATTCATATTTGACTATGTGGTTGAATTAATTAGCCATATGATTTGGAGCTTACTTCATATGTTCTTATACGAATTTACATATGTTTGAATGCAAATGGGTATATAGTGACATCCCAGAATGAGGCTTTAGCTAGCTCCAAGGAGGTCAATTGATTACCTCACTTCCCTGGTTTAACAATGACACATGCCTATCTAATTTCATTCTTATGTCATTTTTGTATAAGAATAAGGATAAAGTTTTAAATTAAATTGTTTAAATGATTCAATACAACAACAACAACAACAACAAGCCTTTATCCCACTAAGTGGGGTCAGCTACATGAATCCTTCATCTCCATTGTGTCCTATTATGTGTCAAATTCTCATTTAATTCAAGTATACGGTCATTTTTTATACATCTTAACCAAATCTTTTAGGTCTACCTCTACCTTTCTTAACATAAGGCAAATCTAATGCATCTACTCTCCTAACCGGTCATCGATGATGACTAATGCTTTATGTGGCCAAACCATCTAACGACTCTCTAATCTTTATCTACCACTGGAGCTCTCCCCAACATACTCATTTAATATTTTATCTCTAAGAGTAAAGCCACTCATCCACCTGAGCATCCTCATCTCTGTAATACTTAACTTAGTCTTATGCTTCTCTTTTATTGACCAACATTCTACACCATAAGTCATTGCAGGTTCTACCGCCATCTTGTAAAATTTTCCCAGAAGTTTAAGTGGAACTTTTCTATCACACAATAGGACAGATGCATTCCTCCACTTCAACCATCCAACTTGAATTCTACTAATAACATCTCCATCTATTTCACCATCATTTTGAACAATAGAGCCTAAATATCATTCACTCACTCTTATTAAGACTTGTTCACCTAATGTCATATACTACCTGGAACTTACAATTAAAATTACACTCCATATATTCAATTTTAGATCTACTTAAATGAAAACCTTTAGACTCTAAAGTTGACCTCAAAATTCATGTTTCTCTTGGACTCCCTCTAGTCTTATCAACAAGAAGAATGTCATCAGCCAAAAGCATACACCAAGGTACATCTTCTTGTAAATGCCTAGTAAGAACATCCATAACTAAAGTAAAAAAGATAAGGGTTTAAAGTTGATCCTTGATGTAATCCAACTGAAATAAGAAAATATTTTGTCAATCCTCCTTGTGTTTGGACACAAGTAACAACTCTAGTATACATATCCTTAATGACTTGAATATAACCAAAATTAACTCATTTCTATTCTAGAACTCTCCAAAGAACATCTCTTGAAACTTTATCATAAGCTTTCTCTAAATCAATAAATATCATATGTAGATCCTCCTTACTTTCTCTATACTTCTCCATCAAACCTCTTAACAAATGTATAGCATCCATGGTAGATCTACGGCATGAAACCAAAGCATTGTGAGAAACTTCATGACATCTGTATGCTCAATTACTCTCGCATAATTTTAATGTATGACACATTAACTTAATTCCTCTATAATTTGCACACTCTTGCGCATCACCTTTATTCTTAAATATAGGAACCAACAAACTCTTTCTCCACTCATCTAGCATCTTTTTAGTCTTTAAAATAACATTAAAATGATTTGTAAGCCAAGAATTTCCTTGATCTCCTAAACATTTCCACACTTCCATTGGAATATAATCAGGTCCTACTATTTTTCCACATTTCATTTTCTTTAAAGCTTCTAACTTCAGTTACTAATATTAAAATAAAATTCTTTATTTTTTTTAGGTATTAAGGTTGCTAAAATCAATCATACTTTCAGATCCTTCATTGAAAAGTTTATCAAAATACCTCATCCACCTATTTTCAATATCTTTTTCTAAGAAAAGTACTTTATTATTTTCATCCTTAATACACCTCACTTGAACTAGGTCTTTACTTCTCCTATCTCTTTGGTTGGCTAACTTAAACATACATCTTTCACCTTCTTTGGTATCTAATCTATTATATAAATCATAAAAGCTAAATTTTTTGCATCATATATTGCTTTCATAGAATCTCTACAGCAAACTTTATATCTTTTCCATTTCTCTGAGTTTTTACATCTAAACCAAGTTTTATAATAATGGTTATTATTTCTTATCTTTTTTGTACACTCTGACTCCACCACCAACTATTCTTATTAAAAGAAGCTTTTTCTTTTGATTCTCCTAGCACATTTTTAGCAACTTGCTTAATTTCACTTGCTACTTTTTCTCACATAACATTAGCTTCCTTATGAACATCCCAAATTCTAAGCTCTTGTAGCTTGCTCTTAAAAAATATTTTTATTTGTGTTCTTTAAGTGTCCCCATCTAATCCTATGACAATAATTTGATTTTTTTCCCCTTACAATCTTTCATCTTAAAATCTAAAACTAACAATCGATGTTGGGTACTTAAACTTTCACTTGGAATGACCTTACAATCTTTACAATCTAAATGATCTATTTTTCTTATGAGAAAATAATCAATCTGTGTTTTTCTAGATCCATTTTTATAAGTAATAATATGTTCATCTATTTACTTAAATAAAGTTTTAGCAACTACAAAATCATAAGCTAAGATAAAATCTAATATAGTTCTACCTTCTTCATTAGTCACTCCAAATCCATAACCACCATGAATACTTTTAAAGTCTTCTACCACTCTACCAACATGTCCATTTAAATCTCCTCCAATAAATACTTTTTTCTTCAAGAGGTATCTTTTGTATCAATCCCTCTAATTCATTCCAAAAAATTTCTTTTGAGCTTACATCCAAACCTACTTGAAGAGCATAAACACTTATAACATTGATAATCTTAGTATCAATAATAATCTTTAAAGCTATAATTCTATCTCCACATCTATTAATATTTATAACATTATCCTTCAAACTTTTATCTATAATCACACGCTACACCATTTCTAATTTGACTCTACCTAAATACCAAAGTTTAAAACCTAAACTATCAATCTCCTTGGCCTTCTCCCCAACCCATTTAGTTTCTTGAACACATAAAATATTTATCTTTCTATGAACCATAATATCTATTAATTATATTAATTTACCTAAGAGTTATATTCCAAGATCCTAACCTAATTCTAGTTTCATGGACTAACTTCTTTGCCCACATTTGTCCTGTGGGAACCCTTGCTTATTAACACTACACCCAGGCGCCGATGCAGTGGCCCTTGCACATTTTTCACTGTATTCAAGACATAAATGCATCGCTTCCAGGGGACCCCTAGTATTAACACAATGATTTAAAGGATTCATGTCATGATTATTTTGACATATTTTATGTTGTGTCTACTACTACCACCCTCCACTTTTCACATCCGGACTTGACCGCAAAGGTAGTGTTTAAATGATTCAATCAAATAAAATATAAATTCTAAACATACACATACATTCATCATTTAAGTGTGCTAAAAAATGTTGCATGTATAGATACACTTAGATTCAATCATATGCATGTTACATGTGATGGAAAATAATGATTTAATATATGTCATGTGGTAGTAAATCAATTAAATTAATCTTAAGATTCCTTTCATTTTCAATAGGATTATTTAAAGTGAATCTAACTTAGGATTAATTAAATCATTTAATAAGCCATTCACTAAAGAGAACAAAATCAAATTAATATACTTTAAAAACTGACTTAAGGTAGGGATGAAAGAGGGCAATCCTCTTTTCCTCTCTTTATACCACTTAGTTTCTAAGTGTGATCAAATGAAACAAAAGAAAACACAAATTAAAATTCTCAAATCAACTAAAAAACTTCAAGTGAAATCAACCTTTCATGTTAAATTTAATCCTTCTACACTTAAAAAATACAACACTAATGTCTAACAAGACATATACCAAACTTAATACACACATTAGAATTAAGTCACCACTTCTAGCTCTAAGTTAGAATAGTGCATGATGTGATGTACATTTTATTTTATAATGTATTATTTTAGATTGAATATTAGGGTGTATACTTCGTAGATTAGATGATAGGACAATATTAGCTAATCATGTTTTCTACAAGGGATTATGCTTAAGGGATGCTTAAAAATAAATGTGAATGATCTTTCTACAAGTTGCTAAGTAAAAATTATAAATACAACTGCTTGGGATTATATTTATATTTAGCTAATCTCTATTTTGTAGGTGTAGTTAGATTTAATTTTCCCATATAGATGTAATTTTTGCAATAGGAATTAGGATTAGTGCTATGAGGGATTAGGATGAGCGCTAAGGCTTTATCCTGTGCCCCTGATGCCTTTGAGCAAGAACCATCCAAATCAAAGATGGAACCAAATCAAAAATGAAGATATGAAGAAAGAAAACCCACATAACATTTAATACAATTATAATTCTTCTTTCATATTCTAGGTTGTATAAGGGTAGAGTTCGGCTACCCATCTTTTTCCCTCTTCGGTTATGCAGTGTGATGCTCGGTCTTTTATTATTTTATGATAGTTTATATAATTGTTTGATGTTATGTTTATATTGTGCATTAGGACAACATAAATTTCATAGTTTTTTAAATGATTGATGCTTTAATGTGTGGCTTGGATATGATTAGGCTCTTAGGATAAAAATAACTTTTATACCCAACTAATCACTCATAACTAAATTTTAAACAACTTATAACCTCATCATAAAGCCTAAGACATAAATAAAATAATTAAAATATTTTGCAACCCCTTAACTGTACGATTGTATATTTCACATAATGCATGCATATTCTTTCCCTCTTGAGCATGAAAGATCTCCATTCTTGCACAATAAAGGAATGCTTGACCTGTGAGGACATCCCTTATGGTGGAGAACACCTTCTTCTAGCTAATTTGACCCATAACCTATTTCATCTAGCAAAAAATCCTAAAGCCTCTGTGAAAATGATGTGTCTAAAATGAAATAAAATTTGAAAAGATTTTTCCTACAAATTAAGTCATATGCTCATACTCATGCTTTTAGTCTCTTATGGAGTGTGTTTAGGACTTTAGTCTCTTTCTAATTAAATAATTACCCTAGCTATCTTGCAATTCATAAGACCAAAATACATGGTTTAAAATCATAGGAGGAGTTAACTGGTGGCCACTCCAGGCAGTTATAAGTCCAGAAGTTGAATAATTTATTCTTTCTTGTGGAGGTAAATATTTATGTCGACCTGTCGCTTAGATTTAGGTCGTAGCTCATACTAAAGCTCCCTAGATTTAGGATTTGATGTAGCTATTTCCTTCAGACTATAAGCATAAATCCTCACCTCTTAGGCAATCTCACAACCTTGTGTTGGTGGATTATAAGCCCTAGTAATCTAATTAAAGTTTAACTCAAAACATATAAATCTCCTTAACTTCAAAATTATAAAGCCCAATCATAGGATAGATTGGAATGTTCACTAGGCTTCCTAGTATCATGAGCATTTCCTACTTATTTCATTTGGATTCCAAAAATAAGTCTTCTCCTTGAACTTTTCCAATTGATTTTGAAATACAACCAATCTTTTGATAGCTTAAAATCTTTGGAGATGATAATTTTCTACTTTAATCGAGAGCATTCTTAGGAAATTTTATTTCCTAAGATGTAATTAACTATGGAGGCTTACCTCCATAGTGAACTTAAGAACCTGGTTTAATAAAAACCCTACTTTATTAATTCATTTAAAGTAGGGGAAAAACTTAAGTACATTTGAAGACCCATCATGTCTTAGGAGTCTTTATTTAATGATTAGGTCCATTGTAGGGTGATGACTCTATCTTTTGATATAGTACATCATACCTCAATGTTGTGCCCAATCACCTCAAAAAGTACCCCCCCATACATCTATAAATAAACACCACAAGGCCTTCTCACCTTATTCATTGAATCCTCTGAACATCATCCTTTCTCTTTAGAGTTTGGAGATGTCGATCCTCATGTAGGCAAGGGTTCTTAGACTCATATTATTGACTGATACACCTGGGTCAACCAAAACTCTGGATAGCGTGACATCCACTATAATGTAAAGAGGCGGTTGTACTTTATCCCTAGAGTAAGTCTTTATCATTGAATGTATCTCTTAAGATGTCCTTCAGACATGCCGCTCTTTAGTAGCGGTAAGCTATCTCTATCAAGTAAGGACTTGATTAGATATTCCCTTATCTTTTGGATAAGACACGGCATCTTATATGCTTAATTTAGCTAGAGACTTTATAAGGTGAGCTAGGACATTGTAATCAACTCTAGCTTGGTCCTCTACAAGCATATCCATGGGTGGAGTATCCTATGGAGGAGCTGTCTTCTTATTGGAACCAATGACTTGCTTAACTTTATCATGAGGTGTTACCCTAGGAGGTAAAACATGCCACTTCGTAGGTTGACTTTAGTGACTTCTTGGATGATGAGCTTGTGGAAAGTTCTACCTTCTCATCGGGCATACCGACGGTTTCTCTTATGGGATCCTCAAAGTCAGCTGACTCCATGTCAATCTCAAGAGCTGAACCTGATTGATTTAGAGAAGGATAGTCGACTCTGAATCAGAAAGGAAAGGATTAGAACTACTAGAGCTATTATTTTTATTTAGGCTCAGGGAGCTTTCAATAAGATCAAAGCATCAGAGTACAATAAATAAGTAGAATCAACTTTCTTTATTAATTTCCTTTTGGGTGGAGGTATTTGATAGAAATCAAATAAAGTAAGTGGAGTAAGGGATTTAGTGCCCATATCTGCAGATACAATGCTCCTACCAGTAGAAGAGGAGCTAGCAGAAGAGGTGGTAGCTGCAATGATGGAGGGCTACTAGATTATCCCCTACTTTCTGTTGGGTTCACCCTCCTTGAGTTGTTCTTTATAACTAGCAAACCTTCCTTGGCATTGGAGGTTTGAGCTACTTTAGGCACCTGTAAATAAAGCTTTTTGATCTTAGAAATGATCTTCTTAGAGGTTTGGGATAGGGAGATATCCTAACTTTCTTTGGTCTTAAGAGGATCGCAGGTATCCCCAAGGATTACTCTAACAAAACTAGATTGTTGTTCTAATAAGTGTTTCTTAGGGATAACTATGGCTCATAACTTGTAGTTGCACTCAAAAGTGATACAATCCTCTAAGACATGGCTAACATGCGGTGGGCAGCTAGGATCATCACTCTTGCCCACTTCCTCCTCTCAGGCTCAGTGCGAAAGTCAGTTTCTTTTAGAGATTCTTAAAGATTTTCCTAACTACCTCCCTCTTGAATGAATATGGCTTATTCAATCTATCGGCAAGAGTAGGTGGAAAGTAGCTACTCGGCAATGGATATGAATATCGCTGGTGGGTAGGCTGCTGAGGTGGTGGAAATGGTCATTATGGCGGCTGGGGTGGTCGGTACGATGGCTGAGGTGGTGGAAGAAGAGGTGGCAAAGGAGGCTGCAGAGCTTGTAGTCTCTCATACTAAACTCTAGTTGGCTACTTCCCTCTATCCACAAATACAGCTTTTGCTGGCTTCTTCTCAAACAGATTCTGTAGCTTGGGCCTAGATGATTGGTCAGGAAAGGGAAACTATTTGGCCTCAAAGCTAGCCTTGTCGATTAATTTCTCGAATGTTTTGATGGTAAATCCATGAAGGCGACCATGGTGTTTGGATAGTTGTAGTTTAGTTCACATTTCATGTTTCACTTGAAAGTAATCAATAAGGGACTCATTGAGTTTTTGTTTCTTTATAATGAGGTCGCCTATAGTCACCATCCGCTGAGTTCCAACAAACCTCTTGATGAAGAGGTGCTCCAACTCAGCAAAATGTCTTCAACGAACAGTTGGGCAGTTCGGTGAACCAATCAAATGTAAAACTTAACAGACTGCTAACGAAAGACGGAAGAGGAGTGCATTGCAACCACCGGCGTTGCAATAGCTGACTCTAAATTGTGCAATGTGTTATCTTGGGTTCCCATTGCCATCAAAGATATTGAAGGATGGTGGCACAAATCCCTAAATAAAATAAAAACTAAATAAAAACCAAAACCTAAAAATAAATAAATAAAACCTAAACTTAAAATAAATAAACATAAACCTAACCTAAAATAAACTAAACTAAAATAAATAAAACCTAAACCTAAACCTAAAATAAACTAAACTTAAACCCTAACCTAAATAAAATAAAATAAACTAAAATAAATAAACCTAAACCTAAAAAAAAACATAATAAACCTAAAATAAAAGACTAAACTAAAAAATAAAATCTAAACCTAAACCTAAACCTAAAATAAAAAATAAAACCTAAACATAAAAAATAAAAAATACTAAACTAAAAAATAAATAAACATAAACCTAAACTAAAAATAAACTAAAATAAAATAAAATAGAATAAATAAATCTAAAATAAATAAATAAACCTAAATAAATATAAAATAAAATAAACTAAAATGACAAAAATAAACTAAATAAACTAACTTTGCTTATTTAAAAAAAAAATCATAAACTGAAACAAACCTAAACCCTAGGCTAACACTACCACTAACCACTGACCCTAACCACTAAACCCTAAACCTGACACTAAACCTGCCCAAACTAAACAAAACCTAAACTAAAGGCTAAACCCTAAGGACCTTCCTAACCACAACCCTAAAGATCAAACCCTAAACACCAAAGCAGGCACTTGCCTACTAAACCCACTAAACCCTAAACCCTAAATCCACTAAACCATAAACCTAAAACCACAACACTAAACCCCAAATCTTATAACCCTAAAACCTAAAACCTAAACCTAAACTAACTGACCTAAAATTAAAATAAAACTAAACTAAACTAAACTAAAATAAAATAAAATAAACTAATAAAAATAAATAAAATAATTAAACTAAACTAAAAAATAAAATAAACCTATGAATAAAACATAAATAAAATAAAACTAAATGTAAAATATATATAAAATAATCCTAAAATAAAATAAGAACTAAATAAAACCTAAACCTAAAAAAATAAAATTAAACTTAAAATAAATTTAAAAAAACCTAAACCTAAACTAAAAGAAAACCAAAACCTAAAATAAAAAAATAAAACCTAAACCTAAATAAACTAAACTTAAATAAATAAAACCTAAACCTAATCCTAAAATAAACCTAAACCTAAACTAAATAAAATAAATAAAATAAACTTAATAAACCTAAATAAACTAAAATAAACTAAAATAAAAATAAAACCTAAAACCTAACCCTAAAAAAATAAAGAAAAAAACTTAAACCTAAAATAAAAATAAACCCTAAACCTAAAATAAAATAAAATAAAACCAAACTAAAATTACCTCTAAACCTAAACCTAAAAAAATAAACTAAAATAAAACCTAAATTAAAATAAATAAACTATTAAATAAAATAAAATAATAATAAACCTAAATCATAAATAATAAAATAAATAAAATAAACCTAAACTACTGGGTTTTTAATTTAAAAAAAAATTAAAATAAATAAATAAAATCTTACTACCAAACCATAAATAACCACCCAACTCTAAACCTAAATCCTAAACCCTAAACCTCTAAACCCCACCCACTCACCCAAACCTAAACAAAACCCTAAACTAAACCCAAATCTTACCATCTTAAACCAAACCCTAAATCCTAATCTTACTCTAACTGACCCTGGGCCCTAACCCTGACCCTGACCTCCCCTCTTAAACCTAAATCCTCCTAAACTCCTAATACCCAAAATCATACCCTAAAATCCTAGCATGAGGCTGATCCCCAGGCCACTGGGACTATGACCTGCGCCTCCTCCACAACCCTAAACTCTGATGCTCACTCCCTAAACACTAAATCTCCTACACCAAACTCCTAAACCCCAAAAAAAAAACCTAAAACGGATCAATAAAACCTAAAAATAAAATAAAAAACTTAAACCTAAATAAAAAAGAAATAAAATAAAATAAAACCTAAACTAAAACTAACCTAAACCTAAATAATATAAAATATATAAAACCAATAAACTAAATAAAATAAATTTAAAATAACCAAAACCCTAAACACTAAAACCTAAAACCTAAACCATAAACCCTAAACCCTAAACCTTCCCTCTAAATCATAAACCCTAAACTAAACCCTAAAACTAATCCCCTAAACCCTAAACCCCACCCTAAAACTAAAACCTAAACCTAAATAAAACCTAAAGATAAAATAAATAAATAAAATCTAAACCAAAATAAAATAGAAATTAAAACAAAATAAAAACATAAACTAAAACCTAATACCTAAAATAAAATAAAATAAACTAATAAAAGAAACTAAAATAAAATAAATAATAACCTAAACTAAAATAAAATAAATAAACCTGAATAAGACTAAATAAAATAAACTATGTAATAAAATAAAATAATCCCATTATAAATAAAATAAAATAAAATAAAATAAAATAAATAAAACTAAACCCTAATACCACCTAAAATCTAAATCCTAAAACCTCCCAAAAGCCTAATAAACACTAAATGCTAAACCCTCACTAAACCTTATGCCTAAACCCTAAACTAAAACTACCTAAACCCTACCCTAAAAACTACTACCCAAAACCTATGAAACTAAACTAAATAAAACCCAAATAAAATAAATAAAATAAACCTATACCAAATAAAATAAAAAAATAAAATAAAATAAAACCTAAACTAAACCTAAACCTAAACCTAAAAATAAAATAAAACTAAATTAAAATAATTAATAACATAAACAAAACATAAAATAAAATAAACATAAGAAACCTAAAATAAAAAATGCTAAATAAAATAAACATAAATAAAATAAAACTAAATAAACCTAAAATAAACCTAAAATCTACTAAAATAAAACAAACTAAACCTAAATAAACTAAATAAAATAAATAAAATAAAATAAACTAAAACTTACTTCTTATAAACTAAAATTTAAACTAAACCTAAAATAAAATAAAACCTAAACCTAAAATAAAAATAAAACCTAAACCTAAAATAAAATAAAACCAAATAAAATAAACCTAAACTAAAATAAACTAGACTCTAAAATAAATAAACCAAAATAAATTAAACTAAATAAATGTAAAGTAAACATAATTAAAATTAAAATTAAAATAAACTAAAATAAATAAATGACTAAATAAACTAAACCTGGTTTGCTTAATTTTTTTTTTAAAACCAACCTAAACCCTAACCATAAACCCTAAAATAAACTAAAAACCCTAAACCTACTTGGTTTTAAAGCCTAAACTACTGACTAAAACCTAAACCTAAACAATAAACCCTAAACTAAAAACTAAAAGTGATTAAAAACCTCCTAAACCTAAACCCTAAACATAACCACCTAGACCTAAACCCTAATCCCTAATCCTAAACCAAAACCCTAAACTAAACACTAAACCCTAAAATAAAAAATTAAAGCCAAACACTAAACCCAAACCCTAAACCCTCCTTGGCCCCAAACCCAAACCCTAAAACTTATAACCCTAAATCGTAAACCCTAAACTGTAAACCCCAAGCCCTAAACCCTAAACCCTAAACCCTAAACCTTAAACCTAAACCTTAAACCCTAAAAACCTAAAAACCTAAACTTGAACTAAATAAAACATAAAAATAAAATAAATTAAAAAACTTATGGAATTATGACCGAGGTTACAACCGTGGTAGTGGCAGAGGGAGAGATTGGGGATATGATGGTGGATCCCACTACTCGAGAGGCCAGAGAGGTCCTATTGGGAACTAGAAAAATTGACCAATCCATATGTTGCTTGCTTGTGTCTTTATAATAGAGATGGTTCTAGTTATTTAGGGTTTTTGATTTGCTCTATGCATGCACATTATTGATCTATGTCGTAGCTTGTGTCTTAGAGAACTTTGTGTGTTACTTGTTTGATGAAATAAAAAAGAAGAAATATTGAATCCAAATTTGTTCTTTGTTAAAAAAACAACCAAAAACCTTAAACCCTAAACTAAAACTGAACCAAAACCAAAAACTAAATAAACCCTAAAACCCTAAACTTTAAACCCTAAATGCTAAACCATAAACCCTAAACCCTAAACCCTAAAACCCTAAATCTAAAAATAAAACCTAAAAATAAATGAAAAACAAAACCTAAACCTAAAATAAAAATACAATAAACATAAACTAAAATAAAACTTAAGCCTAAACCTAAAATAAACTAAATCTAAACCAAAACCTAAACTAAATAAAAGAAAATAAACTAAAATAAACCTAAACATAAAGTAAAATATAACCTAAAATAAACCTAAAATAAAACCTAAAACTAAACTAAAAAATAAAATAAAACTAAACCTAAAAAATAAAATAAAAAATAAACTAAACTAAAAGTAAACATAAACCTAAACTTAAACCTAAAAAATAAACTTAAAAAAAAACATAAATTAAAATAAATAAGCCTAAAAGAAATAAACTATACTAAATAAAAATAAAAAAATAAACCTAAATAAAAGAATAAAATAAAATAAAATAAATAAAGAATAAACTAAATAAACTAAAACAAACTAAACTCTTTAATTTTAAATAAATAAAAATCCTTAACCCTATACTTTAAACCCTAAACCCTAAACCTACAACCTTAAACCATAAACCATAAACCCTAAACTAATCCTAAACCCTAAACACTATAGCCTAAACCTTAAACCCTAAACCCTAAACCTTAAATCCTAAACCCTAACCATGAATCAAAAACCCTAAACCCTAAACCCTAATACCCTAAACCATAAACCCTAAACTAACCCTAAACCACCCTAAAAAATCTAAAACCTAAAGCTTAAAACCTAAACCCTAAACCCTAACACTAAAACCCAAACCCTAAAACTAAACCTTAAGTAACTAAATAAATTAATAAAATTAACCTAAACCCTAAAAAATAATAAACCTAAAGAATGGGAAGAAACCAGAACATCACCATCAACTCTTCTAGATCTAGTAGTGGAGATGGCGAGGCAGTTATTATAGTGGTGGTGGGGATCTGGAAGGTGGATATGGAGGTGGTGGTAAGTGGTGGTTATGGTGGCGGGAGGCGGCGGAGGTTACCATGTGGTGGTGGAGGAGAGATTGGGGATATGATGGTGGATCCCACTTCTGAGATGCCGGGTGGTTCTAATGGGCGGAGAAATTGAAGAATGGTCTACATCATATCTCTATGGAACTATGTCTTTATAGTAGAGACGGTTCTAGCTATCTAGGTTTTTTGATTTTCTCTATGCGTACCCATTTTTTATTTATGTCATCACTTGTGTCTTAGAAAAATTGTTTTGTTACTTGGTTGATGAAATCAAAAAGAACAAAAGTTGAATATGAATTTGTTCTCTATTAAAAAAAACCCAAAATTAAAACCCTAAACCCTAAACTAAAAACTGAACCCTAAACCTAAAACCTAAACCAAACCATAAAACACAAACCCTAAACCCTAAACCCTAAACCATAAACCACACACACCTAAACCATAAACCCTAAACCCCCCACTCCTAAACCCTAAACTCCCAAAACCCCACCCTAAACCTCCACCCTAAACCTAAACCACACAAACCTAACCTAAACTAAATAAAACCTAAAGACATAGATAAAATAATCTAAACATAAACTAACCCTAAACCTAAAAAAGATAAAATAAAAATAAAACTAAACTAAAATAAATAAATAAACTAAACTAATAAATAAAACCTAAATAAAATAAAATGTAAACCTAAATAAAATAAAATAAACCTAAGATAAAATAAAATAAAACTAAATAAAAATAAAAATCTAAAAATAAACCTAAAATAAAATCTAAACCCTAAAAAAAATGGAACCTAAAATAAAATAAAATAAACCTAAACATAAAATAAATAAACTAAAAAATAAATAAACCTAAACCTACAAATAAAATAAACCTAAACCTAAACCCTAAAATAAAATAAAATAAATTAAAAATAAACATAAACCTAAATTAAAATAGAACCTAAAAATAAATAAAATAAAACATAAACCTAAGAAAAAATAAAAAACCTAACCTAAACCTAAATAAAAAAATAAACTTAAACCTAAAAATAAAATAAAATGAAACTAAGAATAAAGCTAAACCTAAACCTAAAACCTATAAAATAAAACAAAATAAAAAAACATAAAACAAAATAAATAAATAAATAAATAAATAAACAAATGAAAATAAAATTAAACCTAAATAAAAATTAAATAAACTATAAATTAAAAAAATAAATTAAATAAACTAAAATAAACATAAATAAGTTTACTTAATTTAAAACCTAAAAAAAAAATAAAATGAAAATAACCAAATCCTAAACCCTAAAACTGACCTAAACCTTAAAATAAACCCTCTAAACCCTACCCTACCTAAAACAAAACAAACCTACTACTGACTAAACTACCACTAACCTCTACTAAACCCACCCTACTAAAGCCCTAAACCCTACCACTAAACCCTAAACCAACCTGACCTAATACTATCTCTGATCCTCACTAAAATACCAACAATACCATAACTAAACCATAAAACTCTACCCTAAAACTAAACTGACCTATGCTAACCTACTAACATAAACCTAATTAAATAAAATGACTAAATTTAAAATAAAATAAAAACATAAACTTAAACCTAAAAATTAAAATAAAAATAAAAATAAACTAAACTAACACCTAAAAATAAAATAAAATAAAATAAAATAAACTAAATTAAAATAAATAATAACCTAAAATAAATAAAATAAAAATAAAAAAAATTAAATAAAATAAAAATTAAAATCTAATAAAATAAACCTAAAATAAAGAAATAAAAAAACTAAATAGAACCTAAATATAAAATAAACCTTATATAATAAATAAAACTAAACCTAAACTAAAAAAATAAACTTAAAATAAAATAAAATAAAAATAAAAAACTAAACCTAAACTAAAATATAATAAACTAAAATAAATAAAACCTAAACCTAGAGTAAACTAAACTAAACCTAAACCTCAACTAAATAAAATAAAATAAACTAAAAAAATCAAAACATAAACTAAAAAAAATAAAACTAAAATAATAAAATAAAACTAAAACCTAATCCTAAAAAAAAAAAACTAAACCTAAAATTAAAAATAAAATAAAACTTAAACCATAAAAATAAAATAAAATAACTCATAAAACATAACTAAACCTAAAAAAATAATTAAAATAAAACCAATAAAATAAAATAAAATAAACTAAATAAAATAAATAAACATAAAAAAAATAAAATAAATTAAAATAAAATAAGAAAATAAACTAAATAAACCTACGGTTTGCTTAATTTAAAGGAAAAAAAATCCTAAACCCTAAGGTACCCAAACCCAACAAAACTCTAAACCCAAAACCACAAAAAAAACCCAAATAAGCTAAAATAAACCCTAAACTGACCCTAACCTAGCCACAAACCTATAAACCCAAACCCTAAAACCCTGAGCCACAAAACCCTAAAACTCTAAACCTAAGCTAAATAAAACCTAAAATAAATATATAAAACATAAACCTAAATATCATAAAAATAAAATAAAATAAAACTAAACTAAAACCTAAAATCTAAACCTCAAAATAAAATAAATTAAACTAATAAAATAAAGTAAAATAAAATAAATATAAACTTAAGAAAAAAAAATAAAATAAACTGGGATAAAAAAAAAGAAATTAAAATAAACGTAAATAAAATAAACTTATAATAAAATAAAATAAAAAACTAAAAAGATCCTAAACTAAAAATAAACCTAAAAATAAATCTAAAAAATAAATAAAAATAACTTAACTAAACTAAAAAAACCTAAAATAAAATTAAAATAAACCTAAACCTAAACTAAATTAAACTAAACTAAGATAAATAGAACCTAAACCTAACTTTAAAATAAACTAAACCTAGATGTAAACTAAATTAAACTAAACTAAGATAAATATAACTTAAACCTAAACTAAAAAATTAAACCTAAAAATAATCCTAAAATAAAATCTTAACCTAAACCTAAAAAAATAAAATAAAACCTAAACCTAAAAAAAAAATAAAATAAAATAAACTCTAAAAAAAATAAACCCAAAACCTAAAATAAACTAAAATAAAATCATAAAATAAAATAAACCTAAAATAAATAAATAAACTAAATAAAGTAATAAAATAAAATAAAACTAAAATAAATAAAATAAACTAAATAAGCATAAACCTACCTATACTTTTTTAAAGAAAAACCATAAACCCAAATCATAAATTCTAAAATCCTAAACCCTAAATCTAAAACCTACTAAAAGCATAAACCACAAAACCAAATAAACCAAACACTAAAAGCAAACCTAAAACCCCAAATAAATAAAATAAGAAAGAAAATGCTAAACCAAACCTAAACCTAAACCTAAAGTAACCAAATAAATAAAAAAAAACCTAAACCTAAACTAAAACAAACCACAGAATGGAACCTTGATGGAAGGAACATCACTAACCAGTCTGGGTTTGTGATAAAGGTGAAGGTGGAGGCCATGGTTATCGTATGGTGGTGGAGAATCTGGAGGTCGGTGGATATGGAGGTGGTGTTAAAGTTATGGTGATTAGAAAGGCAAGGGATAACTGTATGGTAATCACGGAGGGAGAGATCAGGGATATCATAGTGGATCCTACTACTTGAGAGGTCATGGTGACTATGGTTGGAATTGGATAAATGAAAGAATGATTGATCTGATCTGCTGCTTATGGAATTGTCCCTTTAAAATAGAAACATTTCTAGTTATCAAGGGTTTTTGATTTACTCTATGCATGCTCTTTTTTTAATGTATGTCAATAAAACTTGGTGTGTTAGTTGGTTGATGAAATAGAAAGAAGAAATGTTGAATCAATTTGTTCTCTCAAAAAAACCAAAAAAAAATAAACTAAAACCCCAGAACCCTAAACCTAAAACCAACCAAACCCTAAACCCACAAAACCCAAACCCTAAACCTAAAACCATAAACCCTAAACCCTAAACCATAAAAAAAAAAAAATCCTAAACCCTAACCAAACCCAAACCTTACCCTAAACCCCACCAAACCCTCTAAACTACCCTAAACCTTAAAACTAAAATAAAGCTAAAGATAAAAAAATATAAATCTAAAACAAAATAAAACCTAAAAATAAAATCATTTAAAGCATAAACTAAAATAAATTAAATAAAATAAAATAAAATAACCTAAAATAAATAAACCTAAACCTAAAGTAAATAAAATAAAAAATAAAACTAAAATTAAATAAATAAAACCTAAACTAAACTAAAAATATAAAACCTAAATATATAAAACTAAATAAATAAAATAAACCTAAAAATAAAATAAAATCTAAATAAAAGTTTAAACCAAAAAAATAAAACTAAAATAAAACCTAAATATAAATAAAATAAAAAAAAACTAAAACTAAAAAAATATCTAGAATAAAAAAATAAACAAACTTAAACCTAAACTAAAATAAATAAAACCTAAACCTAAACCTAAACCTAAAATAAAGTAAACCTAAACCTAAACTAAATAAAATAAAATAAAATAAATAAAACCTAAAATAAAATAAAAGCTAAAATAAACCTAATAAAATACACCTAAACCTAAAATAAAAAATAAAACCTAAAAAAAATAAAATAAAAATAAAACTAAAATAAACTAAACTTAAAAATAAACTAAAATAAATAAACTAAAATAAATAAATTAAATAATAAAATAAAATAAACATAAAAAAAATAATAAATAAAATAAACTAAAATAAATAATAAAATAAACTAAATAAACTAAACATATGAGTTTACTTAATTTTTTAAGAAAATAACCCAAACCATAAACCCTAAAATAAAACATAAATAAACCTACCTAATAAAACCTACAACCCTAAACCCTAAAAAACCTAAAAACCAAAACCACAAAAAACTAAAAGATAATCCTAAACTAAATTTAACCTCAAAATAAAATAAATAAAAAAACCTAAACCTAAAAAATAATAATAAAAAAATAAAATAAAAATCTAAATTAAAACCTAAATCTAAACCTAAACGTAAAAATGAAATAAAATAAAAAATAAAAATAAAATAAAATAAAAAAGATAAAAACCTAAAATAAACTAAATAAAATAAAATAAACCTAAGAATAAAAAACTAAGTAAAATAAAAATTAAACTTAAAATAAAAAAATAAAATAAAACTAAAATAAAATTAAATAGAAATTAAATAAAAACCTAAACCTAGAAATAAAAACTAAAAAAAAATAAAATAAACCTAAACCTAAACTAAAATAAACTTAAATCAATAAAACCTAAACTTAAAATAAACTAAACTAAACCTAAACCTAAATGGAAAAAAATAAAATAAACTAAAATGACCCTAAACCTAATCTAAAAAAAAATAAGATAAAAATAAACCTAAAATAAAACCTACAACCTAAACATAAAATAAAATAAAACATAAAAACTAAAAATACTAAATATAATAAATAAAACTAAAATAAATCCTAAACACAAAATAAAATAAACTTGTAAATAAATAAACTAAATAAAAAACTAAATAAAATAAATAAATAAAAATAAACCTAATAAAATAAACTCCTACAAACCTACTAACCAACCCTAAATCCAAACCTACCTTCCTACCCTCCTGCCACCTTTCACCCCAAACCCTAAACAAACACCTAAAAAACAAACCCTAAAATAAAAACTCTAAAATAAAATAAACTAACCTAAACAAAATAAAAATAAAACTAAATAATAAATAACTTAAATGATAAAGATAAAATAGGTAAAGATAAATAAATTAAAATAAAGAAAATAACTAAAACTAAATAAAATAAAATACTGATAATATAAATAATATAATAAAAATAAACTAAAACTAATAAATAAACTAATAAAAATAAAAAATAAAACCTAAAATATAAACTAAAATTAAATAAAAAAAATAAAATAAATAAACTAATAAATAAATAAAACCTAAAATAAAATAAACAAAATAACCTAAATAAAAATAAAACCTAACTAAAAAAAATACCTACTAAACTAAAAATAAAAATAAAACTAAAAAAAATAAACTAAAATACTAAACCTAAAAATAAAATAAACAAAATAAAATAAAATAAACTAAAATAAACTAAAATAAATAAAATAAAATATTACTAAATAAATAAAAAAAATAAAATCAAATAAATAAAAAAAAATAAAAAATAAAAAAACTAAACTAAATAGTTTACTTAATAAAAAAAACCCTAAACCTAAAATATCCTAAACTTAAACCTAAACCTAAACTAAATAAAAAACTAAAACCCTAAAACCACACAAACCTAAACCTAAATACAAACCCACAAACCCTAAACACAAACCTAAAAAACCATAAACCAAATCCTAAACCCTAAAACTAAACCCTAAACCCTAAACCTAAACCCTAACACTAAACTAACTCTAAACCCTAATGGGCAAATGAAAACATCACCAAAAGATAGGTGGAGGCAAGCTAGTTATCATAGTGATGGTGGGGGAACTAGAGGTGCTGGTGGATATGGAGGTGGTGGTTGGAGCAATGGTAGTTATGGATGAAGGTAGAGCCACAAAGGTTACAGCTGTGGTGGTGGCAAAGGGAGAGATTGGGGATATGATGGCAGATCCCACTTTAGGTGGGGTGGTTACGATGGGAACTAGAAGCGAAGAAACCTATCAATCTGCTTAAAAAATAGTGCCTTTATAGTAGAGATGATCCTACTTATCTAGGTTTTCTGATTTTCTCTATGGGTGCTCATTTTTTATCTATGTCATCACTTGTGTCATAGAAAACTTAGGGTGCTACTTGGTTGATGAAATCAAAAAGAAGAAATATTGAATATGAATTTATTCTCGATATTAAAAAAATCTTTAAACCCTAAATGCTGAACCCTAAACTAAAACTTAAACCCTAAACCTAAAACCTAAACCCTAAATCCTAAACCCAAACAAAACCACAAACCACAAACCCTAAACACTAAATAACCCTAAACCCTAAACCCCTAAAAACCCTAAAACCTAAACCCTAAACCCTAAAATCAAATCCTAAACCCTAAAACCTACAACCCTAAACCCAAAACTAACCCAAAACTAACCTAAACCCTAAACTAAACTAACACCTAAACCCTAAACTTTGAATAAAGATGTCATTAAGTAGATCTAAAGAATGACCTAATCTAACATAGTTATGGTAGCTAAAGAAAATGCCTTCAAGAGACTTTCCCTTGAGTATTAGAGATTTGAATACCTAAACCCTAACCCTAAATCATATTATAATACCATATATTATAATAATGGCATCATATATTTGAGAATGTTGTGATGTGTTTTGGATGTTATAAGATGTTTTAAAATATTATAGTATGTTATGGTA
The DNA here is from genome assembly GCA_021442155.1 of Cymbidium sinense. Lineage (NCBI taxonomy): Eukaryota > Viridiplantae > Streptophyta > Magnoliopsida > Asparagales > Orchidaceae > Cymbidium > Cymbidium sinense. The sequence goes on along the minus strand of CM038214.1, from coordinate 328,766,590 downwards.
TTGTGCTTAATAGTCTATATTAGTATAAATCATAAAACTATTGATTTAATAAATTAGATAATGAAATTTGTTAAATTTGAAGTGGAATTTGGTTGTAGTACCAAAGGAGTGCTATGCTTGTACTAATAGGTAAGATTTTATGTTTCAAAATAAATATTATATGTTGTAGCATAGTATAACATCATATATCATAATATATTATTCATGCATTTTAAATTCTTTTAGTATTTTACAATCATGCGTCGAGCTACACTCATTATTTATAAAATGTTGATTTAGACTTTAAAATGGTGGAATTTGGCCAAATTCATAATAGGTAGAGCATGGCATCATAATATATTATTTCAATTTAAAATATGTAAGTGATGACTAAAATATATAGTTTTTTATTGTTTAGACTAATTTATGATTTTTTATCTTAAGCAATCCCTTGTGATGTGATATGCAATATAATAAAATATAATATGTTATAGTGTATTATAATATAGGATGCCATAACATAGTATAGCATCATGCATTATATACTATTGTGTATTACTACTTATTGTTTAGCATATTTTAGTTTGTTATAGTATGATGTAGTAGAGTTTGTACTAGTATAATTCATAAAAAAATTTGATTTATAGGCGAGATGATGGGATTTGGCCAAATTTAAGGTAAGCTTTAGGGAACATCATTGGGGTGTGCTATGGTGTGTCATTTAATCAAAAGAATGGAATTTTGCATCCAAAATAAATGTTCATTTTCAACCAATTTTTATAATTTTTTGCTTAAAGTGATGATTCATTTTAAGGTGTAATGTAAGATAATATATTATAAGAAAGAATACTAAAGTATAATGTACATAACAATATAACTTCACATATATATATGAATGTGGCGGTGTGTTTCTAAATGTTATTGTACATTTTTAATATCTTTTACTTTTGTTATAATACATTGGGTCAAAACTCACAAAAATGTTAATTTGACGGTTGAGACAAAGAATTTGGCCAAATTCACAGCACACAGCAACAAGCAACACCAAAATTATGCTATTTTGTACCATTTATAATAGAAAAATAACAATTTTACATCCAAAATGAACATTATTCATATTTTGAGAAAATTTTGTTATTTGTTCCTTTTAAGTGATTCTAATGAGGTGTAATGTTAGACAATATATTATATTATAGCAAATTATAATATAACATCATATATTATAATATATATATAGTGTGTTAATTCACACTATAATATGTTTAACATGATAAGTATAGTTAGTTTGAGCTTTAAATCATAAAATGTTGATTACAATGTTAAGATGATGTAATTTGAATGAATACATTATTAGGCTTTTGGTTGAAGTATTAAAGGTGTGCATAAGAAGAAATAAGATTTGATTAGAATTACATGTCAAGGACATGGAGGAGATCCTAGGGATCACACATGCATTGGACATGACATGTGAGGGAATGTCGGCATAGAAGAAGAAAATCTATTGGGGATATGGTTTGAATTTGATTTGATTATATGATTTGTGGAAAGAAAATATGTTTGGGATAAGAATCTATAATCCACTAGAGATTAAGATCAAATAAACTTTATTTATTCTATTTTAATTGATGTGGAGGCATGTCTGCTAGAGATATGGGCTCGAGTTCGCTGGGGATCGGGTATATGAACCTTCTACTAGGGAAGTAGGTTCAGGCTATCGGCTGGGGATTGGGATTTGAGTTTGATTTCATAGATTTGTTTGGGGATGTATCCACTGAGAATAAGAGTTTGGTTGGATTTCTTTGATTTAGACTCTATTGGGGGAGTTGGTTTAATTTGGCTCGACTAGGAGGATAGTTTTTGAATTTGATTTGTTTGCTTGACTTATTTATATTTAATTTGGGGATCCACTAAGGAAAATCAGATTGGGTTTAATTTAATCTAAGTTAACATATGGACACTGTCGGTGTGTGATGAACCCACTGAGAAAGGGCTATATCAGCTTTGACTTTCCTCATGTTTACAAATCAAAGGGATAGTCTACCGACTGCGGGGTAGAGTTAGCTAACCTAAGGGATTGCCTTTTGGTGTGCAATGATTGTGCTAAGAAGAAGGTGTAGTAGACTTACATCATCCAAAGTGATGAATAATCATTTGGGTGACCTGTTGAATGCACAACAAATTGAACCTTGCATAGGTCGACTATTAAGTGAATGCCATTAGGGACTTATGTCAACTCAAAAGTAGTCAGGATTAATTTTATCTTAATTTCATGTGATTTGATATGGTTTGTTTGGTTTAGTTTGATTTCGAATTGAGGGCATATCCGCTAGAGATGTGAGCTCAATCAAATTTGATTGATTTCTTATATGAACCATGTCGGTGTGTGATGGACCCAATGAGAAGGGGCTATATCGAACTTATCTTATCTCAGATTTACAAATCCAAAGGTATAGTCTAATCATTGTGGGGTAGAGCTAGCCAACCTAAGGGATTTCCTTTCAGTGTGTAATGGCTATGCTAGGAATAGGGCGTAGCAAACTTACATCTTCTAAATAAGGGAAAAACCACTAGGGTGACCTGTTGGTAGCACAACAAATCAAGCTCGACTTAGGGGTGACTACTGAGTGAACATTACTAGGGACTTATATCAACTCAAGAGTAGTTGGTGCTTCCTATAGGGAGTTTTACTAACATTTTCTTAAAGATAGGATGCATGCTTGGGAAAGGTATTGCTAGGGGTGTCCTCCTAATCCACAAGTGAATATATATTTTGTTTATATGTTTGTGTGGAACCTATTGGTGTGTGAGGGACCACTGAGAAAAGGCTATGTCGGCATTAACCTATCTCAGATTTACTAGACAAATGGGAGAATCTACACATCCACAGGGGTGGTTACTAGCAAAGGGAAACTATCCAATATGATAGTAACCCGGGTAGTGTCTAAATGGGGTTGCAAAGGACATGATCCAAATATAGTTACCATAAAAGAGGTGCTGCTAGGGACGTTATCCTGAGCCATTGGAAAGAAAGCCTATAGGTGTACGGTGGCCAACTCAAGGAGAAAGCATAGACTTATCTACCATGATGTATCCTAAGGTGTGAGAACCAACCAACCTAAGGTGTATCCATCAACATGGTGTATTCGTGCATAGTGAGAACCAACCAAGGTGCTCGTGGTGTGCAATGATCAATCTAGAAAGCGTGTAGGCTTACAACTTTCCAAGCGGGCCGATCATCGATAGTATTATTGGTGGGATAGATGCTATCCGACCTATACATACTAGCGGGGACCCAAAATGAAGTCAAGAGGGAAGGAACCACTAAGGGACTTATCCTAAACCTCAAATATACTCGACCCAGTTAGTGGATGAATGCTAATCCAAAAAAGCATAGGAAGCTCACATCCTCTTTAAATGAACATAAGGTAGCTTACGAAAATGCGAGGCTTACCAAACTAATAAGGTGCTCGTGTGTAAGTAAGGAAGGAAAGTGTAGTAGATTTACATCCTCCAAAGCAAGATGATGATTGGGTGACACACTAGCAGGGTAGCACGTTAGCCCAACCTAGAGAAACTACTGAGTGAGTGTCACTTGGGGCGTTATCTCAACTTAGAGTTGCCCAAGATAAAAGATATGTGTTTGTATTGTGTCGATGAATGATAGGATGTCACTTAGGTTCTTTACACCTACCCTAAACACACCATGGCAGATTCACAATAAGAATACTTTCAACATGGAAGAGATTGAATTCGAAATGAAATTTTCATTGATGATAATTATTTTCAAACATGATTTATAATTTTTCTTTAAGTAGAGCGCGATTGATTGAACGCTCTCTTATGATTAATAAGCTGATAAGATCCTCCTTGGTAGGTCTTCTTTATGGCAAAAGGGCCTTCCCAAGTGGGTTCAAACTTTCCTTCCATCTTACGACAGGCAATAATCGGTCTATTTAGTACTAAAATAAGCTCTCCTACTTGAAAAGCTCTAGGATAGATCAACTTGTTGTGAGCTTAAATTATTTTAGGTTTGTACAACATGAGGTTTAGGCATACCCACAAGCGTCTCCCCTCCAAACCTTCGAGCTCTTCTAACCCCAACTTGGTGTTCTACTCTATTGTGACCTTGTTACCCACAACTATCCTAAGTAATGGGAGTTGGACTTCTGGTAGAAGCTTGACTCACTAAGGAGAAAGGAGTTGAGTGAGTTTGAGTTCTGTGGTGTGATAGGCCCATAAGGCTTCAACTAACTACTCATGCCACCGTCACTTGTTATAGTCAGTGTCTTCTTGATTTGGATAAGAGTTTTATTGATAGGCTTGAAGCCATTTTCCCTCGGGTAGTTGATGGTAGAATATCTCCAATCTATGTTGTGTCTCACATTGTTGATCTGTGCTCTTGAATTCAATAACATTATCATATATAATTCATCAGGCACTCGAACCTATATATATGGTTCCTAAACAATTGGAGCACATCTTGAGTTGTGACCTCTAAGCGAATTTCCTTCCCCATTTAGAAAAGTAGTCATTAGCTAAGATGAACTGCTAACCCTTAGAAGAAGGAGGATTAATCAGACCCACTATGTGGTACCCCAACACTCAAATGGCCATGAGGCCAATGTAGGATGTAGAATATTTGGTGGTTGGTGTAGGAAGACACCATGTATTTTACATTGGTGGTGTCACCTTGCCATATCCATGCAATCTTTGATCATTGAAGGCCAGCAGTATCGTAGTCTCTTGATCTTGGCTTTCATCTTCGGATCGGATTGGTTGGCTGCACATAATCTTGAGTGTACCTCAGTCATGATCTTACAGGCTTCGTGCTTGTCTAAACAACATAACCACATATGATCGAAAGACCGCCGGTATAAGACACCATCCACAAGAGCATAGGAAAGTACTCTTTGCTTCATCTGATGTGCTAGGGACTTCTCTTGAGGTAGTTTGCCTTTATTTAGTTAATCCATGAATGGTTGCCTCCAACTCCTCATCCTTCTTGGCAATGGAAACCTCCCAAGAGTACTTTTGATGAGTTTAATATGAATAAGGGATAATACTTATCTATTTTGGACCTTTATTGATATGAACTCATCGTCCAAACATGCCAACTCTTTGGCAAGCTTGGCTAAAGCATATGCTATAGTATTCTATCCATGAGGAATCTTATAAATGGAAACCTCTGGGATTTGGAGCAACAACTCCATGGTGTACTTGTTGTAGTGATGGAGCCTAAGCTTTATAACCTTATAGGACTTAGAGATTTGGTTGATAGCTAGCTGAGAATCCCCAAAGATGTTGATGTTTTGGATGCTTAAGTAAACTCGGACCCTCATTATAGCTTCATTGTTGGTACAAGGATTAGACAGATGATATGAGAATATGATCACATCACGGTCCAGAGTTAAGAGAACTATTCCTACCCCGCCTTTCTTTGAATAGTAGATTTTGGTTTTTCTTTTCTTTGAGAGGAAGCCGCACCATCAAAGTACATCTCCTAGCAGTGAATGCCAGTATCCCTGACGTTCAAGATTTGTTCATCGGGGAGATCATCACTAAGATATTTGTTAATGCTTGTCCTTTCACTGCACGGAGGGGTACGAAGGTAATGTTAAACTGTGAGAGGATCATGGACCGTCATGTCAACTGTCTGGATAGCATCGACCGTGTCATGAGATATTGTAGTAGATTAATCCTAGAGATTAAGTTCACCTTATGAGGAAGCATGTAGTGATGTAGCTTTTGGGATGCAAAGATTAAAGCTACTCAATGCTTCTAAGGGTGGATAATTAACCTCAACAAGGATTAGATGATGGCTGAGATAATACAGTGCATTTTCCTTCCCTTTATGATTGACTTGGGCTAATAAAGTACCAAGGGAGTCATCTAATGTAGTAGTGTAAAGTATTAGCAGCTTGCCGAGATAGGGGCTGCTAGAACGGCATCATCAAGTAATGCTTGATGTATTCAAAGGCATGCTCACACTTATCAACCCACTTGAACTTGGCATCCTTTTTGACAAGTGCTAAGAATGGTTGACATCTTTCTGATAGGTTGGATATAAAGCATCTTAGATATGCCAACCACCCTTGGAATGATCTAAGTTGAGTTAAACTTTTAGTGGGAGGCATTTTTAATATCGCCTTGATCTTCTCTGGATCAATTTCAATTCCTTAGTGTTGGACACCAAACTCAAATTTCCACTACAATGCATTCATTTTGAAGTTAAATTATCTTAATTTGAATTGACTACTCTAGATCATCGACATAGCACTGACTTGATGATGAATGAGTTCATCGAAGATTCGAGTGATAGTCCACTAATATGTAGCACCGACATTTTTAAGGCTAAAAGGCATGACCATATAACAATAGATTTTGATCGGGGTTCAAAAAGTAGTGTTTCTTTCATCTTCAGGGGCTATCTTTATTTGGTTATATTCAGATGAGCCATCCATGAAAGAGAAGATTGCATGAGATTAGGCAATGACCACTATCAGCTCCAGGATTGGTAGTGGAAATTCATCTTTTGGACATGCCTTATTTAAATCCCTAAAATTGACACATATGTGAATTTTGGCATTCTTTTTCTTAACTAAGATGATCGGCTAACCGTAGGTATTTTTCTTCCGGATGAAGCCAACATCGAATCTTGACTTCATAAATGACCTGTTGTTCTATGTCTAATCGTATGCATCTAGGAGCCTGCTTGATAAGCTTACCAGTAGGCTCTTTTTCTAGTTTTTGGACTGCTATGTCAGGAGCTAATCTAGGCATCTCTTTATAACTCCATGCAAAGTAGTCCTTAAACTCCGTGAATAGCCTAAAAAAGTCATTAGTTTCAATTTCATTTAACAAAGAACCGATGTATATCGGGCGTGAATCTTCTTTAGTTCCTAAGTTGATTTCCTGAGCTCATCGATGGTTGAGTTGATCTCTTCTTTGAACTCTGGCAGTGCATCTTTGACTTAAAAATCATCTGGATCATCTAAAGTTTCTAAGCACATCTCTTCAAATGAGTTAATGTGATTCGAAAAGACCCTATCAGATTTCAAATGATTGGTGATGATAGTACTCGTCATCATCGACTAGACCCACAATACCGAATCCTAGTCTCGATCTTGATTGAGAGCTTTTGCATTTGTTCTTCCATATTCTTTTGAAGTAGTCTAACTTATGCTTCGACCAAGTATGTGGGATTAACCCTTTCTTTGCTAAATTATAAACACAAGGAAAGCACCAATCAAAAGGTATTCTATTAAATCTTTATATGAATTACATCCTCAAGTTCTACATCAACTTGACTTGAGGATGATGCTCAAAGAACCTCTAATTCGTAACACCTGTGGATGACTTAAGGGCTTCCTTAACTACCAAACCCTCAACTTTTTGAGAGGAAAGTGGGTTACAGCTAAGGTTCCCTACTGATGCCTAACCATTTCACATATAGACTTGAATAAACTTATGTTTTGCTTTGGAGCCTGGTCTTCATTGCTATCTAGCTCAAGTTCCAGCTCCAAGGGAATCTACTATTGAGAAGAGCTGGCTGGTATGCTAACTATATAAAACTCATCCTATGAACTGGATTCTAAGTCTATATGGATAACATCTGGTAGTTGGGCTATATCTTCTATTGGATGACCAATTAGGACCACCCTCAAGACTGCCTCTAAATTGGCCTCTTCCTTTGCCTGGTGGAGGTCGTCTAACCCATATGTTCAAATGGAGTAACGAACTATGGGTGGAATCTAATGTCAGGCTCCACTTCCTCCTCCAAGTCTATTTCCAGTTCCTTTTATTTTATTTTTCATTTTCTCTTTTCTTTTCTTTTTCTTTTTCTCCTTCTTTTTCTTTTTATTTTTCTTTTATTTTTAAACTTTGTCCAAGTTCATGAGGACAAACTTGTTGATTTGAGGGAGGTAGTAAGTTACATCCTCATATATGCCGACCTCATGAACTATAAATGACTTGAGATCTCCTTTGACATAATAAACGATCCCACCTCTCTCAAACTTCATATGCTGATGTAGAGGATGGAACTATGTTGTTCTCATGTATCCATGGTCTCCCAAGCAAAGCATTGAAAGATGTATCCGAGTCTATAATGTGAAACTTTGCTTCGATCTTCCAATCATCTATCTCCAAGGGCAACACTATGGAGCCTAAGGCCTGTTGACCTCACATTTGGAGTGTGGATTCAATCTTCCCATCTTATACTTAGGAGTCTTCTAAATACTAAGACTTCCATAATCAAAAGACATTTCTAACAATTAGGTAAACACTTAACCTAAGCCTAAAGACTAGAAGGGTTAACCATGGTTAAGTTATCTTGATTAGATAATCCACCCACCCTACAACCCAAATCCAATCCATGTTCACCTTCTCAAACCAAACATCAAGTTCAATTCAAACATCAAATTCAAATCGAAATCCAAACCCAAATTCCAAAACCAAATGATTGAAGTCCATGATCAGAACTTGAAACCCTTCCTAAGCCATACGTCCTATCCCAAGGACTTAGCCAAATCTTAATCAAATCAAAAAATCAATTGATTTTCATAATCAATTTATATCTTCAATCATCTTCCTAAATATAAATAAAATCTACATTCAAATGATCAAAACTAAATGAAATAATCAAAATAAATCAAAACCTTCCTGCCATATGACCTATCCCATGGACTTAGCCAAATCTTAATCCAAATCAAGTCAAACTCAATTGATTTTCTAAATCAATCATATTTTCAATCATCTTCGCAAATTTAAATGAAATATACATTAAAATCATTAAAAATTAAATCAATCCAAATCAAAATCAAACTTAAGCCACTTGACTCAACTCCATGGACTTAGCAAAATTCCTTTATTCCAAAACCAAATTCAATTGATTTTCTCATGAATCAATCATGCCTTCAATCATATTCACAAATATAAATGAAATCTACAATCATCAAGCCAAACCAAAATCAACCCAAATAAAACCCAACTTAACCATTTTGACATGAAATGTTCAAATGAACCAAAACCCATTAGAAACCAAGACAATTGCAATTGAATTTAAATATAAATCAACTCAGCCCAAAATCAAACCAACAAAACCCAATTGGTCCACTTGACCCAAAGTCACCAATTGACCTATTTGAGCCAAGTTCTAATCCTACCCAAATTGGATTGAACCATGTCCATCAAAATCTCCCATCATGATTGTAAATCACCCTAGATTGATCAATTGTCATAAATTGGGTCAAACCAAATCAACTTGGTCATTTGACCAAGTCAACCCTTTAACTCATATGAACCAAAACTAGCCAAATTGTAACCTAAGATTCAAATCCCTTGAAACCAATGATTCATACCAAATCAAAATCAATATTTGAATATGACTTTCAATAGTGAAACCAAATTAATTGTCTTGACCCAATTGACCCAAATTGATCTAAGAGACCAAATTAGGTCAAATAAAAATATAAACCATTGCCCAATGGCTCAAGTTCATTCCAAATTGATTGTTGAACTTGACCAAAGCCATGATTGGACCCAAATCAATTGACCTATTAGCCCAAATTGACCTAAATGTTCAAGTTATCTAAATAAACCAAATCCAAATTAATTGAAATCAATGCCTACAATAATCTTATATTGGTCAACTAAACCCAAACCAACACCTAGCCCCAATTTTACCAATTGGTCAAATTTCCTAACCCATTTGACCCAAATGAATTCAAATGAGCCAAAATCAAATCTAAGCCAAACGAAACCAAACCAAGTGAACCAAAACATCCTAAATCATCATATGAACTTGACCAAACCATTTGTCTGACCCAATTTGACTAATTGGTTAACTTGACCCAACCTAGCCCAATTTGACCTAATTGAGTTAAATTGAGCCAAACCTAACCAAATCAACTCCAATTGACTTGAAATTTGGGCTAACCCACTATTGGCTCATCACAACTCTACCCAAATAAAATCCAATGCCAAATGGTCATTCTACGTCATGGGCATCACATGAGACAAATCTAGGGTCATTTCCATTACTTGGCCACTTGGTTCTCTCAAATAGTCCACTTAGGCTCCTAAGATCAAACCAATAATGTGGGAATGGGTTTAAAATAACAAGTGATAATTTCTCTTCTCCTCTTTAAATCAAATTAAAATCAAAATTTAATTAATAAAAAAGCTTTGGTTTGTTTTAAATAATCTTATTTGATTTGATTATCCTTAAGAACTAGTTTGGTTGAATGAATCACATGCTTATATTTGATTGTCCTCTTCCAATCATGTTAAATTTGGTATGTCATTTGAATTCATGCATCCATCTTTTCAAAATCTAGTAAAATAAAATGGATTTCCTTTATGTAAGTTTGCATGTGTTGATTTAATTTAATATATGTGTGGCTATTATTACTATTAAATCTAAATGTAATTTTTAAAAGCTTATAAATGAATAATAATATGTGTTATGTTGCTAGTTAGAAATACATAAGAAATGCATTTGCTTATAGCTTAAGTGTATGAATGTTGAGTTCTCTTACCTCGATTCATGTGTTGATTTATAAGATTAAATGCCAATGGGTATATCCGACATCCCAACACGAGGCTTTAGCTAGCACAAGGAGGTCATTTGATTACCTCACTTTCTAGTTTAACAACCATTAAATCCATTTAATTTCCTTCTTATGTTCAACATTTTAATTTGATAGAGTTTTAATTCATATATAAAATGATTCAATAAAAATATAATCTTTGCATGGTTTTCTCTCTCATTTATGCCATCCATGTGTGTCCAAAAACAAGTATATAGAGACATCCTAGAATATGAGGCTTTATTTAGCCCCAAGGAGGTCATTTGATTACCTCACTTCCCTAGTTTAACAATGACAAGTACTTGCCTATATCTTTCTACATGTATATGTATATGTGATTAGTGATTGAAAATACCATTTTACATTAAAATTGCATGCAATCATTATTGGCTAAGTGGTTGAATTAATTAGAATATGATTTGGAGCTTAGTTTCTATGTTAAATTATAATAATTTACATATGTAATGAATGCAAATGGGTATATTGACATCCCGAGAATACAGGCTTTAGCTAGCTCAAAGGAGGTCATTTGATACCTCCTTGGTTTAATAATGGCACGCCTATTTAATTTCATTCTTATGTCATTTTTGTATAAGAATTTGGATAAATTTTAAATTAATATGTTTAAATTCAAAAAAAAAATATAAATTTTAAACATACACATACATTCATCATTTAAGTATGCTAAAATATGTTGCATGTATAGATACACTGATTAAAAAACATAAGCATGTTACATGTGATGGAAAGGATTGATTTAATATATGTCATGTGGTAGTAATTCAATTAAATTAATCTTAAGATGCTTTCATTTTGAATAGATTATTTAAAGTGAACCTAAACTTAGGATTAATTAAATCATTTAATAAGCCATTAACTAAATAGAATTAGATCAAATTAATATACTTTAGAAAGTGAGTTAAGGTAAGGATAAAAGAGGGCGATCCTCTTTTCCTCTCTTTGTACCACTTAGCTATTAAATGTAATCAAATGAAACAAAAGAAAACACTAATTAAAATTCTCAAATCAATTAAACTACTTCAACTGAAATCAACCTTTCATGTTAAATTGAATCCTTCTACACATAGAAAATACAACACTAATGCCTAACAAGACTTACCACACAAGCCTTAATACACACATTAGAATTAAGTCACCACTTCTAGATCTAAGTTAGGATAGTGTATGATGTGATCTATGTTTTCTTTCATGATGTATTATTTTAGATTGGATGTTAGGGTGAATGCTTCATAGATTGGATGATAGCCAATATTAGCCTAATCATGTTCTCTACATGTGATTATGCTTAAGGAATGCTTAAAAATAAATGTGAATGACCTTTTTGCATATTGCTTAATCATAATCCAAGTTAGGGCTTAGATATGTGTAGTGCTAAGTCAAAATTATAACTACAAACTTGGGATTATTTGTATATTTAGCTAACCTCATTTTGGTGTAGTTAGATTTACTTTTCCCACATAATAGAATTTTTATAATAGGAATTAAAAGTATTAAATGAGTATCTAATCAAAAGATACCTTTGAATCAAGCACCATCCAAATCAAGGAAGGAACCAAATAAAAAATGAAGATATGAAGAAAGAAGACCCCCATAGCATTTAATACAATTATAATTATTCTTTCAAATAATTATATAAACTATCATAAAAGAATAAACAAGTAATATTAAATAAAGAGAAAAAATATGATGTCATGTTTAAATTGTGCATTAAGATGGCATGCTTTCCATAAATGATTGATACTTTAATGTGTATAAACATTCTTAATAAAATAACTTTTCTACCCAACTAATCACCATAACTAAATTTTAACTCATAACTCATCATAAAGCCTAAGATAAATAAGATAATTAAAAGATTTAGTAACCCCTTAGTATATTATTTCACATCATGCATGCATATTCTTTCTCTTGAACATGAAAGATCTCCATCATTGCAATAAAGGAATGCTTGATCAGAAGGCCATCCCTTGTGGTGGAGAACACCTTCATCTATGATTTGACCCATAACCTATTTCATCACATTTAGGCATAAGAAATCCTAAAGCCTCTATCAAAATGATGTGTCTAAAATGAAATAAAATTTGAAAAGATTTTGCATCTATAGATTAAGTCATATTCTCATACCACTCATGCTCTAGTCTCTTTCTTATTAAATAAGTACCTTATCTATCTACATTCATAAGATTGAACTACATGGTTTTAAAATCATAGGAGGAGTTAGTCCCACTTCTGTATTATAAGTCCAAGTTGACAATTTATTCTTATGGAGGTAAACACTTATGTCCACTTCTTAGATTTAGTCATAAAGCTCCCTAGATTTAGGATCCAGGTAGCTATTTCCTTTGTGCTATGAGCATAAATCCTCACCTCTATAAGCATTCCCACAACCTTATGTTGTTTGATTATAAGCCCTGTAATCTATTAAATTTCAACTCAAAATATATAAATCTCCTCAACTTCAAAATTTTAAAGCCCAACCATGATAGATTGGAATGCTCACTACTTCCTAGTATCATGAGCATTTCCTACTTATTTCATTTAGATTCCAAAAATAAGTCTTCTTGAGCTTTCCCAATTGATTTTCCAAATACAACAAATCTTTGATACTCTAACCTTCAAATCTTTGGAGATGATAATTGTCTACTTTAATCAAGAAATTTCATTTCCTAAGATGTAATTAACCATGGAGGCTTGCCTCCATATGGAACATAAGAAACTAGTTTAATATAAGCCATGCTTTATTCATCCATGTAAAGTAGGGGAAAAATCTATCGCATCATCATGCCTTAGAGTCCTTATTACATGATTAGTCCATTGTAGGTGATGCTTCTATCTTTCGAGATAGTGCATCATACCTCAATGTTGTACTTGATCACCTACCTAATGATCTTGGTGTTCCCCCATACATTCAAAAAATAAACACCACAAGACCCTCTCGCCTTGTTCATTGAATCCACTCAACATCATCCTTTCTTTGAGTTTGAGATGTTGATCCTCAAGGAGGCAAGGGTTCTTAGACCAATATTGATTGAAACACCTAGGTCAACCAAAACTCTGGATATCTTGTATTTGCCAACATCCACTATAATGTAAAGAGGCAGTTGTGCTCGGTCATCCATAAGAGTAAGTCTTCATCGCTGAATGTAACTCCTAAGATGTCCTTCGAGTGTCATACCTCCACTTTAGTAGTGGTCAGCTGAGCTAAGCAAATCTCTAGATCAATTAAGGCTTTAATTAGAGATTTCCTCTTCTCTTGATAAGACAAGGGCATCTATATGCATAACTTAGAAAAATTTCTGGTGAGCTGTGACATTGTAATCACTCGCTTTGGTCCTCCATAAGCATATCCATGGGTGGAGCATCCCATGGAGGGGCTATCGCTCACTAGAACCAATGACTTGCTTATCCTTATCCAGGTGCTACTCTAAAGGTAGAACTTGCCATTGGTAGTTGACTTCAGTGAATTCTGGGATGATGAGTGGAAAGTTTTACCTTCCCATAGCATACCTACAGCCTTCTCCTATGGGATCCTCAGAGTCAGTTAACTCCAAATCAATCTCAAGAGGTAAACCTGAATTAGAAGAAAAAAAGGATTAGAACTACTAGAGCTATTATTTTTATTTAGTCTCGGAGAGCTTTCAATAGGAATAAAATCAAGAGCATCATAAGTGGATAATATATAACTAGAATTAGCTTTCTTCATTAATTTCTTTTTGGGTAGAGGTACATGATAGAAATCAAGTAAAGTAAGAAGAGTAAGGGATTTAGTGCCCTTATCTATAGATATAATGTTCCTGCCGGTAGAAGAGGAGCTAGTAGATGAGGTGGTAGCTACAATGGTGGAGGGAGTATTCGACTCGGATGGTTGCTACACTTCTAGACTATCTTGGGCAAGTATGGTGAGAGCTGCTGACTATCACCTCCCCGAGTTGTCCTTGCAACTAGAAACCTTCCTTGGTGTTGGAGGTTTGAGCTACACACCTACAAGGAAAGCTTCTGATCTTAGAGATGATCTTCTTTCACATTGGAGATATCCTAACCTTCTTTTGGTCTTAAGAGGATGACAAGTATCCCCAAGGATTACTCTAAGAACTGGATGGTTATTCTAATAAATATTCTTAGGGATAACTATGGCTCTCAAGTTATAAATATGCTCAACCTAGCCCTAAAAGTGATACAATCCTCTAAGACATGGCCTAACATCCTGGTAAGGGAAATTGATCATCGCTACCACCTCCTCTCCACTAGCTCTGTAATCAAAAGTCAAGTTTCTTTAAGAGATTTTTAAAGATTTTCTTAACTACCTTCCTCTTTAATGAATAAGGCTTATTCAATATATCAGTAAGAGTAGGTGGAAAGTAGATATGAATACTCGTGGTCCTTGTGGAAATGATTGTCACAAGTATGATCAAGGTGGTGGAAGGGTGCTAAAGGATCGATGAGCTTGTAGCCTCATAGTGAACTCTAGTTGGCTTTCCCCATCACTAACACAACTCCCTAACTTCTTAAACATCTCAATGCTTGATGATTGGTCTAAAAGAGCAATTACTTTGTTCCTCTTAATTAGCACAAGTTGATTAATTTCTTGAATGTTTTGATGGAAAAGCCCTTAAGCATGAAGGAGACCGGGCCATGGATATTCTTGAGAAGAATCTCAATGGAATGCTATTCGGACAGTGTGTTATGCATTTCATGCTCAGGTTACGCCACTTGAGAATGTAATCAAGAAGGACCTCGTGGAGTTTCTATTTCTCTATAATGAGGTCGCCTACAATCACCCTCTGCTGAGCTCCATCAAACCACTTGATGAAGAGGTGTCCAACTCAGAAAGTACCAACTGCATTTTATGCACCAATCAAATGCAACACCGACAGATTACTAATGAAAAGGCTAAGAGGATCTTGTGCCACAGATGTTGCAACACCCTCTCTAAAGTGTGCAAACCCTAAATAAAATAAAAACTAAATAAAAACCTAAACCTAGAAATTAAACCTAGAAATAAAACCTAAAAATAAATAATAAATAAAACATACCCTAAACCTAAAATAAACAAAATAAAATAAACATAAACTTAAACTAAAATAAATAAAACCTAACCCAAAACCTAAAATAAACTAAACTAAACCCTAAACAAAATAAAATTAAAAAATTAAAAATAACCTAAACCTAAACTAAAAAAAACCTAAAATTAACCTAAAATAAAAGCCTAAACCTAAACCTAAAAAAAATAAAATAAAGTTAAAAATAAAATAAAATAAACCTAAAATAAACTAAAATAAAAAAACTTAAACTAAAATAAATAAAAAATAAATAAATAAATTAAACTAAATAAAAATAAAAAATAATTCTAAAAAAATAAAGTAATAAAATAATCTAAAATAAATAAAAACTAAACTAAATAAACCAAAACCATCCACTTAACTTAATTTTTTTAAAAAAAAAAAAACACTAAATCCTAAACCCTAAACCCTAAACCCTAAACCTAAATCCTAAACCCTAAACCCTAAACCCTAAACCCTAATAAAACTAACTCTAAACCCTAAACCCTAAACACTAAACCCTAACCCTAACCCTAAACTCTAAACCGTAAACCCTAAAACCCTAAACCCTAAACCCTAAGCTAAACCCTAAATCGTAAACCCAAAAGCCTAAACCCTAAGCTAACCCTAAACCCTAAACTAACCCTAAACCCTAACCTAACCCTAAACCCTAAACTCTAAAAACCCTAAACACTAAAGCCTAAACACCAAACCCTAAACCCTAACACTAAACCATAAACCTTAAAACCCTAAATCATAAACCCTAAACCCCAAACCCTAAACTCTAAACCCTAAAACCTAAAAACCTAAACCTAAACTAAACAAAACCTAAAAATAAAATAAATAAAAAATCTAAATAAAATAAAATAAAATAAAATAAAATTTTAAACTAAAACCTAAACCTAAACTTAAACCTAAAAAATAAATTAAATAAATTAATAAAAATAAATGAAAATAAAAAAAACCTAAATTAAACTAAAAAATAAAATAATCTTATGAATCAAAAACCAAAATAAAATAAAAACTAAACATAAAATAAAAATAAATTAAAATTAAAATTAAATAAAAACCTAAGCCTAAAACTAAACTTTAAAATAAAGCTTAAACCCTAAACTAAAAACAAAACCTAAACCTAATATAAACATAAAAATAAATAAAATAAAATAACCCTAAACCTTAACTAAAATAAGCTAAACTAAATAAATAAAACCTAAACCTAATCCTAAAAAACAAAACCTAAACCTAAACCTAAACTAAATAAAATAAAATAAACTAAAAATAAACCTAAACCTAAATAGAAAAATACAACCAAAAAATAAACCTAAAAAAAATAAAATTAAAAACCTATACCTAAACCTAAAAATAAAAAATAAAACCTAAACCTAAAAAAAAAAAAAAAATTCAACTAAACAATAAACCTAAACCTAAAATATAAACTAAAATTAATAAACCTAAAATAAATAAACTAAACTAAATAGGAATTAAAAACTAATTAAAAATAAAATATAAAATAAACTAAAATAAATAAAAAATAAACTAAATAAACTAAATAAACCTAAACCTATAGGTTTACTTCATTTTAAAAAAAACCATAAACCCTAAATCATTAACCCTAAAGCCTAAACCCTAAACCAACAACCCTAAACCCTAAACCTTAAACCTTAAACCCTAAACCTAAAACCCTAAACCCTAAACCCTAAACCTTAAACCTTAAACCCTAACTCTAGACCCTAAACCCTAAACCCCAAACTCTAAACCTAAAATAAAAGTACTAAGTAAATTTAAAAATAAACCTAAACCTACAACCCAATAACTAAACCTAAACCTAAACCATAAGAATGGGCAAACCTGATGGGAACATCAAAACTAGCTCACCAGATCCGGCAAATGGAGTAAAAGGTGGAGGTGGTAAGGTTATCGCAAATGGTGTGAAAAGCCGGAGGTTATGGAGGTGGAGTCAAGGTGGTGGTTGGAGGAGGGACGATGAGGTTACAGGTGGTGGCTGAAGTGATCGGATATGATGGTAGATCTTCAAGATTGAGGTGAATTTGATGGGAACCGAGAAACTAAAGAATAATCGATCCGATCTACTTAATAACTGTCTTTACAAGAGAGACAGCCTAATCTAAGGTTTATTTTTTCTATGCATGCTCAATCTACTTGTCGCTATGTCTTAAAAATTTGTGTGTTACATGATTAAATAAAAGAAATAATAAATTTTTCTCTTATAAAAAAAAAATAAAATCCTAAACCCTAAACTAAAACTAACCCTAAACATAAAACCTAAACCCGAAACCCTAAACCAAAAAAAAAATCTTACATTCTAAACCCCAAACCCTAAATTATAAAAAGCTAAAAACCAAAACTAAAACAAGTAAACCTAAAATAAATAAACTAAACTAAATAAAAATAAAAATAAACCTAAATCAAAATAAAAAATAAAATAAACTAAAATAAATAAAGAATAAACAAAATAAACTTAAAATAACCACTAAATTCAAAAAAAAAAAAAACTCTAACCCTAAACCCTAAACCCAAAACCCAAAACCACAAACCTTAATCCCTAAACCCTAAAAACTAAAACCTTAAAACCTAAACCTAAACTAAATAAAACATAAAAATAAAATAAATAATAAAACCTAAATCTAAATAAAATATAATTTTAAAATAAAATAAAAACCTAAACTAAAACCTAAACCTAAACCTAAACCAAAACCTAAAAATAAAATAAAATAAAAAATAAACTAAACTAAAAATAAAAAAATAAATACCTAAATTAAACTAAAAAAATAAAATAAGAACTAAATGAAAAAAAAAATATAATAAACCTAAAATAAAATAAAATAAAAACAAAATAAAAACCTAAACCTAAAATATAAACATAAAAATAAAACATAAAATAAATAAAAAAAAAACCTAAACTAATAAAAACCTAAACTTAAAATAAATAAAATAAAATAAACCTAAACCTAAACCTAAACCCTAAACTAAATAAAATAAAATAAACTAAAAGAAATTCTCCTAAACTAGAGTTGAGTATAAGCCCAATCTAATTAAATTTCAACCAAACATATAAATCTTATCAACTTCAAAACTATAAAGCCCAACCATAGATAGATTGAAATGTTCATTTTTTAGTATCATGAGCATTTCTTACTTATTTCATTTAGATTCAAAAATAAGTCTTCTACTGAGCCCAATTGATTTTCCAAATACAACCAATCTTTTGATAACCTTGAAATCTAAGATGATACTTCTAGTTTAATATTCTTAAGAAATTTCATTTAAGATGTAGTTAACTATGGATGCTTGCCTTCATATAACATAAGAACCTAGTTTAATATAAACTTTTTATTCATCCATAAGTAAAAAATCTACATTTGAAGACCCATCATGCCTAGAGTCCTTATTATGTGATTAGTCCATAAATTGTTTCTATCTTTCAGATGATACATCACACCTCAATGTTGTACCCAATCACCTAAGAATAAAACCCCTCCATACATCCAAAAATAAACACCAAAAGGCCCTCTCACCTTGTTCATTGCATCCTAACATCATCCTTTCTTTCCTGAGTAGACTAATCCTAAAATAAACTCATAATGTTAATAATGGTCAACCAAATATATGTCTAAACATCCATAAAAGTAAAATCCTTGTAAACCTTCATAAATGTAACTCTAAGATTTCCTTCATGGCATGCATCTTCTTTAGTAGTAAACCTATATCTCTAAAGTAAGGTCTTAAATTTCATCTATAAGACAACCTAAATCTAAATAGCTAAATTTTAAGGTGAGCTAAACATAATCAAATAAAACCAAAACACTAAACTAAAACAACCTAACCTAAAATAAGAATAAAATAAATAAAAATAAAATAAACCTAAACCTAAACTAAAATAAACTAAACTAAAATAAATAAAACCTAAACTTAAACCTAAAATAAACTAAACTATATAAACTAAATTAAATAAATAAATTAAAAATAAACCTAAACTAAAAAATAAAAGTTAAAAATAAACCTAAAATAAAAATCTAAAACCTAAACCTAAAATAATAAAATAAAAACCTAAACCTAAACCTAACAATAAAAAATAAAACATAAACCTTAAAAAGTAAAATAAAAATAAAACTCAACTAAAAATAAACCTAAACCTAAACCTAAAAAATAAACTAAAATAAAAAAGCTAAACTAAAATGAAAAAACAAAATTAAAATAAATAAACCAAAAATAAATAAACTATACTAAATTAAAATATAAAATAATTATAAATAAAAACTTGAATTTATTCTCTATTAAAAAAAAATTGAAAAACCCTAAACCCAAACTAAAACCTGAACCCTAAACCTAAAACCCAAACCCAAACCAAAAACTCTAAACCCTAAAAATCCTAAACCCTAAACCCTAACTCTGAACCCAAAAGCCTAAACCAAAAACACTAAACCATAGACCTAAACCCTAAACTAAAAAAAAATTGAAAACCCTAAAAAGCTAAAAAAACCTAAACCTAAACTAAATAAAACCTAAAAATATAATAATTAAAAAAAATCAAAACAAAAATAAATTAAAAAAATAAAATAAAATAAAAACATAAACTAAAACCTAAACCTAAACCTAAACCTAAAAACAAAAAATGATAAAAATTAAAATAAAATAAAATAAATAAAAACCTAAAGTAAACTAAAAAAAGTATAAATAAAATAAAAATTAAACCTAAAATAAAAATTAAATAAAATAAAAACTAAATAAATACCTAAACATAAACAATAAACTTAAAACTAAAACCTAAAAATAAATAAAAAATAAAACATAAACCCTAAACTAAAAAAAAACCTAAACCCAAAATAAAAATAAAATAAACCTAAACATAAACTAAAATAAATTAAATTAAAATAAATAAAATGAAAACCTAAACCTAAAATAAACTAAACCTAAAGCTAAACCTAAACTAAATAAAATAAACTAAAAATAAACCTAAACCTAAGATAAAAAATAAAACCTAAAATTGTTCCTCAAATAAAAACCTAAGACTAAACCTAAAAAAATAAAATAAAAACCTAAACCACAACCTAAAAAAAAAATCGTACCTAGAAATTAAAATAAAAATAAAACTAAACTAAAAAATAAATTGAAACTTAAACCTAACACAAAAAAAATAAACTAAATAAAAAGCCTAAACTAAAATAAATAAACCTAAAATAAATAAACTAAACTAAATAAAAATAAACCTAAATCAAAATAAAAAATAAAATTAACTAAAATAAATACAAAAAAACTAAATAAATCTAAACCCTCCAATTTATGTAAATGCTAAATTAAAAATAAATAAAAAATGAAATGTAAATGCTAAACTAAAAATAAAAAAACTTAAACCTAAAATAAAGAAAATAAAATAATCCTAAACCTAAACTAAAATAAACTAAACTGAAATAAATAAAACCTCAACTTAAAAAAAAATAAAACTAAACATAAACCATAAAATAAATATAATAAAATAAACTAAAAATAAAACTAAACCTAAATTAAAAAATAATACTTAAAGATAAACCTAAAATAAAAACCTAAAACCTAAACCTAAAAAATAAAATAAAAAACTAAACCTAAATCTAAAAATAAAAAATAAAACCTAAACCTAAAAAATAAAATAAAAATAAAACTCAACTAAAAATTAAACCTAAACCTAAACCTAAACCTAAAAAATGAATTAAAATAAAAATCTTAAACTGAATTAAATAAACCTAAATAAATAAACTAAACTAAATATTAATAAAATAAATAAAATAAACTAAAATAAAGAAAAAATAAACCTATAGTTTACTTAATTAAAAAAAACCCTAAACCCTAAACCTATAAGCCTAAACCATAAACCCTAAACCCTAAATCTTAAACCCTAAACACAAAACCCTAAACCCAAAACCCTAAAAAGTTAAAAAAACCTAAACCAAAACTAAATAAAACCTAAAAATAAAATAAATAACCTAAACCTAAATAAAATAAATATAATAAAATAAAATAAAACCTAAACTAAAACCTAAACTAAACTAAACCAAGCTTAAACCAAAAAACAAATAAAAATAAAAGAAATAAAACTAAACTAAAATAAAATAAATAAAACCTAAACTAAGATAAAATAAACCTAAAAGAAAAACCTAAATAAAATAAAACTAAATATAAGATAAAATAAAATAAACCTAAAATAAAAATAATAAAACCTAAACCTAAAAAAAATAAACCTAAAATAAAAAAATAAATAAAATAAAAAATAAACTAGAAAGAAAAACCCTAAATATACAAACAAAATAAACCTAAACCTAAACAAAATAAAAATAAACCTAAAAAATAAACTAAACCTAAACCCTCAATTAAATAAAAGAAAATTAATTAATATAAACCTAAACCTAAACTAAAAAATAAAACATAAAAGTAAACCTAAAATAAAAACCTAAAACCTAAAACAAAAAGAATAAAATAAAAACCTAAACCTAAAGTTAAAAATAAAAAATCAATCCTTAACCTAAAAAATAAAATAAAAAATAAAACTAAAATAAACATAAACCTAAACCTAAACATCAAAAATGAACTAAAATAAAAAAACTAAACTAAAATAAATAAAATAAATTAAATTAAAATAAAAAATAAACCTAAATAAGAATTAAAATTAAAAAAATAAACTAAAAATAAATAAAAATAAACCTAAACCTACTAGTTCTTGGGTTTAAAAAAACCCGAACCCTAAACCTAAACCACAAAATATGACACACAAATGCAATCATCAAACCACTAAAAAAAACTAAACCCTAAAACCCTAAAACCCTACATACCCTAAACCCAAAACCTGCAATACAAATAATAAACCCTAAACCCCAAACTATAAACCCTAAACATTAAACCCTAAAACCCTGATGCTAAAACCTAAACGTAAACTTATAAAACTAAAATAAAATAAATAAAATAAAATAAAATAAACCTAAACCTAAACCTAAAACCTAAAAAAATAAAAAAACTAAAACTAGACAAAAATAAAATTAATAAAAATGTAGACTAAACTAAAAAAAATATACCTAAAAACAAAAAAAACATAAGTATAATAAAAACTAAAAGTAAAATAAAAATAAAATAAACCTAAAAAAATAAAAGTAAAAATAAATAAAAATCAAAACCTAAAAAATAAACTTAAAAGTAAATGCTAAATATAAATTAAAATAAAACCTAAACCCTAAACTAAAAGAAAAATGCTAAACCTAAAAAAATAAAATAAAATAAACCTAAACCTAAATTAAAATAAAATAAAATAAGATAAATAAACACTAAACCTAAAATTAAAATAAACTAAACCTAAACTCTAAACTAAATAAAATAAATTAAACTAAAAATAAAGGTTTAAACCTAAACCTACTAACAAATAAAACCTAAAATAAAACCTAAAACCTAAACATAAATAAAATAAAACCTAAACTTAAACTTAAAAATAAAAAATAAAACCTAAATCTAAAAATAAAACTAAACTAAAAATAATCTTTAAAACCTAAAATAAAATAAACTAAAATAAAAAAATAAAATCTAAATTAAATAAACCTAAAATAAATAAACTAAACTAAATAAAATAAAAAATAAAGCTAAATAAAAAACAAAATAAACTAAATTGAATAAAAAATAAACTAAATAAACCTGAACCTACCAGTTTATTTAATCTAAAAAATAATTAAACTAAACAAAATAAGATAAACCTAAACCTAAACTAAAATAAACTAAACTAAAATAAATAAAACTTAAACCTATATTGAAAATAAACTAAACCTAAACCTAAACCCAAATAAAATAAAATATAATAAACTAAAATAAATAAAACCTAAAAATAAACTAAACTAAAATAAATAAAACCTAAACCTTAACCTATAATAAACTAAACCAAAACAAAAATATAAACCCTAAATAAAATAAAATAAACTAAAAATAAACCTAAGCCTAAACTAAAAAATAAAACATAAAAAGAAATATAAAATAAAAACATTAAACCTAAACCAAAAAAAATAAAATAAAAACCTAAACTAAACATAGAAAAAAAAAAATAAAACCTAAACTTAAGAAAATAAAATAAAACTAAAAAATAAACATAAACATAAACCTAAACCTAAAAAATAAACTAAAATAGAAAACCTAAATAAAAATAAGCTAAACTATATAAAATAAAATAAAACTTAAATAAAAATAAAAAATAAAATAAACTAAAATAAATAAAAAGTAAACTAAATGAATTGAATAAACCTAAACCTACTGGTTTACTTAGTTTTTTTAAAAAATAACCCAAAACCCTAAACACAAAAAAAACCAAAAAAAAAAAAAAAAAACAAAACCAGCAAGTTTACTTAATTTCAAAATAAATCTAAACTAAAACTTGAACCACTAACCAAACCTACTAAAAACTAAACCGTAAAAAATAAAAATAAAAATAAAACTCTAAACCTAAACCCATCCTAATCCTAAATCTAAATCAAACCCTACCCAAAAACCCAAACTAACCCTAAAACCTAAACCTAACCACAAACTAAAACTAAACCTAACAAACCTGACCTTCCCTCGACCCCTAAAAGGCCAAACCTGACCTTACCACTAGGCCTAAATCTAAATCTTAAACCTAAACCCTAAAGGCACAAATGAGCCACAAACCCTGAGCCTACCACTGAACTAACCCTGGGCTGACTCCTGGGCTCACTACCTGGGCCACTACCTGGGCCACTGAGCCCTAAACCTGAATCTAACCCTGAGCCCTCCTAAATACTAATAATATAAACTTTAACCACCCAAACCTCTAGATCACACTGCTAACCTGTGCTGTGCTATTAAAAAACCCAAACCCTGACTAGATCCTAAAATAACCTAACATACCAAATACCCTAAAAACACCTCCTAACTCTTACCACATAAACCTAATTAAACTTAAACTAAACTACCTAATAAATAAAATAAATAAAATAAAATAACCTAAACTAAATAAAATAAAATAAAATAATAAAAATAAACCTAAATAAAATAAAATAAAAGAAATAAAATAACTAAAAATAAACCTAAAATAAAATAAAATAAAATAAAACTAAAATAAAAAAAAAAAAACCTAAATAAAAATAAAAATAAACTTAAATAAATAAAAAAAAAATAAATAAAACCAAACTTAAAAAAATAAACATAAAACCTAAACTAATCTAAATAAAATAAAATAAATTAGTTAACTAAACCTAAACTAAAAATAATACTAAAATAAACCTAAAATAAAAACCTAAAACTAAACTAAAAAAAATAAAATAAAATCTAAAATAACCTAAAAAAACCTAAACTAACCTAGCTAAAATAAAATAAACCTTAAATCCTAAACCTAAATCCTAAAAATATGAACTAAAAGGACCTAAAGAAACCCACAACCCTAACTTAAAACCTAAACCAAATTAAATACAAAATAGAAAATAAAAATAATAAAAATAAAATAAAAAATAAAACCCTGACACAACAAAACCCTAAACCCAAACCTAAACCCTAAACTGAACCACTCCTAAACCCTACCATAAAGAACCTAATCCCAGGCCAACCAAAAAAACAAACCTAAATCCACAGACCCAAACCAAACCCTAAAGCTGAAACTACCCTACCACTGAGCCTTGTCCAAATATAAATATAAGATCTTTGATAAAACCTTAAAACCCAAACCTAAACCAAAAAAGCCTGACCTAGAAACCAAACTCTAAAATAAAAAAATAAAACTCACTAAAAATAAACTAAAAACAAACCTGAAATAAAGTAAATAAAAACATAAAGATAAATAAACTAACATAATAAAATAAACTAAAATATAAAATAAAATAACTTACATAAATAAAAATAAAATAAATTAAATAAATAAATAAACTAAGAAAACTAAAATAAACCTAATTTACTTAATTTAAAAATAAATTAATAAATAAACCCTAAACCCTAAATTCTAAACCATTTACCCTAAACCTTAAAGACTAAAATAAACCCTAAACCATAAACCCTAAACTCTAAACCTACAACACTAAATCTACAACCCTAAACCTTAAACTTTAAACCATAA
The DNA here is from genome assembly GCA_021442155.1 of Cymbidium sinense. Lineage (NCBI taxonomy): Eukaryota > Viridiplantae > Streptophyta > Magnoliopsida > Asparagales > Orchidaceae > Cymbidium > Cymbidium sinense. The sequence goes on along the minus strand of CM038214.1, from coordinate 328,740,878 downwards.
ACCCTAAACCCTAAAAAACCCTAAACCCTAAACCCTAAAAGCATAAACCCTAAAACTCTAAACCCTAAAGAAAATGTCTTCAAGAGACTTTCCCTTGACTATTAGAGATTTGAATACCCTAAACCCTAACTCTAAATCATATTATAATACCATATATTAAAGTATAATGTAGCATCATATATTTGAGCATGTAGTATTGTGTTTTTGGATGTTATAAGATGTTTTAAAATGTTTTAGTATATTATGGTATTATTCCCTATAGTCTATATTAATATGAATCATATAAAATATTAATTTAATAAATTAGATGATGAAATTTGTTAAATTTGAAGTGGGAATTAGGTTGTAGTACAAAAGGTGTGCTACACCACTTGTAATCTAAAAAGTAAAATTTTATGTTCAAAATAAATATTATATGTTGTAGCATAGTATAGAATCATATATCATAATATATTATTCTATGCATTTTAAATAGTATTTTATAATCATGAAGTCGAGCCTATGCTAGCATTATTTATAAAAATGCTGATTTAGACTTTAAAATGATGGAATTTGGCCAAATTCATAATAGGTAGAGCATGGCATCATAATATATTATTTTAATTTAAAATATGTAATTGATACGACTAAAATATAGAGTTTTTTATTGTTAAGACACATTTTATGATTTTTTATCTTAATCAATCCCTTGTGATGTGATATGAAATATAATATAATATAATATGTTATAGTGTATTATAATATAGGATGCCATAACATAGTGTAGCATCATGCATTATAACATACTATTTTATATTTCTACTTGTTGTTTAGCATATTTTAGTTTTTTATAGTATGATGTAGTAGAGTTTGTACTAGTATAATTCATAAAAATACTTATTTATAGGCTGAGATGATGGGATTTGGTCAAATTTAAGGTAAGCTTTTCTGGCATCATTGGGGTGTGCTATGGTGTGTCATTTAATCAATAGAATGGAATTTTGCATCCAAAATAAATGTTCATTTTTCAACCAAATTTTATAAATTTTTTGCTTAAAGTGATTCATTTTAAGGTGTATTGTAAGATAATATATTATATGAAAGCATATTAAAATATAATGTACATAATAATATAACTTCACATATATATGAATGTGGTGGTGTGTTACTAAATGTTATTGTACATTTTAGTATGTTTTACTTTTGTTATAATACATTGGGTCAAAACTCACAAAAATGTTAATTTGAAAGTTGATATGGAAGAGTTTGGCCAAATTCACAGCACACCAAAAAGCAACTCAATAATTATGCTACTTTGTACCATTTCTATTAGAAAAATAATAATTTTACATCCAAAATGAACATTATTTATATATTGAGAAAATCTTGTTATTTGTTCCTTTTAAGTGATTCTAATGTGGTGTAATGTTATATAATATATTATATAAAAATTATAATATAACATCATATATTATATATAATATAGTGTGTTAATTCACACTATAATATGTTTAGCATTATATTGTATATTTAGTTTAAGCATGTACCATCACAAATAATAAAATGTTGATTACAATGTTAAGATGATGTAATTTGAATGAATACATTGTTAGGCTTTTGGTTGAAGTATTAAAGGTGTGCATAAGAGAAGAAATAAGATTTGATGAGAATTCCATGTCAAGGACATGGAGGGAGATTCTCTAGGGGATCACAGATGCACTAGACATGACATGTGAGGGGTATATGTGGTGGGAATAGAAGAAGAAAATCTACTAGGGATAAAGTTTGAATTTGATTTGATTATATGATTTGTGAGGAAAAGATCTACTGGGGATGTGAATCTATAATCCACCGAGGATTAAGATCGAATGGACTTTAATTTGTTTTGTTTTAATTGATGTGGAGGCATATCTACTAGGGATATGGGCTTAAGTCCACTGGGGATCTGTGAACCTTCAACTAGGGAAGCAGGTTCGGGCTCTCCGCTGGGGTTTGGGATTTAAGCTTTATTTTATAGATCTATTTGGGGATGTATCTACTGGGGATAAGAGTTTGGTTGAATTTCTTTGATTTAGACTCTATTGGGGGAGTTGGTTTAATTCAGCTTCACTAGGGAGGTTGGTTTTGAATTTAATTTATTTGCTTGACTTATTTATATATGATTTGGGGATTCACTAAAGAGAAGGGTGTGATTTAACTCTACTGGGGAAAATTAGTTTGGGTTTAATTTAATATGAGTTAATGTATGGACCCTATCGGTGTGCGATGGACCTTGAGAAGAATACACATACCCTGTTTACAAATCCAAAGGGATAGTCTACACCTATGGGGTAGAGTTAGCAAACTTAAGGTGTTACCTTTAGGTAAGTTGTAGGAAGAAGGTGTAGACTTACATCTTCCAAAGCGAGGAACAAGTGACCTATTGGATGCACAATAAATTGAACCTTAGGGACTGGTGAAAGATGCTAGGGGCTTATGTCAACTCAAAAGTAGTCAAGATTATTTTTCTCTTCATTTTATGTGATTTGATATGGATTGTTTGGTTTAGTTTGATTTTGAATTGAGGGCATTTCCGCTGGGGATGTGAGCTCAATCAAATTTGATAGATTTAATTTATGGACCATGTCGGTGTATGATGGACCCACTTAGAAGGGGATATATTAGATTTGTTCTATCTCAGATTTGCAAATCCAAAGGGATAGTCTACTAGCCATGGGTAGAGCTAAAAGGGGTTGCCTTTTGGGGTGCAACAGCTGTGCTAGCTAGAAGGCATAATAAACTTACATCTTCCAAAGTAGGGAACAATCGCTAGGGTGACTTGTTGGTAGCACAACAAATTGAATGCAACATAGGGGTGACTATTGAGTGATTGCCTTTGGGGACTTATATCAACTCAAGGGTTGTCAGGTGTTTTATATAGGGAGTTTTGCTGACACTGCCTTAAAGATAGGATACCTGCTTGGGAAAAGGTATTGCTAGGGGTGTCCTCCTAATGAACAAGTGAATATATATTTAAATTATTTATATGTTTGGATGGACCCTGTTGGTGTGTGAGGGACTACACTGAGAAGGGGCTATGTCAGCCTTGACCTATCTTAGATTTACTGGACCAAGGGAGAATCTGCACATCCATAGGACAGATTCTCCAACCACAAGGTGGTTACTTGGAAAGGGGAACTATTCAATCTGATAGTAACCTTGGTAATGTCTAAATGGGGTAGCAAAGGATGTGACCTAAATAGTGCCCAGAGAGGTCGCTAGGGTACTATCACGAGCCCACGGAAAAGTAAGCCTATAGGTGTACGATGGCCAACTCAAGGAGAAAGTGTAGCAGACTTATATCTGCCTTGTGGTGTATCTTAAGGTGTGAGAACCAACCAACCTAAGGTGTAGGCGTCAGCATAATGAGAACAAACTAACCTAAGGTACCCGTCGGTGTGCAATGATCAATCTGGAAAGAAAGTGTGTAGGATTACAACTTTCCAAGTGGAATTGATCATCAGAATAGTCTATCATTGCCAGGACAGATGCTATCTAACCTAAAGAGACTACTAAGCGGGGAGCCCCAAGGAAGGACTTATCCTAAACCTCGAGGGAGGGAAGGGCGAGGGGACTTATCCTAAACCTTAAATATACTTATTAGTGAACGAAGGTAAATCTAAGAAGAAAGTGTAGTAGACTCACATTCTCTTAAATGAAGCCAACATGAGGTAGCATACTGGCCACACAGTAATGCTTACCAAACTAACAATGTCCTCATCGATGTGCAGTAGCCAAGGAAGGAAAGCATAGCATACTTACATCAACTAAAGCAAGAAGACCACTGGGTGACACACTAGAAGGGTAGCATGTCAGCCCAACCTAGAGCAGCTACTAAGTGAGTGCCACTAGATTATCTTAACTAGCAGTAGGATATAAAAAATATGTATTTATTTTATATGTTTTTGTAGTTTTGTGTTATGTTGATGAAGGATAGGATCTTTGCTGTTCCTTACACCTATCCTAAACATATCATGGCAGATTCACAAACAAGAATACTTTCAACTTGGAAGAGATTTAATTTGAATTGGAATTTTCAATGATGATAATTATTTTATAACATGATTTATAATATTTCTTTAAGTAAAGCCTATTGATTGGAAGCATTGGGCGCTCTCCCTTATGATTAATAAGCTGATAATATCCTCCTTGGTATGCCTTCTCTATGGCAAAAGGGCCTTCCCAAGTGGGTTCAAACTTTCCTCCCATCTTATGATGGGCAACAATCTGTCTCCTTAGAACTAAAATAAGCTCTCTTACTTGAAAAGCTCTTGGATAGACCAACTTGTTATGAGCTTGAATCATTTTGGTTTTGTACAACTCGAGGTTTTGGCAAGCCCGCAAGCATCTCTCCTCCAAACCTTTGAGCTCTTCTAACCATAACTTGGCATTCTGCTCTGTTGTGATCTTGTTACCCATAGTTATCCTTAGTGATGGGAGTTTGACTTCTAATGGTAGAACAACTTTGGATCCATACACTAAGGAGAAAGGAGTAGATTGAGTTAGAGTTCTATATGTGATACGGTAGGCCCACAAGGCTTTGACTAACTTCTCATGCCACTATCACTTGTTATTGTCGAGTATCTTCTTTAGTATTTTGATGACAGTTTTGTTGAAGGCTTCTGCTAAGCCATTTTCCCTCGGGTAGTTGATGGTAGAATGTCTCCAATCTATGTTGTGTCTCTGGGCAAAGTTGTTGATCTCGGTACTCTTGAACACAGTCCCATTATCAGATATAATTCATCGAGGAACTCTGAACCTATATATGATATGGTTCTTAAAAAATTGGAGCACATGCTAAGCTGTGACCTCTCTAAGTGGAATCACCTTCACCCATTTGGAAAAGTAGTCAGTAGCATCTAAGATGAATAAGTGACCCTTAAAAGAAGGAGGATCAATCGAACCCACAATGTTGGTACCCCAACACTCGAATGTCCATAAGGCCAATGTAGGATGTAAGATGTTGGGTGGTTTGTGTAGGACCACACTATGTATTTGACATTGGTGGCATTGTCTAGTCGGATCCATGCAATCTATGATCATCGATGGCCAGTGGTATCCTAGTTTCTTAATCTTCACCAGATTGGTTGCCTCCAGATAATCCTGAGTGTACCTCAGTCACAATCTCACGGGATTTGTGCTTGTCTAAACAACGTAACCACATATGATCGAAAGATCGGTACTAGACACCATCCACAAGAGTGTAGGAAAGTGCTCTCTAGTTCATCTAATAGGCTTGGGACTTCTCTTGAGGTAGTTTGCCTTTACTTAGGTATTCCATGAATGGTTGCTTAAACCGTAAACCCTAAACCCTAAAGCTTAAACCCTAAACCCTAAACCTTAAACCGTAAACCCTAAACTCTAACCCTAAACCCTAAACCCTAAAACCCTAAACCCAAAAACCTAAACCCTAAATCCTAAAACCTAAAATAAAAAACCTAAAAATAAATAAACTTAAAATAAAATAAATAAAAAAAACCTAAACTAAAATAAAAAAATAAAATAAAAATAAACCTAAACCTAAACTAAAATAAATTAACCTAAACAAACCTAAAATAAAATAAACCTAAACTAAATAAAACTAAAAATAAACATAAACCTAAATGAACTTAAAATAAACCTAAACCTAAACCTAAAAATTAAAATAAAACCTAAAGCTAAACTAAAATAGAAATAAACCTAAAAAAAAAATTAAAAAAAACTCAACTAAAATATAAACCTAAACCTAAACCTAAAAATAAACTAAAATAAAACCTAAACTAAAATATATAAACCTAAAAGATAAACTAAACTAAAAATGACAAATAAAATTAAAATAAAATAACCTAAAATAAATAAAGATAAACTATATAAAACTCCTGGTTTACATAACTTTTTTGGTTTAAAAACCTAAACCCTAAGCTAACCCTAAACCCTAAACTATAAAATAAACTAAAAAAAAAACCTCTGGGGTTTTCTTAATTTAGAATAAACCTGACTAACCCCAGGCCCTAAACCTAAACCCTAATTTAAACCCTAACCTCCACCTAAACCCTACCACCTACTGCCTAAACCCTAAACTCCCAAACCCAGGCCACCCAACTACCCCCTAAACCCTAAACTCACCTAAACCCTAGGCCACACTAAAACTAAACCCTAAATGCTAAACTCTCTGACTCTCCCTAAACCCTAAAACTTAACCTTAAACACCCAAAACCCTAAATCCTAAGACTAAAGACCTAAACCTAAACCTAAACTAAATAAAACTTAAAATAAAATAAATGGATAAACCTGACCTAAATAAAAAACAACCTAAACCTGACTTTAAAATAAAATAAAATAATAAAATATAAAACTAAACTAAAGTAAAAATGCATAAATACATAAACTAAAAATAAAATAAACCTAAAATAAAACCTAAATAAAATAAAAGTAAATGTAAAATAAAAAAATAAACCTAAAATAATATAAAATAAAACTAAATAAAACCTAAACCTAAAAAAATAAACCTAAAATAAAACATAAACATAAATAAAAATTAAACCTAAACGCTAAACTAAAAAAAACCAAAATAAATAAATAAAATAAAATAAACCTAAACCTAAAATAAAATAAATAAAACCTAAACTTAAACCTAAAATAAACTAAACTTAAATCCTAAACTAATTAAAATAAAATAAACTAAAGATAAACCTATAACTAAAACTAAAATAAAAAAAACCTAAAATAAAACCTAAACCTAAACCTTAAAATAAAATAAAACCTAAACCTAAAATAAAATGGTTTATTTATTTCATTTTTATCTATGTGTAAATGTGTCTTAGAAAACTTGTGTTACTTGGTTGGATGAAATCAAAAGATGAAATGTTGAATCTAAATTTGTTCTCTCTTGAAACAAAACCTAAACCTAAACTAAAAAGTTGAACCTACTAAAACCTAAACCCTAAACCCTAAAACCCTACAAACCCTAAACCCTAAACCCTAAACCTAAACCCCAAATCACCCTAAACCCAAATCCTAAACCCTAAACCCCAAAACCTAAACCTAAAACTAAAACCACAGCTAAACTAAATAAAACCTCAAAATAAATAAACAAACCTAAATAATAATTAAAATAAAAATAAAACCTAAACCTAAACCTAAAGAAAATAAAATAAAATAAAAAAAAGAAAACTAAATAAAATAAATAAAACATAAACTAAACTAAAAATAAAAAAATAAATAAATAAAATAAAATAAACCTAAAATAAAATAAAACAAAACTAAATAAAACCTAAACCTAAAATAAAACATAAAATGAATAAAAAATAAAACCTAAACCCTAAACTAAAAAAAACATAAACCTAAAATAAAATAAAATAAACCTAAACCAAAATTAAAATAAACTAAAATAAATAACTAAAACCTAAATAATAAACTAAACCAAAACCTAAACCTAAACTAAAAATTAAAACCTAAAAATAAACATAAAATAAAAACCTAAAACCTAAACAGAAAATAATAAAATAAAAACCTAACCCTAAACTTAAAAAATAAAAAGTATAACCTATGCCAAAAATGTAAAATAAAATTAAAACTAAACTAAAAAATAAACTTAAACCAAAACCTAAAAAATAAACTAAAATAAAGAAACCTTCAATAAATAAACTAAACTAAATAAAAATAAAAAAATAAATTAAACTAAAAAGAATAAAAAATAAACTAAATAAACCTAAACCTCTGAGTTTATTTAATTTAAATATCTATATGTATAAATCCTGACCTAAATAAATCTTAAAGTGAGCCCTACTAAACTCCAACCACCCACCCCAAACCTACCCCTCTTAAAACCATAAACCCTAAACACAACCCAAAACAACCCTAACCCTAAACTACCTCCCCTAAACCCTAAACCACACCACTAAACCCTAAACCTAAAACCTACCCTAAATAAAACCTAAAAATAAAATAAATAAAACAAAACTAAATAAATAAAATAAATAAAATAAATTAAAATCTAAAACTAACCAAACTTAAAAGATAAAATATAATAAAAAATAAAAATAAAGTAAAATGAAATAAATAAAAACCTAAACTAAATTTAAAAATAAAATAAACCTAAGAATAAAAAGCTTAAATAAAATAAAATTAAACATAAAATAAAAGAAATATAGCTAAAATAAATTAGAATTAAAATTAAATAAAAATCTAAACCAAAAGATTAACCTAAAAATAAAACCTAAAATAAATAAAAATAAAAAAAAACATAACTAAAAATAAAATAAAATAAACAAAATAAAATAAACTTCAACCTAAACTAAAATAAAATTAGCTAAAATAAATAAAACCTAAACAAACCAAAAATAAATAAACCTAAACTAAATAAAATAAAATAAACTAAAAATAAAAAAAAAATAAAACATAAAATAAACCTAAAAAAACCTAAAAATAAACCTAAAAAAATAAAATAAAAAATAAAACCTAAAATAAATAAAATAAAAACCTAAAATAAAAAAAAAAAATAAAAATAAAAGCTAAAAACCTAAAAAATAAATATAAACTAAACAAAATAAAAATAAAAATAAAAAATAAATGTAAAAAATATTAAATAAACTAAAATAAATAAAAAAATAAACTAAAGAAACCTAAACATACTTGGTTTACTTTGTTTAAAAACCCTAAACCCTAAATCTGGGACCACACTAAAACAAAATAACCCTAAACCTAAAACCTAAACTGGCTGCATCCTTAAACCAAAAACTAAACCCTAAACCTAAAACCTAAAACCTTAAACCATACTAACCCTAAATCATAAACCTTGACTAAACCACCACCAACCAAAAACTCAACCTAACCTAAACCCAACCTTAACCCTAAACCCAAAAACTAAAACCCAATACCCTAAATCCTAAACTACTAAACCTTCCCTTAAACCCATAACCCTAAACCAACCTTACCCTAAAGCTGTCTACTAACCCTAAACCCAAACTCCTAAAATAAATTAAATAAACTAAAAAAACCTAATAAACCTAAACCATATGAATGGGTGATGATAGGAACATCACTACTCAGGTCATCTGTCTGGTGGGTGAGTGGGCGGATTATCATGGTGGGGATCTATTGGTGTTGGTGGATATGGAGATGGTGGTTGGAGTAGTGGTGGTCATGGTGGTCGGAGGAGCGATAGAGGTTACAACCGTAGTGGTGATGGAGGGAGAGATTGGGGATATGATGGCAGATCTTGCTACTCGAGAGGTGGGGATGGTTCTAATGGGAGCAGGAGAAACTAAAGAATGGCCGATCCGATCAGTTACTTATGGTACTGTTCCTTGACAGTAGAGATGTTTCTACTTATCTAAGTTTTTTGATTTTCTATGGTCTCATTTTTATCTATGTTGTGTAAACGTGTCTTAGAAACTTGGGGTCTACTTGGTTGATGAAATCAAAAGAAGAAATGAGAATTTATTCTCTATTTCAAAAAAAAACCTTAAATCCTAAACTAAAACTTAAACCCTAAACCTAAAACCTAAACCCTAAATGTTAAACCCTAAACCCTAAACACTAAACCCTAAAACCATAAACCCTAAAATCATAAATAGTAAACCCTAAACCTGAAACTCTAAACCATAAACCCTAAATTCTAAAACCTATAAATAAACCTAAACCCTAAACCCTAAACCTTAAACCCTAAACCCTAAACTAACCCTAAACCCTAAACCCTATACTAACCCTAAACCTTAAACTAATCCTAGCTAAACCCTAAACCTTGAATAAAGATGTCATTAGGAGTAGATCTAAAGAATGACCTAATCTAACATAGTTATGGTAGCTAAAGAAAATGTCTTCAATAGACTTTCCTTTGACTGTTAGAGATTTGAATACCCTAAACCCTAATCATAAATCTTATTATATTACCATATATTATAGTATAATGTAGCATCATATATTTGAGCATGTAGTGATGTGTTTTTAAATGTTATAAGATGTTTTGAAATATTTTAGTATATTATGGTATTGTGCCCTATAGTCTATATTAATATAAATTATAAAAATATTAATTTAATAAATTAGATGATAAAATTTATGAAATTTGAAGTCAGAATTAGGATGTAGTACCAAAGGTGTTCTACGCCACATGTAGTCTAAAAAGTAAGATTTTATGTTCAAAATAATATTATATGTTGTAGCATAGTATAGCATCATATATCATAATATATTATTCTATGCATTTTAAATTCTTTTAGTACTTTACAATTATGCAGTCGAGCCTACACTAGCATTATTTATCAAAATGTTGATTTAGACTATAAAATGATGGAATTTGGCCAAATTCATAATAGGTAAAGCACGACATCAAAATATATTGTTTCAATTTAAAATATGTAAGTGATACAACTAAACTATATAGTTTTTTTATCAATTAGACTAATTTAATGATTTTTTATTTTAATCAATCCCTTGAGATGTGGTATGCAATATAATTTAATATAATATGTTGTAGTGTATTATAATATAGGATGCCATACATAGTGTAGCATCATTCATTATAGCATACCATTGTGTATTACTACTTGTTGTTTTGGATATTTTAGTTTGTTATAGTATGATGTAGTAGAGTTTGTACTAGTATAATTCATAAAAATACTGATTTATAGGCTGAGATGATGAGATTTGGCCAAATTTAAGGTAAGCTTTAAGGAACATCAATGGGGGTGTGCTATGGTGTGTAATTCAATCAAAATAATGGAATTTTGCATCCAAAATAAATGTTCATCTTTCAACCAAATTTTATAAATTTGTTTCTTAAAGTGATTCATCTTAAGGTGTAATGTAAGATAATATATTATAAGAAAGCATACTAAAATATAATATACAGAACAATATAACTTCACATCTATTTAAATTTGGTGGTGTGTTACTAAATGTTATTATACATTTTAGTATGTTTTACTTTTGTTATAATACATTGGGTCAAAACTTACAAACATGTTAATTTGAACATTGACATGGAAGAATTTGGCCAAATTCATGGCACACACCTAGAAGAAACACCAAAAATTATTTTGTACCATTTCTAATAGAAAAAAATACATTTTACATCCAAAATTAACATTATTCATATTTTGAGAAAATTTCTTTATTTGTTCTTTTTAAGTGATTCTAATGAAATGTAATGTTAGACAATATATTATATTATAGCAAATTATAATATAACATCATATATTATAATATAATATAGTGTGTTAATTCACACTATAATATGTTTAGCATGATATTTTATAGTTAGTTTGAGCTTGCATCACAAATCATAAAATGTTGATTACAATGTTAAGATGATGTAATTTGAATACATTGTTAGGCTTTTGGTTGAAATATTAAAGGTGTGCATAAAAGAAGAAATAAGATTTGATGAGAATTCCATGTTAAGGACATGGAGGGAGATCCACTAGGGGATCACACATGCATTGGACAAGACATGTGAGGGGTCTATGTCGAGCGCATAGAAGAAGAAAATCTGCTGAGGTTTAAATTTGGTTTGATTATATGATTTATGGAAAGAAGATCCATTGGGGATAAGAATCTATAATCCACTGGGGATTAAGATTGAATCAACTTTAATTTATTTTGTTTTAATTGATGTGGAGGCATATTTACTAGAGATATGGGCTCAAGTCCTGATCGGGTATATGAACCTTCCACTTAAGCGGGTTTGGGCTATCCAGGATTGGGATTTGAGTTTGATTTCATAGATTTATTTGGGAATGTATCCACTGGGAATAAAAGTTTGGCTGGATTTCTTTGATTTAGACTCTATTGGGGGAGTTGGTTTAATTTGGCTCCACTAGGGAGGTTGGTTCTGAATTTGATTTGTATGCTTGACTTATTTATATATGATTTGGGGCACCATTAGCGAGAATGACATGATTTAACTCCAATATGAAAAATCAAATTGGGTTTAATTTAATTTGAGTTAATGTATGGACCCTATCGTTGTGCAATGGACCCACTAAGAAGGAGCTATATCAGCCTTGACCTACCTCAGGTTTACAAGTCCAAAGGGATAGTCTACCAGCTGTCGGGTTGAGCTAGCCAACCTAAGGGGTTTCTTTGGTATGTAACAGATTTGATAGGAAGAAGGCATAGTAGCCTTACATCTTCCAAAGCGAGGAACAACAGCTGGGGTGACTTGTTGGATGCACAACAAATTGAACCTAACCTAGGCCATCTACTGAGTGAATGCTGTTGGAGACTTATGCCAACTCAAAAGTAGTTAAGATTTATTTTATCTTAATTTCATATGATTTGATATGGTTTATTTAGTTTAGTTTGATTTTGAATTATGGGCATATCCACTAGGGATGTGAGCTCAATCAAATTTAATAGATTTAATTTATGGACCATGTCAATGTGCGATGGACTCATAGAGAAGGGGCTATATCGGACATGTCTTATCTCTGATTTACAAATTTAGAGGGATAGTCTACTGGCTGTGGGGTAGAGCTAGCAAACCTAAGGGGTTGCCTTTCGGTGTGCTACGATTATGTAAGGAAGAAGGCGTAGCAGACTTACATCTTCTAAAGCAGGGAAGAATCGCTGGGGTGACCTATTAGTAGAACAAGAAATCGAACCTGACTTAGGGGCGACTTCTGAGTGAATGTCATTGGGAACTTATATCAACTCAAGGTAGTCAGAGATTCTATAGGGAGTTTTGCTAACACTGCCCAAAAGATAGAATGCTTGCTTTGGAAAAGGTACCTCTAGGGGTGTCCTCCTAATCTACAAGTGAATATATATTTTGTTTATATATTTGCATGGACCCTATTGGTGTGCGAGGGACCACACTGAGAAGGGGCTATGTTAGCCTTGACCTATCTCAGATATATTGGACCAAGGGAGAATGCACAGATATATTCTTCAACCCAGTTACTAGGATAGAGGAACTGTCTAATCCGATAGTAACCAGGGTCATGTCTAAATGGGATCACAAAGGATGTGATCCAAATTTAGTGCCCACACGGGAGGTGCTGCTTGGGGCATTCTCTTGAGCTCTGAAAAAGAAAGCCTATAGGTCTACGGTGGCCAACTCAAGGAGAAACTGTAGAAGACTTACATCTTCCATGAGTAGTGTATTCTAAGGCGCCAGAACCAACCAACCTAAGGTGTATCCGTCAGCATGAGTGGTGTATCCATCAGCATAGTGATTACTTACCAACCTAAGGTGCTCGTCGATGTGCAATGATCAATCTGAAAAGAAAGTGTGTAGGCTTACAACTTTCCAAGTAAAACTGATCATCGGGATGTTATCTAACCTAGAGCGACTACTATGCAAAGAGTCCCAAGGATGGGCTGGACCCAAAATTAAAGCAGTCAGGAGGGAAGGAGCCGCTAGGGGACTTATCCTAAACCTCAAATATACTCGACCTAGTCAGTGCACAAAGGTTAATCCAAAAAGAAAGCGTAGCAAACTCACATCCTCTTAAATGAAGCAAACATAAGGTAGCTTATCGGCCATGCAGTAAGGCCTACCAAATTAACAAGGCACTCATCGTGTAGTGGCCAAGTAAGGAAGGAAAGTGTAGCAGGCTTACATCCTCCAAAGAAAGAAGGCCACTAGGGTGATGCACTAGTAGGGTAGCTCACCTAGAGCAACTCAGTGAGTGTCTTGGGGCATTATCTCAACTTAGAGCGGCGAGACAAAGATATATGTTTCTTGTATATGTTTGTGTAGTTTGTGTTTGTGTTGTGTCGATGAAGGATAGGGAGGCAGGGTTCCTCTACACATACCCTAAACACATCGTGACGGATTCACAAACAAGAATACTTTCAACATGGAAGAGATTGAATTCAAAATAAAATTTTCATTGATGATCATTATTTTTAAACATGATTTATAATATTATTTAAGTAGAGCCCATTGATTAGAAGCATTGGGCACTCTCCCTTATGATTAAAAAGTTTATAAGATACTTTTTGGTAGGCCTTCTCTATGGTAAAAGAGCCTTCCCAAGTGGGTTCAAACTTGCTTCCCATCTTATGATGGAAACAATCAGTCCCCTTAAAACTAAAATAAGCTCTCTACTTGAAAAGCTTAAGGATGAACCAACTTATTGTGACCTTGAATCATTTTAGCTTTATAGAACTCAACATTTTGACATGCCCACAGGAATCTCTTCTCTAAACCTTTGAGCTCTTCTAATCATAACTTGGCATTCTACTCTATTGTGAGCTTGCTACCCATAGCTATCCTTAGTGACTAGAGTTAGACTTCTAATGGTAGAACGATGTCATACCCATACACTAAGGACAAAAGAGTAGAGTGAGTTGGAGTTCTATATGTGGTGTGCTAGGCCCACAAGGCTTCAACTTGCTTTCTCATGCCACTATAAATTATTATCAAGTGTCTTCTTCAGTATTTAGATTAGAGTTTTATTGAAGGCTTCTACAAAGCCATTTTCCCTCTAGTAGTTGATGGTAAAATATCTCCAATCTATGTTATGTCTCTGAGCAAAGTTATTGATCTACGTGCTCTTACATGTAGTACCATTATCAGATATAATTCATCAAGGCACTTCGAACCCTATATGATATGGTTCCTAAAAAAATTGGAGCACATGTGTTGGGTGACCTCTCTAAGAGGAATCGGCTTCACCCATTTGAAAAAGTGTCGATGCCTAAGATGAACCAATGACCCTTGGAAGAAGGAGGATCAATTGGACCCACTATGTCGATACCTCATCTTTGAGGCCAATGTAGGATGTAGAATGTTGGGTGGTTGATGTAGGACCACACTATGTATTTGACATTGGTGGCATCACCTAGCCGTATCCATGGATTCTTTGATCATCAATGGCCAGTAGTATCCTAATCTCTTGATCTTGGCTTTCACCTTGGATTGGATTGGTTGGCTCCACATAATGCTGAGTGTACCTCAATCATGATCTTACAGGCTTCATGCTTGTCTAAACAATGTAACCACATACAATTAAAAGACGGTCGGTATAAGACACCATCCACAAGAGCATAGGAAAGTTCTCTCTACTTCATTTGATGGGTTTGGGACTTCTCTTGAGGTAGTTTTCCATTATGTAGGTAATCCATGAATGGTTGCCTCCAATCTAACTCCTTGTCCTTCTTAGCAATGGCAACATCCCCTTCAAGAGAGTACTTTTTGATGAGTTCAATATCAATAATAGATAAGACTTGTCTATTTTGGAACTTTATTGATATGGAGTCATCCTTCGGACATGCCAACTCCTTGGCAACCTTGGCAAAAAAGATACTCTATGACATTCTCTCATCGAGGAATCTTATAAATGGTAACCTCTAAGATTTTGGCCAACAACTCCATGGTGTACTTTTGGTAGTGATGGAGCTTGGGTTTTATAACCTTATAGGACCCAATGATTTGGTTGATAACTAGCTGAGAATCCTCGAAGATGTTGATATTCTGGATGCTTAGAGTAATGGGTAACTCTAGACCAACAATCAGAGCCTTATATTTGACTTCGTTGTTGGTGCAAATTAGTTAAACTACTTTAAGTGAAATCAATCTTTCATGTTAAATTGAATCCTTCTACACTTAGAAAATACAACACTAATGCCTAATAAGACTTACCACACAAGCCATACTAAGTTAGGATGGTTTATGATGTGATGTATGTTTTGTTTTATGATGTATCATTTTAGATTGGATGATAGGGTGTATGCTCCATAGACTGGATGATAGGCTAATACAAGCCTAATCATGTTTTATGTAGGGGATTATGCTTAAGGGATGCTTAAAAATAAATGTGAATGCTCTTTTGTAGGTTGCTTAAATCCTTAAGCATAATCCAAGTTAGGACAGGTGGGCTTAGTTACCCATGTGTAAGGTGCTAAGTCCAAATTATAAATACAATTGCTTGGGATTATATGTATATTTAGCTAACCTCTATTTTGCGGTGTAGTTAGATTTACTTTTCCAATATAAATATAATTTTTGTAGGAATTAGGATTAGTACTATGGGGATTAGGATGAGTAGTGGTCAGAAAGCTTTGTCCTGAGGTGCCCTGTGATGCCTTTGAAACAAGCACCATCCAAATCAAAGAAGGAACAAAATCAAAAATGGAGATATGAAGAAAGAAGACCCCCATAGCATTTAATACAATTATAATTATTCTTTCATATTCCAGGTTGTATAAGGGTAGAGCTCGACTACCCATCTTTCTCTCTTCGAGTTCTATGACGATACCTGACCGCACAAACCTTTTATTCTTTTACAATAGTTTATATAATTGTATGATGTTATGTTTACATTGTGCATTAGGACAACATGTTTTCATAGTTAAATGACTAATGTTTTAATATGTGGCTTGGATACAATTAGGCTCTTAGGATAAAAAAAAGTTTTCTATCCAACTAATCACTCATAACTAAAATTTAAACAACTCATAGCCTCATCATAAATCTTAAGACATAAATAAGATAATTAAAAGATTTAACAACCCCTTAGCTGTATGGTTTTATGTTTCACATCATGCATGCATATTCTTTCTCTCTTGAACATGAAGGATATCCATCCTTGCACGATAAAGGAATGCTTATCCTATGAGGAAATCCCTTATGGTGGAGAACACCTTCTTCTAGCTGATTTGACCCATAACCTATTTCATCATGCATTTATACATAAGAAATCCTAAAGCCTTTGACAAAATGATGTGTCTAAAATGAAATAAAATTTGAAAAGATTTTGCATCTATAGATTAAGTCATATGCTCATAGCACTCATGCTTTAGTCTCTTAGGGAGTGTGTTTAGGACTTTAGTCTCTTTGTAATTAAATAACTACCCTAATTATCTTGCAATTCATAAGACTGGACTAGATGGTTTTAAAACCATAGGAGGAGTTAGTACCACTACATTATATGTCCAGAAGTCAGACAATTTATTCCCTTTTGTGAAGGTAAACCCTTGTGTCCACATGTCGCTCAGATTTAGGCTATCCTTTAGCTCGTACTAAAGCTCCCTGTATTTAGGATCTGAGGTAGCTATTTCCTTCGGGCTACGAGCATAAATCCTCACCTCTTAGGCATTCCCAAAACCTTGTGTTGATGGATTATAAGCCATAGTAATGTAATTAAATTTCAACTCAAAACATATAAATCTCCTCAACTTCAAAATTGTAAAGCCCAACCATAAGATAGAAAGAAATGCCCACTAAGCTTTCTATTATCATGAGAATTTCTTACTTATTTCATTTGGATTCCAAAAATAAGTCTTCTCCGAATTAATTTTCCAAATAAAACTGATATTTTGATAGTCTAACCCTGAAAGCTTTGGAGATGATAATTGTCTACTTTAATCAAGAGTATTCTTATGAAATTTTATTTCCTAAGATGTTATTAACTATGGAGGTTTGCCTCCATAGGGAACTTAAGAACTTAGTTTAATATAAACCCTACTTTATTCATCCATGTAAAGTATGAGAAATCTTTGGTACATTTGAAGACCCATAATGCCTTATAAGTCCTTATGTGATTAGGTCCATTGTGGTGATGTCTCTATCTTTCAAGATAGTACATCTTATCTTAATGTTGTACTTGATCACTAAAAAAGTAAACCCTCCCCAAGATCTCTGTGGTGTCCCTCCCCCATACATCCAAAAATAAACACCATAAGGCCCTCTCTCCTTGTTCATTGAATCCTCTCAACATCATCTTTTCTTTTTGGAGTTTGGAGATGTCAATCCTCAAGTAGATAAGGTTTCTTAGACTCATAATGTTGACCACACACCGGTCAACTATAACTCTAGATAGGTATCTTCCAACATCCACAAATGTAAAGAGGCGGTTCTGACCCTAAGAGTAAAACTTCATCATTGAATGTAACTCCTAAGGTGTCCTTCATGGCATGCCTCCTCTTTAGTAGCTTAGCTAAGCATATCTCTAGATCAAGTAAGGCCTTGATTAGAGATTCCATCATCTCTTTGGATAAGACAAGCCATATATGCTTAACTTAGAAACTTTCTAAGGTGAGCTAGGACATTGTAATCAACTGCAGTCCTCCACAAGCATATCCATGGGTGGAGCATCCCATGGATGGACTATCTACTCACTAGAACAAATGACTTGCTTACCCTTATCTTGAGGTGCTACAAGAGGTAGAACTTTACCAGAGGTTGACTTCGTGACTTCTTGGAATGATGAGCTTGTGGAAAGTTCTACCTTCTCATCGCATTCCTATAGCCTCCTAAGATCCTCGAGCCTTGACTCCAAGTCAATCTCAAGATGTGAACCCAATTGATTTAGAGAAGGATAATGACCAAATTAAAAAGAAAAGGATCGAACTACTAAAGCTATTATTTTTATTTAGACTCGAGAGCTTTCAAGAATAAAATCAAGAGCATCGAATTAGACAATATATAGGTAGAATCGCCTTTCTTGATTAATTCTTTTTGGGTGGAGGTACATGATAAATCAAAAAGTAAGCGAGTAAGAGATTTATAGTCCTTATTCATAGATACATGCTCTTATCAGAAGAGGAGCTAGCATAAGAGATGGTAGCTCCAATGGTGGAGGGAGTACTGACTACGGTGGCTATGCTAACCATTCCGGCAAGTATGGTGTCTACTAACTGGCTATCACCCTCTAAGTTGTCCTTTGTAACCAAACTTTCCTTGGTGTTGGAGGTTTGAGCTACTTCAAGCACCTATAAGGAAGGCTTCTTGATCTTAGAAATGATCTTCTTGGATGTTCAGGATAAGGAAATATCCTAACCTTTTTTGGTCTTAAGAGGATTGCAATCTCTAACAAAACTAGATGGTTGTACTATAAGTATTCCTTATAGATAACTATGGCTCACAACAACTTAAGCTAGTCCTTAAAAGTGATACAATCCTCTAAGACATGGCCTAACATGTGGTGGTAGGGGAAATAGCTATGATCATCGCTCTTGCCCACTTTCTCTGGCCTCAGGCTCTAACCAAAGTCTCTCATATTGGCATAGTAGGAAAGTAAAAGCTACCCGGATGGATATGAATACCTAGTATACTTGGTGGTGGAAATGGTCATTGTGGTGGCGTGGTGGATGATGGACAAGGTTGTCTGGAGGTGGCAAAGGAGGCTACCGACTTGTAGTATCTCATAAACTCTAGCTACTTCCATCTAACGACAATAACCTCTGGCTTCTTAAACACCTTCCTACTTGGGTCTAGATGATTGGTCTAAAGGGCAACTGCTTATTTCCTCTTGTAAATTAGCCACCTTGTTGATTAATTTTCAAATATTTTGATGGTAAAGCCCTTAAGCATGAAAGAGACCGCCATGAATATTCATGAGAAGAATCTCATTGGCATGTTGTTAATACTATGCATTTCATGCTCAAGTTGTGCCACCTTCTCATATAATGAGGTCGCCTACAATCACCCTCTTGAGCTCCAAAGAAACCTCTTGATGAAGAGGTCCTCCAACTCAAAAAGCCTTCATAATAGTTGGGTAGTTCGCATACTAATAAAATGCAACACGATGACTACTAAATGGAAGAGGGTTGCACACCGATGTTGCAACACCTAAAAGTGTGCAATCTATTAATGTGGTACCCACTACCATTAAAGATCTTGAAGGATGGTGGCACAAAACACTAAATAAAAGGAAAACTAAATAAAAACCTAAACCTAAAAAAATGAACCCCAAAATAAATAAAAAATAAACTTAAACCCTAAAAAAAAACCTAAATCTAAAATAAAAAAAATAAAATAAACATAAACCTAAACTAAAATAAACAAAACCTAAACCTAAACTTAAAATAAACTAAACCTAAACCATAAACTAAATAAAATAAAATAAACTAAAAATAAACCTAAACTTAAACAATAAAAAAAACCTCAAAATAATCCTAAAAAAAAACCTAAAACCTAAACTTAAAAAAATAAAATAAAAACCAAAATTTAAACCTAAAAATAAAAAAATAAAACCTAAACCTAAAAAATAAAATAAAAATAAAAATAAACTAAAAAATAAACATAAACCTAAACTAAAATAAATAAAAATAAATTAATAAACTAAACTAAATAAAAATAAAAAATAAATCTAAACAAAAAAAAAAATAATAAAATAAACTAAAATAAATAAATAAAATAAACTAAATAAACCTAAACCTAGTGGTTTGCTTAATTTTTAAAAAAAAAACCCTAAACTAAACCCAAACCTAAACCATAAACTAACCCTAAACCAAACTCTAAACCTAAACCCTAAACACTAAACCTAAATCAAACCCTAAAAAACTACCTAAACCCTAAACTAACCCTAAACTAACCCTAAACCCCAAACCCTAAACCCTAACCCTAAACCCTAAACCCTAATTTAAACCTAAAACCATAAATCTTAAACTAAACATAAACCCTAAAACCAAACCTAAACCCTAAACCTAAAACCCTAAACCCTAAACCTATAAACCCTAAACCCAAACTAAACCCTAAACCTAAAACCCTAAATAAACCTAAACCCTAAATCCAAAAAACCCTAAACCCTAAAGAATAAACTAAACCTAACCCTAAAACATAAACCCCTAAACCTAAAACCCAAACCTAAAACCTAAACCCAAAACCTAAACCCTAAAACTAAAAAACTAAACCTCTAAATAAACATAAATAAATATAAATAAACTAAACCTAAATAAATTAAAATAATCAAAATAAAATAAACTAAAACCTAAACACCTAAAGCTAAAAAATAAAATAAACTAATAAAAATAAACTAAATTAAATTAAATAAAACCTATACTAAACTAAATAATAAAATAAACCTAAGAGTAAATACCTAAATAAAATAAAAAATAAACATAAAATAAAAATAAATTAAACCTAAAATAAAATAAAATAAAAAATATATAAAAACTCTAAACCTAAAATAATAAACCTAAAAATAAAACCTAAACCCTAAACTATAAAAAAAACTAAACCCAAAATAAAAATAAAATAAACAAAATAACATAAACCTAAACCATAACTAAAATAAACAAAAGTAAAATAAATGAAACCTAAACTTAATCCTAAAATAAACTAAACCTAAACCTAAACTAAACTAAATAAAAAAATAAACTAAAATAAACCTAAACCTAAACTAAAAAAATAAACCTAAAGAAACCTAAGAAAATAAAATAAAACCTAAACCTAAACCTAAAAATAAAAAAATAAAACCTAAACCTAAAATAAAATAATAATAAAAAACTCAACTAAAAAATAAACCTAAACCTAAAAAAATAAACTAAAATAAAAAAAAACTAAATAAATAAACCTAAAATAAATAAATAACTAAATAAAAAAAAAAAAACCTAAATAAAATAAATAAAAAATAAACTAAAATAAATAAAACAAAATAAACTAAAATAAATAAAAAATAAATAAACTAAATAAACCTAAACCTACCTAAATTTAAAATAAAAAATATACCCTAAATTCTAAACCTTAAACCCTAAACCCTAAACCCTAAGCCCTAAAAAATCCTAAACCCTAAAAGCATAAACCCTAAACCCTAAATCCTAACCCTAAACCCTAAACCCCAAACCCTAAACTTGAAGCTAAAGTAACTAAATAAATTAAAAAATAAATCTAAGCCCTAAAGCTTAATAAACCTAAACCTAAACCCTAAGAATAAACCTGATATAACATCACTACTAGCCTAGATCTAAAGATGAAATAAATATGGTGGTATAATATAAAGGTAAAAACTATGGAGGCTAAGAATAAGTAAGTGAAAAGAAATGGAGGATCCTGCTAAAATGGAATGGGAAGTAGTGAAACTAAAGAAACCGATTTGAACTCTATGGACTATGTCTTTATAGTAAAGATATTCTAAAGGTTTTATTTGCTATGTGTGCTTAATTTTATATGTCTAGTGTCTTAAAAAACTGGTGTTACTTTGATGAAATCAAAATAAGAAATGTTGAATCTAAATTTGTTCTATTAAAAAAAACAAAAACCCTAAACTAAAACCTAAACCCTAAACCTAAAACCTAACCCTAAACCTAAAACTTTAAATAAACACTAAAATCTAAACCTAAACCTAACCCAAAAAAACCTAAACTAAACCCTAACCCCAAAACCAATAAACCCTAATCCTAAGTCCTAAACCCTAAAAATTAAACCCTAAACCCTAAACCCTAAAAGCTAAAAAACCTAAACTAAATACCTAAATAAATAAAATCTAAACCAAAATAAAAAAATAAAAAATAAAACATAAACTAAAACCTAAACCAAAACCTAAACCTAAAATAAACTAAAATAAAATAAATAAAAATCTAAACTAAACTAAAACCTAAATAACATAAAAACTAAATAAAATAAAATAAAATAATCCTTAAATAAAATAAAATAAAATAAATAAAACCTAAACCTAAACAATAAACAAAAATAAAACCTAAAAAATAATTAAAAAATAACCTAAACTAAACTAAAAAAACTAAACTTAAAATAAAAAAATAAACCTAAACCTAAACTAAAATAAACTAAACTAAAATAAATAAACCTAAACCTAAAATAAGCTAAACCTAAACCTAACTAAACTAACTAAAAAATAAACCTAAACCTAAAAAATAAAACCTAAAAAAAACCTAAAATAAAACCTAAACCAAAAAATAAAAAAAATAAATAAAAACCTAAACCTAAACCTAAAATAAAAAATAAATAAAAGCTAAAAAAAATAAAAAAATAAAACTAAACAAAAAAATAAACCTAAACATAAACCTAAATAAATAAAATAAAAAAACCTAAACTAAAATAAATAAACCTAAAATTAATAAACTAAACTAAATAAAAATAAAAATAAACCTAAGTCAAAATAAAAATAAATAAAAAATAAGTAAAAATAAATTCAATAAACTTAAACCTACAAGTTGACTAAATTTGTTTTAAAAAAAAAATAACCCTAAACCCCAAACCCTAAAAATAAAAATCCTAAACCCTAATCCTATACCCTAAAACCTAAACCATAAATTTAAATAAACCCTAAAGTTCTAACCCTAAACTAAACCTAAATAACCTAAACCATCAAACCTAAACTCAACTCTAAACCTAAACCCAAAACAAACCTAAACCCTAAACCCTCAACCCTAAAACTTTAAACCCTAAACTCTAAACCCTAAACCATAAACCCTAAACCCTAAACCCCTCCCTGCATTATTCTCTTGAGCTTCCTCTCTCTCCATTTAATAATTATGTTTCCTAACATCTCCTTGACTTCTAATCTTTCCATTTCAATTTTGGCTTCTCTAATCATGTTCACTAATCGTGGTTCTTCTAAACCCCCATAAAATCCTAAGATTTTAGCTAAGAAAGTTTCTAACACCTTGGGATCTGATTAAAGCCTTCATTGGCTAAAATCCTTCAAGGATGTTTATGCTAAAAAGCCAATTACTCTGAGTCTCTAAATCTCTCCTCCTTCTGGTGTACCCACTTAATTGACCTATTAAAACCATTTTAAACTTAAATTTGCTATCATCCTACTAAATATTTGATCATTTTTCATAGCTTGAAACTCTATTTTTCTCCTAAATTGATCAATTCCTTGTCTTATTGTTTCAAATAATTTAGTTTATTCTCAAATTTTCTATGTTTGTATTTTGTAATTGTAATTGAATTGGACACCTCATTTTGATATTAAAGAGAATCTATTGTCTAGTTTAGATCTCTCTTCCCAATTTATGTGTTCATTTCATTAATCATGAGTTTCTTTTTTTAGGTGCTCATCCTATTCAAGTTGAACTACTACCAGCCATCTTTTGCTTGGATTCTCTATATATAAACCAAAAAAAGTTTTCAAAGGAAATTTGGCTAGATCGAGAAATATGAATATTTTTCAACAAAGTGGATTTTAAAATTTTCCTAGTTTTTCCCATTGAAAATTCATGGTCATGGAATTCTTGCTTTGTGGTTCATCTTCACCTTAAGAAACCCAAACTTGTGCATTATAACTCGATCCCAATCTTATCCTAAACCACTAATGATTCCAATGGATAACTCTTTTCTAAATAGGGTCATTTCCTGATCCTCCCACTACTCCTTTCAACAATGCTATGGCTAAAATTAGCCTTTGGATGTCAAATAATAAATGCATTACCTTGTAATACCTATCCATTTGAATCACTAATGATATTGGTAATAATATGGACAATAATATGTTTTTGAAACTTATGGATGATGATTCTATCTCAAATGCTTATATTCTTGCTTCTTTGCCACCTTTAATTGAAGAAAATGTGATTCTTCATGAGGGTTTGATTGGTGAACAAACTAAGGATAAAGTTTCTAATCTTGATTTGGGCACTTGTGCTTTAAATAGTTCTAATCCTTCTCCTTCTTCTTAATCTATTGTTGAATTTATTTTTAATCCAATTTTGCAACATAATAATGATTTGGAAGAATAAACCTAATGATGTTTTAAATAAAACCTTATTCCAAGCATATCAAACAATCTCTTGATGGTGATGATGTGGAAAATAAATTTCAATCAATTTTAAAGTAAAACTCATAAAGTAAATTTCCTAACTTTGCCAGAGTTACTAGATCCCTTTCCGCCAAAAATAAATAGTTTCTTTCTTAATTTGGAATTTGTGAGGGATTGATACCCTCTCTGTTAGAAATAGAATTAGAAATTTAATTTGTTCTCATAACATTTCTTTTATTCTTCCTTCTAACATTCCTTTTATTGCTAGAATGATTAGTTTTGGTAATTTTTTTGCTAATTCGAGCTATAAAATTTGGATTTTTTGAAATATTGCCTTTGTTTTGCAAGATTTGGATGATTTCCCAAGTTATGACTAAGATTACTTATGATAATTGGTGTTTTTTTGGTTCATTTTTTTATGCTTCTTGTAATAGAAATGGTAGACGACTTCTTTAAAAGATCTTATTAGTTTCTCTTCTTTGTTGATGCTCTTGGTTTGTGGGTGGGGATTTCAATACTATCTCCTCTTCCTTTGAACAGGTCGGTGGTAATGCTTTGAACTTATTTTCAATGGAAGATTTTAATAACATGATCCTTGATTGTTATCTTACTCATATTGGCTTTTGTGGGTCTTAGTTTACTTGGAATAATTAAAATGGCAAAAAAATTAGACTGTGTTCTTTTAACCATTTGTGGATTAACCATCTCCTAGTACTTGGAGCACTTAAGTAAAACCCTACCATTCTCCTTGCTTATCACTGAATTTTAATGCTAATAAACCTTCCTCCTATTATTTTTTCTTCCAAAATATGTGGCTCATGGATGATGACTTTGGATGTTGTTAAACTGGGTGAACCTCTATCCTTGATTCTATTTTGGGATGAGGAGATTGTGATTAAAATAAACAATACTTAAATAATGCCTTAATTGGTGGAATAAACATTATTTCATGAACCTTTTTTTCAATATCAAAGAAATGGAGAATGAAGTTATAGTTTTGAAGACTATTGTTAATGACACTTCTAAAATTCATTTGTTGGCTCTAAAAAATAGGTTAACATGTTATTAAGACATAAAGGAGACCTATTAAAAAAGCCTAAGAAAAAAATCTCGATGGTGATCGTAATACTAAATATTTTATGCCATGGTTAAAAGAAAAGGCTATATCACTTTCATAAAATTAAAACTAATAATGGTGTTTGGTGTTCAAATAAAATGAGCTTATTGATAAATATTTCTTTTATAAAGAGCTATAAAAAATATTGCTTATGATGATATTTAACTAATTATTCCAATCTCATTTCTGATGATGATAAATGCTTTCTTCCTTACCTTAGTCTTGAATTGACACTTTATAAAGTATGAATAAACTATACGATGGTTATACTAAACTCTTTTTCCAAAATGGTTTGATTATCATTAAAGAGGACTTGGTTAAACGTTTGATTTCTTGGGTAGTACTCCCTAAATACTTTGCTAGCACCTCCATTATTTTAATTCCAAAAAAAAGACATTCTTGAAATTTGAGTGATTTTAGGGATTAGCCTTTGCTCTTTTAATAAACTTATTTCTAAGATTTTGCAAAAAAGGTTGAGTATCTTGCTTCCTAAAATTATCTCCCAAATCATCAAATTAAAATGGAGATCCATTTGATAATGTTTTTTGCCCAAAAGATGATCCATGATTTAAATGCCAAAGTTCATAAAAACCCGCTTTCTATGCTTGACATTTTCAAAGCTTATGATAATATTTGGTAATAAAGCTCAAAGACTATCATGCTACCTCCTCACAAGTTTGTTAAATGTTGATGATCTCACCCCTTTTGGTTTAGTAGCTCATGTGATGTAACCCTAAAGTTTGGATGCTCATACTTGCACCCTAACTTGGTGTGATTGAGCACCTCTATAAATTCCTTAATCATTCTCATTATATTGTTTTCATCTATCTCCTTATTACCTTAATGCTCTAATCTCTCTCTCATTATAACTATTCTCTCTTTCTTCCACTCCATAACCCTACCTTCTTTTAAATCATTGTATCTTTAAACCTAAATATTAAAACTTCTAGTTTAACTAACCCTTTAAATATCCCACAAAATAAAACCTTAAACATCATCAACCAAAAAAAAATCTATATATGTGGTGGTGGAAATGCCATCTTCTAGGTGGTTACATAAATAGGAGCAACCTTAATAAGAGATCATATCATGGTGAATCCTACTCTATACTTTTGATGGGAACCTAGAAACGAGGCATACCCAATCTGCTACTTATGGAACTTCTTTATAAGAGATGGTTCTAGTTATCTAACGTTTGATTTTCTCTATACGACTCATTTTTTTATCTATGTCATGTCTTAGAAAACTTGGTGTGCTACTTGGTTGATGAAATCAAAAGAAGAAATATTGAATCAATTTATTCTCTATTAAAAAAACATAAACCCAAAACCCTAAACTAAAACCTAAACCCTACAAAACTAACCTAAACCCTAAATTCAAAACCCTAAACCCTAAACCCTAAACCCTAAAACCTAAAACCCTAAACCCTAAACCCTAAACCCTAAACTCTAAACCCCAAACCTTAAACCCTAAACATTAAACCCTCAACTAAACCAAAACCCTAAAAAGCTAAAAACCAAAACCTAAACAAAATAAAACCTAAAAATAAAATAAATAAAAAAACCTAAACCAAAATAAAATGAAAACCTAATCAGAAACCTAAACCTAAACCTAAACCTGAAAAGAAAATAAAATAAAATGTAAAAACTAAAATAAAATAACATAAATAAAACCTTAACTAAACTAAAAAATAGAAAACCTAAATAAAATAAAATTAAGCAAAAATAAAATTAAGCAAAAATAAAATAAAAAATTAAATAAAAACCTAAACCTTAAAAATAAACCTAAAAATAAATAAAAAATAAAACAAACCTAAAATAAAATAATATAAACATAAACTTAAACATAAACTAAAATAAACTAAACCTAAACCTAAACCCTCAATAAAAGAAAATAAATAAACTAAACTAAAAAAAATAAAAAATAAACCTAAATAAATTAAAAAGAAAATAAACTAGAATAAATAAAAATAAACTAAATAAACCTAGACTTTACTTAATAAAAACAAAACAAAAAATACCCTAACCTTAAACCCTAAACCCTAAACTAAACCTATAATCCAACCTAAACTAACCCTAAACCCTAAATCCTAAACTAAACCTACAACACTAAACCCTAAACCCTAAACCTAAAAACCCTAAACTAAACCTAAATTAAACCCTAAAACCTAAACCCTAAACCCTAAACCCTAAAACCTAAAACCTAAACCTAAACAAAAGAAAACCTAAAAATAAAATTAATAAAAAACCTAAACATAAAGAAAATAAAACAAATAAAATAAAATAAAAACCTAAACCTAAACTTAAAGTAAACTTAAAAATAACAAAAAATAAAAAATAAAAACTAAACTAAAAAATAAAATAAACATAAAAATAAAACAAAAAATAAAATAAACTCTAAAATCAAAATAAAATAAAACTAAAATAAAATAAAATAAAACTAAATAAAAAACTTAAACCTAAAAATAAACCTAAAAATAAACCTAAACCCTAAACTAAAAAAAAACCCAAATTTAAAATAAACAAAATAAAATAAACCTAAACCTAAACTAAATTAAATTAAACTAAAATATATAAAACCTAAATCTAAACTTAAAATAAACTATATCTAAACCCTAAACTAAATACAATAAAATAAACTAAAAATATACCTAAACCTAACTTAAAAAATAAAACCAAAAAATAAACCTAAAATAAATGCCTAAACCTAAACCAAATTATAATATAAACCTAAACGAAACCCAAAAAAAATTAAAATAAAACCTAAACCTTAAATAAAATGAAATAAAACTATAAAAAAATAAGCATAAACCTAAACCTAAACTTCAAAATAAACTATAAATAAAACCCAAATTAAAAATAAATAAACTTAAAAAAACTAAATAAAATAAAAGTTAAACCTAAATAAAAAAAATGAAATAACTAAATAAATAAAAATTAATGAAATAAACTAAACAAACCTAAACCTATCAATTTAATTAATTTTTTTCTAAAAAAACCCTAAACCCTAAACCCTAAACCCTAAACCCTAAACGTTAAACCCTAAACTAACCCTAAACCTTAAACCCAAAACCCAAAACCCAAAACCATCAAAACCCTAAACCCTAAACCGTAAACTAACCCTAAACCCTAAACCCTAAACCCTAAACACTCAAAACCCTAAACCCTAAAGCCTATACATTTAACCTTAAACCCTAAACCCTAAACCCTAAACCTTAAACCCTAAACCCTAAAATCCAAAACCCTAAAACCCTAAACCCTAACCTAAATTGAATCCCTAAACCTAAACTTAAAGTAATTAAATAAATTAATAGAAACCTAAACACTTTTAATAAACTTAAACCCTAAGAATGGGAACCTTGACGCAGAACATCACCGCCCACTGGCTCAAATAAATGGAGAAGGTGGAGGCGAGTTATCACAAAGGGTGGGGATCTGGATGTATGGATTTAGAGGTGGTTATGGAAGAGGGAGGAACTAGGTTGACCATGGTGGTGGAGGGGAGACGGGATATGATGGTGGATCCTAAGAGGTTGTGGTTATGGGATCTAGAGAAAGTGAACAACCATCTAATCTACTACTTATGGAATAATGTCTTTAAGAGAGCTAAGCTATCTAGGCTTTTGATTTGCTCTATGCTCATTTTTTGATGTGTCATCACTTGTGTCTTAAAACTTAGACTTGGTTGATGAAATCAAAAGAAGAAATGTTGAATCAATTTGTTCACTTTTAAAAAAACTAAAATCCTAAACCCTAAACTAAAACCTAAACCAAATAAAACCTAAACCCTAAACCCTTAAAACCCTAAACCTTAAACCAAAGCTAAACCCTAAACCCCAAACCCTAAACCCAAAATCCTAATCCCCAAACCCTAAACCAAACCTAAACTAACTAAACCTAAAACCATAAACCTTAAAAAAAACCTAAACCTAAATTAAATAAAACCTAAAATAAAATAAATAAATAAAACTAAAAATAAAATAAAAATAAAATAAAAAAAAACATAAACTAAAATCTAAACCTAAACTTAAACCTACACTTAAACCTAAAAAGAAAATAAAATAAAATAAAACTAAACTAAATTAAAATAAATAAAACCTAAACTAAACTAAAATAATAAAACCTAAATAAAATAAAACTAAAAAAAATAAACCTAAATAAAATAAATTAAAATAAATGAAAACCTAAACCTAAAAAAATAAACCTAAAACCTAAAATAAAATAAACTTAACCTAAACTTAAAAAAAAACTAAACCTAAAATAAAAAAAATAAAATAAAAACTTAAACTTAAATAAAGATAAACTAAATTAAAATAAAAAAAACCTAAACCTAAACATAAAATAAACTAAACCTAAACCTAAACCAGATATAATAATCTAAAAATAAACCTAAAATTAAATTAAAAATAAAACTAAAAAATAAACTTAAAATAGAACCTAAAACCTAAACCTAAAAAAAATAATAATCTAAACTTAAAAATAAAAAAATAAAACATAAACATGAAAAATAAAATAAAAATAAAACTAAACAAAAAAATCAACCTAAACCTAAACCTAAAAAATAAATTAAAACAAAAAACCTTAACTAAAAGAAATAAAACTAAAATAAATAAACTAAACTAAATAAAAATAAAAATAAGCCTAATTAAAAAAACTAAATTAAATAAAAAATAAACTAAATAAATTAAATAAACCTATACTATGTCTTTACTTAATTTAAAAAAAAAACCTTAACCCTAAACCCTAAACCATAAACCTTAAAACCCTAAACCCTAAACCCTAAACTCTAAAATCTACAACTCTAAACCCTAAACCCTAAACCCCAAACCCTAAACCCTAAACCCTAAACCCTAAAAACCCTATAAAAAACTAAACCTAAACTAAATAAAACCTAAAAATAAAATAAGTAAAAAAGCCTAAACTGAAATAAAATAAAAAAACAAAATAAAATAAAAACCTAAACTAAAACTTAAACCTAAACCAAAACCTATACCGAAACCCAAACCGAAACATGTAAATAAAATAATTTAAAAATTAACTAAAATAAAATAAAAAAAAACATTAACAAAACTAAAAAATAACATAAAATTAAAAATTAAAAACCAAAATAAAATAAAAACTAACCGTAAAATAAAAATAGAATAAACCTAAAATAAAATAAAATAAAATAAAAACTAAATAAAAATGTAAACCAAAAAAATAAACCTAAAAATAAAACCAAAAAAACTTAAATCATAAAATAAATAAAATAAAATAAACCTAAACCTAAACTAAAATAAGCTAAACTAAAATAAATAAAACTTAAACCTAAACCTAAACAGCAAACTAAATAAAATAAAATAAACTAAACTAAAAATAAACCTGAACCTAAACTAAAAAGTAAATCCTAAAAATAAACCTAAAATAAATACCTAAAACCCAAACCTAAAAAATAAACTAAAATAAAAAACCTAAACTAAAATAAATAAACATAAAATAAATAAACTAAACTAAAAATAAATAAACTTAAATAAAAAAATAAGATAAATAAAAATAAATAAAAAATTAACTAAATTAACTAAATTAACTTAAACCAATCGGCCCTAAGCCTGAAATCCTAAACCCTAAACCCTAAATCCTAAACCCTAAACCCTAAACCTACAACCCTAAACCCACAACCCACAACCTTAAACCCTAAACCCTAAAAAACCATAAACCCTAAACCCTAAATGCTAAACCCTAAACTAACCCTAAACCCAACACCTCCTATCACCCAAAACCCTAAAAGCCTAAACACTAAACCTCCACACACCCTAAACCCTAAACCTAAAACCATAAAACCCTAACTAACCACAACCCTAACACCTCTAAAAGCATAAACCCTAAATCCCAAAACCAAAACATTAAGCCCCTACCCAAAACCCTACCCTAAACCCCAAACCCCAAACTCTAAACCTAAAGTAACTAAATAAATTAAAGCATAAACCTAAACCATAAAACTTAATAAACTTAAACCCTAATAATGGGCAGAACCTTGATGGTAGGAACATCACCGTCAACCAAGCTCAATCTAGGTCTAGTGGTGGAGGCGAAGGAGGAGGCAGTGGTTAATGTAGTTTTGGTGGTAGATCTGGAGGTGCTGGTGGATATGGAGGTGGTGGTCGGAGCAGTGGTGGTTATGGAGGCGTGAGGAGTGATGGCGGTTATAGACATGGTGGTGGCGGAGGGAGAGATCGTGGATATGATGGAGGACCCCACTACCGAGAGTCAGGTGGTTCTAATGGGAACTGGAGAAATTGAAGAATGGTCAATCCAATCTGATGCATATGGAAATGTGTCTTTATAGTAGAGATGAATCTAGTTATCTATGGATTTTGATTTGTTCTATGCGTGCTCATTTTTTCTCTATGTCATCTCTTGTGTCTTAGAAAACTTAGGGTGCTACTTGGTTGATGAAATAGAAAATAAGAAATGTTGAATTTGAATTTGTTCTCTATTAAAAAAACCTTAAACCCTAAACTAAAACTTAATCCCTAAACCTAAAACCCTAAACCCTAAACCCCAAACCCTAAACCCTAAACTAAACCTAAACCCTAAACCCTAACCCTAAACTAACTAAACCTAAACCCTAAACCCTAAAAAGCTAAAAACCTAAACCTAAATGAAATAAAACCTAAAAATAAAATATATAAAAATACTTAAACCAAAATAAAATAAAATAAAAAAATAAAATAAAAACATAAACTTAAACTTAAACCTAAACAAAAGAAAATAAAATAAAAATAAAACTAAACTAAAATAAAAGAAATAAAACCTAAACTAAACTAAAAAATAAAAAAACCTAAATAAAATAAACACTAAACCTAAAATAAAAAAACTAAACTAAAATAAATAAACCTAAAATAAATAAACTAAACTAAATAATAAAAAATAAATCTAAATAAAATAAAATAATGAAGTAACCTAAGATAAATAAAAATAAACTAAACAAACCCAAACTACTGGGTTTGTTTGCTTTAAAAGACAAACTAAACTCTAACCCTGATCCTAGGCCACCAGATCCTAGGCCCTACCCATAAACTAACTCCTGGGCTTGACACTGAGCACTGACTCTGATCCTAAACCCTAAACCCTATCCTAAACCATAGCCAGGCCCTAAACCCTGGAACCCTAAACTAAACCCTAAACCATGAGCACTAAACTCAGGCCTGACCTGACCCTGGGCCCTAATGGTATGCCTAAACTCAGGCCAGCCAGGCCTAAACTGGGCCACTGATCTACCCTAACCAGGCCCTGGACCTGAGCCCCAGGCCCTACCCTAGGCTAAACACTGACTCAGACCACTCCCCAGGCCCAATACTGACCTAAAGCTGAGCACTGGGCCCTAAACCCTAATCACACTCAACCCCATTCTAAACTCTGACACCTAAACCTCCACACCCTAAACCCTAAACCACTAAAACCTAAACCTAAATAAAATAAATGAAAACTTGAACCTAAATAAATAAAAAACTTAAACTAAAACCTAAAACCTAAAATAAAATAAAATAAATTAATAAAAAAACTAAGATAAAATAAATAAAAACCTAAACTAAACTAAAAAAATAAAATAAATTGTAGAATAAAAAATCTAAATAAAAAAAAAACTAAACGTAAAATAAAAATAAAATGATCCTAAAATAAAATAAAATAAAAACTAAATAAAAACCTAAACATAAAAAATAAACTGTAAAATATAACCTGAAAATAAATAATAAATAAAACCTAAATCTTAAACTAAAAAAAAACTTAAACCTAAAATAAAAATAAAATAAAAAATAAAATAAACCTAAACCTAAACTAAAATAAATAAAACCTAAACCTAAACTTAAACTAAATAAAATAAAATAAAAACCAAAACCTATACTAAAAAAAAAAACTAAAAAGTAAACCTAAACTAAAAACTTAAAACCTAAACCTAAAATGAGAAAATAGAAACCTAAACCTAAACCTAAAAATAAAATTAAAACCTAAACCTAAAAATAAAATAAAAATAAAACTCAACTAGAAAATAAACCTAAACATAAAAAATAAACTAAAATAAAAAACCAAAACTAAAATAAATAAACCTAAAATATATAAACTAAACAGAATAAAGAAATTAGCCTAAATAAAAATTAAAATAAAACTAAAATAAATAAAAAAATAAACTAAGTAAACCTAAACTGACCGGTTCACTTAATTTTAAAAAAAACCATAAACCCTAAATCCTAAACCCTAAACCCTAAATCGTAAACCTACAACCCTAAACCCTAAACCATAAAACCATAAACCCTAAAACTCTAAACCCTAAACCCTAACCGTAAACCATAAACCCTAAACCCCAAACCCAAACCCTAAACCTAAAGTAACTAAATAAATTAAAAAATAATCCTAAACCCTAAAACCTAATTAACCTAAACCTAGACCCTAAGAATGGGCAGAACCTTGACGGCAGGAACATTACCGTCAACAAGGCTCAGTCTAGATCTAGCGGTGGAGGCGAAGGTGGAGGCAGCAGTTATCGTTGTGGTGGTGGGGGATCTAGAGGTGTTGGTGGATATGGAACTAGTGCTCGGAGTAGTGGTGGTTTTGGAGGTGGGAGGAGTGACAGAGGTTATAACTGTCATGGTGGTGAAGGGAGAGATCAAGGATATGATGGTGGATCTAGCTACTCAAGAGGCCAGGGTGGTTCTGATGTGAACTAGAAAAATAGAAGAATGGCTGATCCGATCTACTACTTATGCAACTATATCTTTATAGTAGAAACAGTTCTAGTTATCTTGGGTTTTTGACTTGTCCTATGCATGCTCATTTTTTATCTATGTCATCGCTTGTGTCTTAGAAAACTTGGTGTGTTACCTAGTTGATTAAATTGAATAGAAGAAATGCTGAATCTGCATTTATTCTCTATTAAAAAAATATAATCCTAAACCTAAAAATAAACCTAAAAAAATAAAATAAAAAGCTAAATCTAAACCTAAAAATAAAAAATAAAACCTAAACATAAAAAAATAATTAAACTAAAAAATAAACCTAGACCTAAACCAAAAATATAAAATAAAATAAAAAACTTACAGTAAAATAAATAAACCTAAAATAAATAAATAAAACTAAATAAAAATAAAAAATAACGTAAATAAATATAAAATATAAAATAAATGAAAATAAATAAAAATTAAAGTAAACCTAAACCTACCAGTTTACTTAATTTGAAAATAATAAAAAAATTATAAAATTTTAAAAAAATCCAAACCCTAAACCCTGAAATTAACCTTAAACCCTAAACCCCAAACACTAAAATCCTAAACCCTAAACCTTAAAACCCTAAACCCTAAACCCTAAACCTTAAACCTTAAAACCCTAAACCCTAAACCCAAAACCCAAAGCCTGAGCCACAGACTCCTGAGAGGCCACTGACTCCCACCTAAACCCTAAACCCTACCACAATCTGTCAAAAGCCTACCCTGACTACACCCACCCTAAAGCTAAACCCGGGACAGCCCAGGCCCTAAACCACAAATCTAAAAATCTAAACATAAACTAAATAAAACCTATAAATGAAATAAATAAATAAAACCTAAACCTAAATAAAATAAAAAAAATAAAAACTTAAACTAAAACTTAATCCTAAACCTAAACCTTAACCTAAAAATAAAATAAAATATAAAATAAAAACTAAACTAAGATAAAATAAATTAAAATCTAAACTAAACTAAAAAAATTAAATAAACCTAAAACTTAAAACCTAAATAAAATAAACCCAAATGTAAAATAAAAAATAAACGTAAAATAAAAATAACTAAATAACCTAATTAAACCTAAAAATAAAACTTAAAAATAAATAAAAAATAAAACCTAAACCCTAAACTAAAAAAAAACCTAAACCTAAAATAAAAATAAGATAAAGCTAAACCTAAACTAAAATAAACTTAAACCTAAGCCCAAAATAAACTAAACCTAAACTCTAAATAAAATAAAATAAAATAAATAAAAAATAAACCTAAATCTAATTTAAAAAATAAGACATAAAACTAAATGTAAAACAAAAACCTAAAATGTTAACCCAAAGAAAAAACTTAAACCTAAACATAAAAATAAAAAATAAAACCTAAACCTAAAAAAAATAAAAATAAATAAAAAACTAAACTAAAATAAATATAATCCTAAACCTAAAAATAAACTAAAATAAAAAACCTGAACTAAAATAAATAAACTTAAAATAAATAAACTAATCCAAATAAAAACTAAAAATAAACATAAATGAAAAAATAAAATAAATTAACTAAAATAAATAAAAATTAAAGTAAATAAGCCTAAACCTATTGGTTTACTTAATTTAAAAAAAAATCCTAAACCCTTAATCCTAAACCCTAAACCCTAAACCCTAAAATTAATCCTTTAAACAAACCCTAAACCTACAACCCTAAACCCTAAACCTTAAATTCTAAACCCTAAAAAATCTAATCCCTAAACCCTAAATCCTAAACACTAAAGAAAAAAATAAAATAAAATAAAAAAAACCCTAACCCTAAATGCTAGACCCTAAATCGTAAACTCTAAACTTGCAACCCTAATCACTAAACCATAAACCCTAAACCCGAATCCCTAAACCTAAACCTAATCCTAAAACCTGAACCTAAACCCTAAACCTAAACTAAACTAAACTAAACTAAATAAAATAAAACCTAAACCTAAACCTAAATTAAAAAATAAATAAATAAAATAAATAAACATAAACTAAATAAAATAAAATACAAATAAATATAAATAAACTAAAGAACCTAAATAAACTTGAAAATAAATAAAAAATAAAACCTAAACCCTAAACAAAAAAAAACTTAAACCTAAAATAAAAATAAAATAAACAAAATAAAATAAACATAAACCAAAACTAAAATAAATTAAGGTGAAATAAATAAAACCTAAACCTAAACCTAAAATAAACTAAACCTAAACCTAAACCTAAACCTAAACTAAATAAAATAAAATAAATTAAAAATAAACCTATTCCTAAATTAAAAAATAAAACATAAAAATAAACCTAAAATAAAAACCTAAAATCGAAACCTTAAAAATCTAAAAACCTAAACCTAAATTGAATAAAACCTAAAAAAAATAATTAAAACCAAAATAAAATAAAATAAAAACTTAAACTAAAACCTAAACCTAAACTTAAACCTAAAAAGAAAATAAAATAAAAATAAGAGCTAAAATAAAAAAAAATAAATAAAAACCTAAACTAAACTAAATAATAATAAACCTAAATTAAATAAAAATAATACTTAAGATAAAAATATAATAAACCTAAAATAAAATAAAATAAAAACTAAATAAAAGCCTAAACTTAAAAAATAAACCTAAAAATAAAACCTGAACCTAAACTAAATATAGAGAAAAAATACATCAACCAAAAGAAAGGGAGTGATGTTACTCTTAAAAGTGGATGGTAAAGAATATGTATCTTTTTTTTTATAATCAATAATCTCTACAATATGAGATCCACTATCGGTAATAGTTAGACATAAATTCATTCTAGCCTTAATAATATTAAATAAAGAAAAGAATATTCAAACTCATAATTATGATTTTAACACTTGATAAATTAGAAAAAAATTATATAAAATGCTTTATTCTTGATTTATTATTGATAACTAGAAGTAGTTTACAATAAACTAGAAGTAATTCTTAAATAGTTGAGATAATATAATACTTTATTCTTTATTTTTTAGGTTTAGGTTTTATTTTTTATTTTTAGGTTTTGGTTTAGGTTTTTATTTTATTTTTTTAGGTTTAGGTTTTAGGTTTTTATTTTAGGTATTATTTTTTAGTTTCTTAAACCCTAAACCCTAAACCCTAAAATAAATAAACTAAACTAAATAAAAAAAATAAAACATAAATAAAAATTAAAAATAAAATAAACTAAAATAAATAAAAATAAACTAAATAAACCTAAACCTACCAATTTACATAATTTTAAAAAAAATCCTAAAGGCTAAAGCCTAAACCCTAAACTCAAAAACCTAAACCCCAATCCCTAAATCCTAAATCTAAAACCCTAAACCCTAAAGAAAAAAAATTACATAAAAAAAACCCTAAGCCTAAACCTTAAAACTAACCCGAAACCCTAAACCTACAATCCTAAACCCTAAACCTTAAACCCTAAAACCCTAACCCTAAACCCTAAACCCTAAACTCTAAACCTTAAACCCTAAACCCTAAAACCCTAAACCCTAAACCCTAAACCCTAAACCCAAAACCCAAACAAGAAACCCTAAAACCTATAACACTAAACCCTAAATCTTGAAGCTAAACCCTAAACCCTAAAAACATAAAAGCCTAAAAACCTAAACTTAAACTAAATGAACCCTAAAAATAAAAAAAATAAAAAAAATCTAAAACTAAATAAAAAAAATAAAATAAAATAAAATATAACCTTAACCTAAACTTAAAAATAAAATAAAATAAAAAATAAAAACTAAACTAAAATAAAATACACAAAAACCAAAACTAAACAAAAAAATAAAATAGTCCTAAAAATCAAAAACCTAAATAAAATAAAACCCAAACATAAAACAAAAATAAAAAAACCTAAAATAAAATAAAATAAAAACTAAGTAAAAAAGCTAAACTTAAAAAATAAATCAAAAAATAAAACCAAAAAACAAATAAAAAATAAAACCTAAACCCTAAACTTTAAAAAAATAAAAAACTAAAATAAACAAAAGAAAATAAACCTAAACCTAAACTAAAATAAACTAAACAAAATAAATAAAACCTAAACCTTAAACTAAATAAAATAAAATAAACTAAAAAAATAAAATCTAAAAATAAACCTAAAATAAAAATCTAAAATCTAAACCTAAAAAAATAAAATAAAAACCTAAACCTAAAAAATAAAATAAAAATAAAACTAAACTAAAAAATAAGCATAAACCTACACATAAACCAAAAAAATAAACTAAAATAAAAAACCTAAACTAAATTAAATAAAATTAAAATAAATAAACCAAACTAAATAAAAAAATAAACCTTAATAAAAACCTAAAATAAACTAAAATAAATAAAAAATAAACTAAATTAATTAATTAAACCTAAACCTACCAATTTACATAATTAAAAAGAATCCCAAAACCCTAAACCCTAAATTCTAAACTCTAAATCCTAAACCCTTAACCCTAAACCTTAAACCCTTAAACTAACCCTAAACCATAAACCTACAAACATAAACCTACAACCTACAACCCTAAACCCTAAACCCTAAACTCTAAACACTAACCCTAACCCTAAACCTTAAACCCTAAACCCAAATCCTTAAAACCCTAAACCTTAAACTCTAAGCTAACCCAAAACCTAAAACCCAAAACCCTAAAAACCCTAAACCCTAAAGCCTAAACCCTAAACCTTAAACCTAAACCTAATCAAACCACCCTAAACTCTAAAACCTAAAGCCTAAAGTAAAGACTAAACCCTAAACCCTAACCTAAACCCTAAACCATAAAACCATAAACCTTAAAACCCTAAACCTTAAACCCTACTAAACCATAACTAAAAAAACCCTAAAAAAACCTAAAAACCTAAACCTAATGAAATAAACCTATAAATAAAATAAATCAAAAAACCTAAACCTAAATAAAATAATAAAATATAATAAAATAAAAACTAAAACTAAAACTTAAACCTAAACCTAAAAATAAAATAAATAAAAACTTAAACTAAACTTAAAAATAAAATAAACCTAATAATAAAAAAACTAAATAAATAAAAATAAATTAAATCTAAAATAAAATAAAATAGAAACTAAATAAAAATCTAAACCTAAAAAATTAGCCAAAACATAATTAAAAAATAAAAACTAAACCCAAAACTAAAAATAAATAAAATAAAATAAACATAAACCTAAACTAAAATAAACTATACTAAAATAAATAAAACTTAAACCTAAACATAAAATAAACTAAACCTAAACCTAAACCTAAATAAATAAAATAAAATAAACTAAGAATAAACCTAACCATAAATAAAAAAAATAAAGCCTCAAAATAAACATATAATAAAAACCTAAAACCTAAACCTAAAAAACTAAAATAAAACATAAACCTAAACTTAATAATAAAAAATAAAACCTAAACCTAAATAATAAAATAAAATTAAAACTCAACTAAAAAATAAACTTAAACCTAGACCTAAACCTAAAAAATAAACTAAAATAAAAACCTAAACTAAAATAAATAAACCTAAATTAAATAAACTAAACTAAATAAAAACAAGAAATAATCCTAAACAAGAATAAAAAATAAAGTAAACTAAAATAAATAAAAAAATAAACTTAATATACTAGATAAACCTAAACCTAAAAGTTTTTTAAAAAAAAAACCTAAACCTTAAATCCTAAACCTTAAACCCTAAACCTTCAACCTTAAACCCTAAACACTAAACCCTAAACCCCAAAAAACTCTAAACCCTAAACCTAAAAGCATAAACATTAAAACCTTAAACCCTAAACCCTAAACCCTAAAACTTAAACCCTAAAATATAACCTAAACCTAAACCCTATACCCTAAACCCTAAACCTAAATCTAAAGAAACTAAATAAATTATAAAATAAACCTAAACCTAATCTAAAACCCTAAAAATGGGCAGAACCTTGATGGAAGGAATGTCATCGTCAACCAGGATCAGTCTAGATATGGCAGTGGAGGCAAAGGTGGAGGCAGCATTTATCACAGGGGTGGTGGGGGATCTGGAGGTGCTTGTGGATATAGTGGTGGTTGTCAGAGAAATGGTGGTTATGGTGGCGAGAGGAGTGACAAAGGTTACATCCAGTGTGGAAGGAAGAGATCAGGGATATGATGGTGGATCCCACTGCTCGAGAGACCAGGGTGGTTCTATGTAGAACTGGAGAAACTGAAGAATGTCCGATCCGATCGCTGCTTATGGAACTATGTCTTTACAGTAGAGACGGTTCTATTTATCCAAAGTTTTGGATTTGATCTATGCGTGCTCATTTTAGAATTATGTTGTTGCTTGTGTCTCAGAAAACATGGTGTGTTACTTTGTTGATGAAATCAAAAAGAAAAAATATTGAATCTGAATTTGTTCTCTATTAAAAAAACAAAAAACAAAAAACCCTAAACCTTAAACTAAAACCTGAACCTTAAACCTAAAACCTAAACCATAAATTCTAAAAACCCTAAACCTTAAACCCTAAACCCTAAACCCTAAACCCTATACCCTAAACCCTAAATCCTAAACACTAAACCCTAATCACTAAACCCTAAAACCTAAACCCTAAATAATAAACCCTAAACCCTAAACCCTAAACCCTAAATAAATAAAAAATAAACTAAATATACTAAATAAACTCAAAATATTTAAATCCTAAACCATAAACCTTAAACCCTAAACTTACACCCTAAAACCTAAACCCTAAACCCTAAACCTAAAGCATAAACCTAAAATAAACCTAAACCCTAAACCTAAACCTAAACTAAACCTAAACCCTAAACCCTAAACACCAAACCCTAAACCTAAACCTAAAGTAACTAAATAAATTGAAAAATAAACTTAAACTCTAAAACCTTATAAACCCAAACCTAAACCTAAACCTTATGAATGGGCGTAACTTTGATGAGAACATCACAACCAGTTCGGCCTAGATCTAGATGGAAAGGCGAGATGGCAATTATCATAGGGTGGTGGGGATTTAGAATGCTAGTGGATATGGAGGTGGTCGAGTAATGGTGGCTATGGAGGTGGGAGGAGCCAAAGTTACAATCGTGGTGGTGGCAAAATCGAGCTATGATGGTGGATATTGCTACCAAGAGGTGGTGGACTATGATGAGCAACCAAAGATTACCGATCCTATCCCGCAATGGAACTATGTCTTAATAGTAAAGATGGTTCTAGTTATCTAGAGTTTTTGGTTTGCTACTTATTTTTATTTACATCGACTTGTAGAAAAACTTGGTGTGTTACTTGGTTGATGAAATTGAAAAGAAGAAATGTTAATAATTTGTTCTCTACTAAAAAAAACCCTAAACCCTAAATTAAAAACCTTAAACCATAAAAAAGCTAAAAACCTAAACCCTAAACTAAATAAAACCTAAAAATAAAATAAAGAAATACCTAAACCAAAAAATAAACCAAAATAAAATAAAATAAAACTAAATAAAACCTAAACCTAAAAAAAAAATAAACCAAAAAATAAAAAACCTAAAAATATATAAGAAATAAAACTTAAGCCCTAAACTAAAAAAAAACTAAACCTAAAATAAAAATACAATAAACCTAAACCTAAACTAAAGTAAACTAAACTAAAATAAATAAAACCCAATCTAAACCTAAAATAAACTAAACCCTAATACTAAACTAAATAAAATAAAATAAACTAAAATAAACTTGTTCCTAAACTAAAAAAATAAAACTAAAATAAACCTAAAATAAAAAAATCTAAAACCTAAACAAAAATAAAATAAAATAAAAACCTAAACCTAAACCTAAAAATAAAAACTAAAACCTACACCAAAAAAGTAAAATAAAAATAAATCTAAACTAAAAAATAAGCTTAAACCTAAACTAACTTAAAAAAATTAAAATAAAACCTAAACTAAAATAATATAAAGTAAAAAAAATAAAAATAAAATAAACCTAAGTAAAAAATAAAAAAATAAACTAAAATAAATAATAAATAAACTAAATAAACCTAAACCAATAATTAATTTTAAAAAATAAATAAATAAATAAAATAAATAAAAAAAAAAATATAAAAAGCACTAACCCTAAACCCAAACCCTAAAACTAACCCTAAACCCTAAACAGTAAACCTATAACACTAAACCCTAAACCTACAACCAACCCTAAACCTAAACCCAAAACCCTAAACCCTTAACCCTAAACCTAAGCCATAAACCTTAAAACCCTAAACCTAAAACCTTAAACCCTAAAACCAACAACCATGAACCCTAAATCCAAAACCCTAAAACCTAAAAACCTAAACCTAAACTAAATAAAACCTAAAAATAAAAAAATAAAAAAACCTAAAACTAACTAAAATAAAAAAATAAAAATAAAATAAAAAACATATACTAAGACCTAAATTTATACCCAAACATAAAATAAAAAAATAAAAATAAAAATAAACTAAATAAGACAAATAATAATATAAACTAAACTAAAATATAAAATAAACCTAAAATAAAAAACCAAAAATAAAATAAACCCAAACATAAAATAAAATAAAATAACCTTAAAATAAAATAAAATAAAAATGAAATAAAAACCTAAAGCTTAAAAATAAATTGAAAAATAATCCTAAAAATAAAACCAAAAAAAATAAATAAATAATCTAAATCCTAAACCTAAAAAAACCTAAACCTAAAAAATAAACAAAATAAAATAAACCAAAAAACCTAAACTAAAATAAACTAAACTAAAATAAATAAAACCTAAACTTAAACATAAAATAAACTAAACCTAAACCTAAAATAAACAAAATAAAATAAACCAAAAACCTAAACTAAAATAAACTAAACTAAAATAAATAAACCTAAACTTAAACCTAAAATAAACTAAATGTAAACCCTAAACCAAATAAAATAACCTAAACTAAAATCCTAAACCTAAAATAAAAAAATAAAACATAGAAATAAACTAAAAAAAAACCCAAACCTAAACCTAAAATAAAATAAACACCTAAACCTAAAAAAAAAGAAAAATAAACCTAAACCTAAAAATAAATAAAAATAAAACTAAAATAAAAAAACAAACCTAAACCTAAACCTAAAAAATAAACTAAAATAAATAAACATAAAAAAAGAAAATAAACTAAACTAAATAAAAAATAAACCTAAATAAAAATAAAAAAGTAAAATAAACAAAGAAAATAGAAAATAAACTAGATAAACTAAACCTAAACTTAATTTTACTTTAAAAAAAAACCCTAAAACCTAAAAAATGCTAAACCCTAAATAAACCTAAATCCTAAACCCTAAACGCTAAACACAAAACTAAAACCTAAACCCTAAACCTAAACCTAAACCCTAAACCTAAACTAAATAAACCCTAAAACCCTAAACTAAACCAAAAATAAACCCTAAAATCCTAAACCTAAACTCTAAATAACCCTAAACCATAACAAACCCTAAACCTAAACCCTAATGCTAAACACTAAACAAAAACCCTAAACTAATAATAAATAAAAAACCTAAACTTGACCTAAACCTAAACCTTAAACCCTAAAACTAAACCCTAAAACTAAACCCTAAACCTAAACACTAAACCTAAACCCTAAATAAATAAAACTAAACCCTAAACCCTAAACTACTAACCTAAACCTAAAACCCTAAATAAACCCTAAAACCTAAACCCTATAAACCCTAAACCCTAAACCTAAAACCTAAACCTAAAACCCTAAACCATAACCTAAACCCTAAAACCTAAACCCTAAACCTAAATAATAAACTAAAATAAATAAAACTAAATAAACCTAAAATAATTAACCTAAACCCTAAACTAAAAAAAATAACATAAATTAAAAATAAACCTAAACCTAAACTAAAATAAACCTAAAAATAAACTAAAATAAAATCTAAACCTAACTAAAAAAAAAATAAAAATAAAACCTAAA
The DNA here is from genome assembly GCA_021442155.1 of Cymbidium sinense. NCBI lineage: Eukaryota > Viridiplantae > Streptophyta > Magnoliopsida > Asparagales > Orchidaceae > Cymbidium > Cymbidium sinense. The sequence continues at coordinate 328,696,742 of CM038214.1, read as the reverse complement.
CCTAAAAATAAAAAGAAACCTAAATCTAAACTAAAAAATAAAACCTAAAATAAACCGAAAATAAAATAAAGCCTAAATAAAAAAATAAATAAAAACCTAAACCTAAAAATAAAAGAAAACCTAAACCTAAAAAACTAAACTAAAATAAACATAAAAAACTAAAATAAAAGAAACTAAAATAAAATAACCTAAACTAAAATAAATATACTAAACTCAATAAAAAAATAAAAAAATAAACCTAAATAAAACAAATAATAAAATAAACTAAAATAAATAAAAATAAATTTAATAAAGTAAATAAACTTAAACCTAAAAAAACTAAACCATAAATAAGCTAAACCTAAAAATATAAACCCTAAAAAATAAACTAACCCTAACCCTAACCCTAAACTCTAAACTAAGCTAAACACCTAAACCTAAACCCTAAAATAAACCCTAAACTAAATAAATAACCCTAAATATTCAAACCTAAAACTAAACTAAATAAAACCCTAAAAACTAAACTAAAACTAAACTAAAAAAAAACAAATAAAAAAAAAAACTAAACCCTAAAACTAAACCCTAAACAATCCCTAACTAATAAAAGCACAAACCTAAAACCTAATAAAATAAAACTAAACCCTAAAACTAAACCTAAACCCTAAACCCTAAACCCTAAACTATAAACCTAAACCCTAAACCCTAAAACCTAAACCCTAAACCTAATAAAATAAACTAAACCTAAACCTAAACCCTAAACCCAAATAATAAACCTAAACCTAAAGTTACTAAATAAATTAAAAATAAACCTAAAACCTAAACCTAAACAAACATAAACCTAAACCTAAAATAAAACTAAAAACATCAAAAGCTCTAGATCTATGGACTAAATGGCATTTATAATAATAAAATGGGGAAGGTGCTAGTGGATATGAGGTGGTGGTCAATAAACCTAAAAAAAAACCTAAAAAGGAAATAAAGATATGATAAACTAAGAAATTACAAATAAATCAATTTGATTTATTAAAGTCTTAAAGAATAGTTTTCTAGGGTTTTGATTTGCTCTTGTGCTCATTATCTATGTTACCTCTGTGTTTGAGAAAACATACTATGAAATCAAAAGAACAAATGGTGAAATAGTTAAAAAAAAAAACCAAAATTATAAACCCTAAACTAAAACTAACCTTAACCTAAAACCTAAACCTAAACCCTAAAACCCTAAACCCAAAACCATAAAATGTAAACCCTAAAACCCTAAACCTAATCCCTAAACATAAACCTAAACTAAACCCTAAATCATAAACTAAACCCTAAACCTAAATCATAAACCCCAAACCTAAACCCTAAACTAACCCTAAATAAAAAACCTAAACCTAAACTAAATAGATCCTAAAAATAAAATAAAAAAATAAAACCTAAAATAAAATAAAATATAAACTAAAACTTAAACCTAAAATAAAATAAAATAATAAATAAAATAAACTAAAATAAAATAAATAAAACCTAAACTAAAAAATAAAAACCTAAATAAAATAAAATTAAACCTAAAATATAAATAAAATAAATAAAAAAAAAATAAAAGAAACTAAATAAAAACCTAAACCTAAAAAATAAACTAAATAAACCTAAAATAAATAAAAAAATAAAACATAAACCTAAACAATAAAAAAACCTAAACCTAAAATAAAATAAATTAAACCTAAACCTAAACTAAAATAAACTAAAATAAAATAAATTAAACCTAAACCTAAACCTAAATAAACTAAACTAAACCTAAACCTAAATAAAATAAAATAAAATAAAAAATAAAATAAACTAAACTAACTAAAAAAATAAACCTAAAATAAACATAAAATAAAAAAACCTAAACTTAAACCTAAAAAAAATAAAATAAAAAACCTAACCTAAACTAAAATAAAATAAAACAAACCTAAAAAAATAAAATAAAATAACAAAACAAAAAAATAAACCTAAAAAACTAAACCTAAACCTAAAAAAAGTAATCAAAATTAAAACCTAAAGTAAATAAATAAACCAAAAATAAATAAGCTAAATAAATAAAAATAAAAATAAACCTAAATAAAAATAAAAAAGTAAAATAAACTAAAATAAATAAAAAAATAAACTAAATAAACCTAAACCCATTAACTAACTATATAAAAACCTAAAAACTACTCATCCTAAGAGCTTAATGAAGATGGTCCAAAATCAAAACCTAAAACTAGAAAACTCTAAACCTAAAGTTTATCCCTAAACCATAACCTCTAAATAAAATTCTATAAAACAAAAAAAAAAAATACTAAACCTAAACCCTAAACCTAAACTATAACCCTAAACCTAAACCATAAAACCCAAAAACCTAAACCCTAAACTTAATTTTAAAAAAACCCTAACCCTAAACTATTAACCATAAAACTAATTCTAAGCACTAAACTTACAACCCTAAACCGTAAGACCTAAACCTTAAAACCCTAAACCTTAAACCCTAAACCCTAAACCTTAAAACCCTAAACCCTAAACCCTAAATCCTAAACCCTAAATCCTAAAACCTAAACCTTAAAAAACCCTAAACCCTAAACACTAAACCCTAAATCCTAAAAAACCTAAAACCTAAAACCTAAACCTAAACTAAATAAACCTAAAATAAAATAATAATAAACCTAAACCTAAATAAATTAAAAATAAAATAAAATAAAAAAACCTAAACTAAACTAAAAACCTAAAATAAAATAAATAAAATAAAAAATAAAACTAAACTAAAATAAAATAAATAAAACCTAAATTAAACTAAAAAAATAAAATAAAATAAACCTAAATAAAACCAAATAAACTAAAACTAAATGTAAATAAAAATAAAATAAACCTAAAAATAAAATAAAATAAAACTAAATAACTAAATAAAATAAACCTAATAAAATAATAAATAAACCTAAACCCTAAACTAAAAAAAATCTAAAAAAAATAAAATAAAATAAACCTAAACCTAAACTAAAATAAAATAAACTAAAATAAATAAAATAAACCTAAAATAAATAAACCTAAAACCCTAAACTAAATAAAATAAATAAAACTTAAAATAAATAAAATAAAAAGCTAAAACCTAAACCTAAAAAAATAAAATAAAAACCAAAACCTAAACCTAAAAATAAAATAAAACTAAAACTAAACTAAAAAATAAGCATAAACTAAAACCTAAACCTAAAAAAATACAAAAATAAAAATCCTAAACTAAAAAATTAAACCTAAAATAAAAAAACTAAACTAAATAAAAATAAAAATTAAACCTAAATAAAAATAAAAAATAAAATAAACTAAAATAAATAATAAATAAACTAAATAAATTAAATAAACAAAAACCTGTCGATTTATTTCATTTTCTTTTAAAAAAAACCCTAAATCTTAAACTATAAACCCTAATCCCTAAACCTACAACCTTAAACCCTAAACCCTAAACCATAAACTAACCATAAACTCAAAACCCAAAACCCTAAACCCTAAACCCTAACTTAAACCCTAAACCCTAAATCCTAAACTAACCCTAAACCCTAAACCCTAAACCCTAAAAACCAAAAAACCAAAAAACCTAAACCTGGCAAGAACATTATCATCAACAGCTTGGCCTAGATCTCAAAGGAGGAAGAGGTGGCTACTATCAAATGGTGGTGGGGATCGAGGGTGCTGTGGAAGGTGGTCACATGGTGGTTGGAGGTGGAGGAGCAATAAAGGTTACAACCATGGTGGTGTTGGAGGGAGAGATCGAAGATATGATGGCGGATCATGCTACTTGAGAGGTGAGGGATGGTGATGGGAACTAGAGAAACTAAAGATATCCGACCGCTATGGAACTATGTACAAGTAGAGATTATACTTATCTAGAGTTTTGATTTGCTCTATGGGTGCTCATTTTATCTATGTCATGTGTGACCTAGAAAACTTGGGGTGCAACTTGTTAATGATAAGAAATATTGAATATAAATTTGTTCTCTATTAATAAAAATCTTAAACTCTAAACCCTAAACCCTAAACCATAAACTAAAACTTAAACCCTAAACCTAAAACCTAAACCCTAAACCCTAAACCCTAAACCCTAAAATCCTTAAACCCTAAACCCTAAACCCTAAACTTTAAACCCTAAAACCCTAAACCCTAAACCCTAAACCCTAAACTATAAACCCTAAAACCTATAACACTAAACCCTAAAACATATAGCCCTAAACCCTAAACCTAAACCCCAAAACCCTAAACCCTAAAACTTAAACTAACCTAAAACCCAAACCCAAACCCTAACCCCAACCCTAATCCATAAACCCTAAATCTAATAAGATGTCAGAGTAGATCTAAAGAATGACCTAAACCTAACATAGTTATGTATAAAGAAAATGTCTTCAAGAGACTTTCCTTGACTTAGAGTTTGAATACCCTAAACCTTAACCCTAAATCATATTATGATACCATATATTGTAGTATAATGTAGCATCAAATATTTGAGCATGTAGTGATGTTTTTTTTTGATGTTATAAGACGTTTTGAAATGTTTTAGTAATATGGTATGCTATAGTCTATATTATAAATCATAAAAATATTGATTTAATAAATCGGATGATGAAATTTATTAAATTTGAAGTAATTAGGTTGTAGTAAAGGTGCTATGCCACTTGTCTAAAAAAGTAAGATTTTATGTTCAAAATAAATATTATATGTTGTAGCATAGATAACATCATATATCATAATATATTTTGTACATTTTAAATTTTTTTAGTATTTTACAATCATGCAGCCTACACTAGCATTATTTATAAAAATGTTGATTTAGACTTTAAAATGGTGGAATTTGAAAAATTCATAATAATATCATGGCATCATAATATATCATTTTAATTTAAAATATGTAAGTGATACAACTAAAATATATATTTTTTATTATTTAGACCAATTTTATGATTTTTTATCTTAAGCAATCCCTATGATGTGATATGCAATATAATATAATATAAGTTATAGTGTATTATAATATAGGATGCCATAACATAGTGCATCATGCATTATAAAACTATTGTGTATTAGTACTTTTGTTTAGCATATTTTAGTTTGTTATAGTATGATGTAGTAGAGTTTGTATAATTCATAAAAATACTAATTTATAGTCGAGATGATGGGATTTGGCCAAATTTAAGGTAAGCTTTAGGGAACATCATTGGGTGTGCTATGGTCATTTAATAAAAAAAAGAATGGAATTTTGCATCCAAAATAAATGTTCATTTTTCAACCAAATTTTATAAATTTTTTGCTAAAGTGATTCATTTTAAGTGTAATGTAAGATAATATATTATATGAAAGCATATTAAAATATAATGTACATAATAATAAAACTCACATATATATATGAATGTGGTGGTGTTACTAAATGTTATTGTACATTTTAGTATGTTTTACTTTTGTTATAATACATTAAGACAAAACTCAAAAAATGTTAATTTGAAGGTTGAGATGGAAGAATTTGGCCAAATTAATGGCACACACCAAGAAGCAACAAAATTATGCTATTTTGTACCATTTCTAATAGAAAAATAATAATTTTACATCCAAAATGAACATTATTCATATTTTGAGAAAATTTCATTATGTGTTCCTTTTAAGTGATTCTAATGAGGTGTAATGTTAGACAATATATTATATTATAGCAAATTATAATATAACATCATATTTTATAATATAATATAGTGTTAATTCACACTATAATATGTTTAGCATGATATTGTATAATTAGTTTGAGCTTGCACCATCACAAATCATAAAATGTTGATTACAATGTTAAGATGATGTAATTTGAATGAATACATTGGGCTTTTAGTTGAAGTATTAAAGGTGTGCATAAGAGAAGAAATAAGATTTGATGAGAATTCCATGTCAAGGACATGGAGGGAGATCCTAGGGGATCACACATGCATTGGACATGACATATGAGGGTCTATGTCAAGGGTATAAGAACAAAATCTTGGGATAAGGTTTGAATTTGATTTAAATATATGATTTATGGAAAGAAGATCCATTGGGATAAGAATCTATAATCCACCAAGGATTAAGATTGAATCAATTTAATTTGTTTATTTTAAGATTTGGAGGCATATCCGCTAGAGATATGGGCTCGAGTCCATGGGATCAATATATGAACCTTCCACTAGGGAAGTTTGTGTATCCACTATGGAGAGATTTGAGTTTGATTTCATAGATTTTTTGGGGATGTATCCATTGGGATAAGTTTGGTTGGATTTCTTTGATTTAGACTCTACTGGGGGAGTTTAATTGACTCCACTAAAGAGGTTGGTTTTGAATTTGAATTATTTACTTAACTAGTTTATACATGATTTAGGGCTCCACTGGGGAGAAGGGTGTGATTTAAATCCACTAGGGAAAATCAGATTGGGTTTAATTTAATTTGAGTTAATGTATGGACCCTGTCAGTGTGCGATGGACCCACTAAGAAGGGGCTATATCAACCTTGACTTACCTTAGGTTTACAAATCGAAAGGGATAGTCTACTGGTTGTGGGGTAGAGCTAGCCAACCTAAGGGGTTACCTTTCAGTGTACAATGACTATGCTAAGAAGAAGGCTTAGCAGACTTACATCTTCCAAAGTGAGGAACAACCATTGGGGTGACCTGTTGGATGCACAATAAATCAAACCTGACCTAGGGCGACTACTGAGTGAATGTCACTGGGGACTTATGTCAACTTAAAAGAAGTCAAGATTAATTTTATCTTTATTTTATGTGATTTGATATGGTTTGTTTGGTTTAGTTTGATTTTGAATTGAGGGCATATCCGCTAGGGATGTGAGCTATATCAAACTTGTCGGTGTTTGATAGATTTAATTTATGGACCATGTCGGTGTACAATGGACCCACGAGAAGGGGCTATATCAAACTTGTCCTATCTGATTTACAAATCCAAAGGGATAGTCTACTTGTGTGAGCTAGCCAACCTAAGGGGTTACCTTAGTGCAATAGTTGTGCTAGGAGGAAGGCATAGCAACTTACATCTTCTAAAGGGAACAATCAAGACATGTTGGTAACACAAATCAAACCGACTTTGGGAACTCGAAAGTGAATGTCGGGAGACTTATATCAACTCAAGAGTAGCAAGAATTCTTATAGAGTTTTGTTAACACTACTAAAGATAGGATGCTTGGGAAAAGGTACCGGGGTATCCTCCTAATCAGTGAATATATATATATATATATATATATATATATATATATATATATATATATATATTTATATATATATATATATATATATATATGATGGACCTTACATGAGAAAAGGGGCTATCATTGACCTATATCGATTAGACTAAGGGAGAATTTGCACATCCATGGGATGAATTCTCAACCATAAGGGTGGTTACTAAAAGGGAATCAACATAGTAACCTGTGTAGTGTCTAAATGGGTCATAAAGGATATGATCCAAATATAATGCCCACGAGGTGTTTCTAGTAGCATTATCTTGAGCCCTAAAAAAAGAAAACCTATAGGTGGAAAACTCAAGGAGAAATCATAACAGACTGACATCTATCATGAGTGGTGTATCCTAAGGTGTGAGAACCAACCAACCTAAGGTGTATCCAAGAATGAGTGGTGTATCCATCATAGTGAGAAGAACCAAACCTAAGGTGCTCGCGATGTGTAATGATCAATCTGAAAGAAAGCATGTAGGCTTACAACTTTCCAAGCGAATTGATCATCGATAGTCATCATCGATGGGATGCTATCCGACCTAGAGCACTATGCGGGAGCTGAGGAAGGATTGGACCAGACTTGAAGGAATCAAGAGGGAAGGAGCTGCTAGGGGACTTATCCTAAACCTCAAATATAATTGACCTAGTTAGTGCACGAAGGCTAATCCAAGAAGAAAATGTAGCAGACTCACATCCTTCTAAATGAAGCCAACATGAGGTAGCTTACTTGCCACACAGTAAGGCCTACCAAACTAACAAGGTGCTCATCGATGTTCAATGGCCAAGTAAGGAAGGAAAGTGTACCATACTTACATCCTCCAAAGCAAGAAGACAACTAGGGTGACACACTAGTAGTGTAGACGCCACACAGAAGCAATGTGTGAGTGCCATTGGGGTGTTATCTCAACTCGAGTCGAGATAAAAGATATGTGTTTTTTTATATGTTTGTAGTTTATGTTTGTGTTATGTGATGAAGGATATGGTCGTTCCTTATACCTACCCTAAACACATCGTAGATTCTAAAATAAGAATACTTTCAACATGGAAGAGATTGAATTCAAAATGAAATTTTCATTGATGATAATTATTTTCAAACATGATTTATAATATTTCTTTAATAAGTAGAGCCCATTGATTGGCATTGGGTGCTCTCCCCATGATTAATAAGTCGATAAGATCTTCTTGGTACCTTCTCTATAAAAGGGCCTTCCCAAGTGGGTTCAAACATGCCTCCCATTTTATGAAGCAACAATTGGTCTCCTTAGAACTAAAATAAGCTCCTACTTGAAAGCTCTAGGATGGACAACTATTGTGAGCTTGAATTAGTTTAGCTTTATACAACTTGAAGTTTTGGCATGTCCGCTGATGTATCTTCTCCAAACCTAAGAGCACTTCTAACCGTAACTTTGCGTTCTACTCTATGATGGTCTTGCTACCCACAGCTATCCTTAGTGATGGGAGTTGGACGTCTAATGGTAGAATGGCTTCAGACCCATACACTAAGGAGAAAGGAGTAGACTAAGTTGGAGTTCTATATGTGGTGGTAGGCCCACAAGGCTTCAACTAATACTCATGCCAATCGCTTGTTATTATCGAGTGTCTTCTTCAGTATTTGGATGAGAGCTTTATTGAAGGCTTTTGCTAAGCTGTTTGCCCTTAGGTAGTTGATGGTGGAATATCTCCAATCTATGTTGTGTTTTCGGGAAAAGTTGTTGATCTCAGTGCTCTTGAATGTAGGATCATTATCCGAACCTATATATAATATAGTTCCTAAAACACTAGAGCACATGCTGAGTTGTGACCTCTCTGAGTGGAATCACTTTCGCCCATTTGGAAAAGTAGTCAATAGCCTAAGATGAATGACCCTAGAAGAAGGAGGATCAATCAACCAACTATGTCGGTACCCCAACACTCGAATAGTCTTGAGGCCAATGTAAGATGTACAATGTTGGGTGGTTGGTGTAGCACTACACTATGTATTTGACATTGGTGGCATCGCCTAGCTGTATCCATGCAATCTTTGATCATCGATGGCCAATAGTATCTTAGTCTCTTGATCTTGGCTTTCATATTCACACTAGATTGGTTGCCTTCACATAATCCTAAGTGTACCTCGGTAATGATCTTATGCGCTTTGTGCCTGTCTAAACAACATAACCACATATGATGAAAAGACCATCGATACAAGACACCATCCACAAGAGCATTAGAAAGTGCTCTCTGCTTCATCTGATAGGCTTGGGACTTCTCTTGAGATAGTTTGCCTTCATTTAGGTAATCCATGAATGGTTGTCTCTAATCAAACTCCTCATCCTTCTTGGCAATGGAAACCTCCCCTTTAAGAGAGTACTATTTGAAGAGTTCAATATCAATAAGGGATAATACTTGTCTATTTTGGACCTTTATTGACATGGACTCATCCTATGGACATGCCAACTACTTGGCAAGCTTCACTAAAGCATACACTACAATGTTCTCTCCTCGAGGAATCTTATAAATAGTAACCTCTAGGATTTGGGCGAATAACTCCATTGTGTACTTATGGTAGTGATGGAGCTCAGGCTTTATAACCTTATAGGACCCTGCAATTTGGTTGATAACTAGATGAGAATCCCTAAAGATGTTGATGTTCTAGATGCTTAGAGTAATGGCTAACTACAGATCGATAATCAAAGCCACATATTCAGCTTTATTGTTGGTGCAAGGATTGGACAAATGATATGAAAATCTCATCATATTGTGGTCTAAATTTAAGAGAACTATTCCAACCCCTGCATTTCTTGGAATAGTAGATTATAGTTCTTTTCCTTTTTGAGAGGAAGCTGCACCATCAAAGTACATCTACCAAATGATGAATGCTAGAATTCCATAAGTTCAAGATTTATTCATCGGGGAGATCATCACTAAGCAGAGAGTCAACAGGAATTGGGTGTGCTATTAAGAAGTCTGCTAGTGCTTGTCTTTTCACAGAGAGGGGTACAAACATAATGTCAAATTGTAATAGGATCATGGACCATCGTGCAACCGTCCTGATAGCTTCGATTGTGTCATGAGATATCTTGGATTGATCCTAGAGATTAAGTTCACCTTATGAGGAAGCATGTAGTGCTAGCTTTTGGGATAGATTAAAGCTAGGCAATGCTTCTCAATGAGTGGATATTTAGCCTCGAGGGATTTGATGATTGAGGTTGTAGAGTGCATTTTCTTCCCTTCATCATTGGCTTGGCAAACAAAGCACCAAGTGAGTCATCTAATGCAACAATGTAAAGTATGAGCAGCTTGCCCAGGATAAGGGCTGCTAGAACTAGTGGCATCATCAGGTAATGCTTGATGTCATCAAAGGCATTCTCACATTTATCATCCCACTTGAACTTTGCATCCTTTTTAACAAGTGCTGAGAATGGCTGACATCTTCCCGATAGGTTGGATATAATTATCTTAGATAACCCCCTAGAATGATGAGTTGAGTTAAAACTTTTAGGGTGGCATTTCTAATATCGCATTAATCTTCTCCAGATCAATTTCGATTCCTTGGTGTTAGACAACAAACCCAAGGAATTTTCCTAAAGCTACTCCGAATGCACACTTCAAATGGTTCATTTTGAGGATAAATTATCTTAACTATTTGAAAGCTACCCTCAAGTCAAAGAGATGATATTCATTTTCTCTATTTTTGACCACAAGATCATTGACATAGCACTTGATTTGATGATTAATGAGTTCATCAAAGATTCAAATCATAGCCTGCTGGTATGTACCATCGACATTTTTAAGGTTGAAAGTCATGACCTTATAGTAATAGATTCTGATCAGGGTTCTAAAAGTAGTGTTTCTTTCTTCTTCAAGGGCCATCTTTAATTGGTTATATCAAGATGAGCCATCCATGAAAGAGAAGACTGCATGAGATGAGGCAATGTCCACCATTAACTCTGAGATTGGTAGCAGAAATTCATCTTTTGGACATGCCTTATTTAAATCCCTAAAATGCATATATGTGAATTTGGACCATTCTTTTCTTAACTAGGATGACGCTACAAGGTAGGTATTTTTCTTCTTGGATGATGCCAACATCAATCAGTTTCTTGACTTTATAAATGACCTATTGTTCTATGTCTAATCGCATGCATCAAAAAGCTTGCCTGATAGGGTTAGTAGTAGGCTCTAGGTTTATGGACCCCACATTAGAGCCAATTAGGCATCTCTTCATAACTCCATGCAAAGTAGTCTTTAAACTTAGTCAATAGCCTAACTAAGTCATTGGCTTCAATTTCATTAAACAAAGAACTGATGTATGTTGGGTGTAGATCTTCTGTAGTTCTTAAGTTGATTTCCTTGAGCTCGTCGATGATTGACGTGATCTCTTCTTCGAACTCTAGAGGTGCATCTTTGACTTCAAAATCATCTGGATCATCTGAAGTTTCTAAGCACAGCTCCTCATATGAGTTAATATGATTTGAAAAGAACCTATCAAATTCCAACTGATTGGTGATGACTAAGTAGTAATCATCATCATCGATTGGACCCACTATACTGAATCCTTATCTCAGACTTAATTGAGACCTTTTTCATTTTTTTCTTCCATATTCTTTCGATGTAGTCCTTGCTTTCAAGTCTTCTTCACACCTATGGATGACTTATCATCCTTAACTACCAAACCCTTAACTTTTGAGAGGAAAGTGGAGTTAGAGAGGTTCTCAACCGATACCTAATTATTTAACATATACACTTGGATACACTTATGCTTTGCTTTGAGGTCTTCATTACTATCTAGCTCAAGTGTCACCTCCAAGGGAATCTACTCGAAGAAATGGCTAGTGTGCTAACTATATAAGACTCATCCTATGAACTAGATTCAGGATAAAGTGGTGTACTCTGGTAACTGGACATATCTTCTATTTGGTGATCAAAAGAGGTTTTCCACCCTAGGACTACCTCAACTAGCCTCTTCCTCCGCTGGAAGTTAGGTCATCCTACCCTATGTTCGAATGGGGTAACAAATTTTGGGTGGAATCTAATGTCAGGCTCCACTTCCTTCTCCAAGTCAATTTCCTCTCCCTTGTATTTTCTTTTTCATTTTCTCTTCTATTTTCTTTTTTCCTTTTCACTTTCTTTTTCTTTTTCTTTTTGTTTTTCTTTTATTTTTAAACTTTGGCCAAGTTCCTGAGAATAGACTTGTTGATTTTGAGGGAGGTAGTGTCGCATCATCATATATGCCACCTCATGAACTATAAATTGCTTGAGATCTCGTTTGACACAGTAGACGATCCCACCTCTCACGAACTTCATACACTAATGTAGAGAGGATAGAACTATGTTGTTCTCATGTATCCATGGTCTACCAAGCAAAGGGTTGAAAGATGTATATGACTCTATAATGTGAAACTTGGCTTCGGTCTTCCAATCATCTATCTCTAAGAAACACTATGGAGCCTAAGGCCTGTTGACCTTACTTCGGAGTGCGAAAACAATCTTCCCATCTTAGACTTAGGAGTCTTCTAGACACTAAGACTTCCCTAGTCATAAGACACTTCTAACAATTAGGTAAACACTTAACCTAAGCCTAAAGACTTATAAGGGTTAACCATAGGATTAGGTTATGCTTTTGGGATTAGAATAATCGACCTACCCTACATCCCAAATCCAATCCATGTTCACCTTCTCAAACCAAACCTCAAGTTCAATTCAAACATCAAATCCAAATCCAAATCCAAGACAAAATTCCAAAACCAAATGATTGAAGATGATAAAATCCAACTTGAAACCCTTCCTATGCCAAATGACTTCCTATGGACTTAGCAAATCCAAAATCACTAATTTTCTCATAATCAATTTATATCTTCAATCATCTTCCTAAATATAAATCAAATCTACATTCAAATGATCAAAACTAAATCAAACTAAATCAAATTAAATCAAAACCCTTCAAGACATATGACCTATCCATGGACTTAGCATCTTAATCCAAATCAAGTCAAACTCAATTGATTTTCTCATGTCAATCATATTTTCAATCATCTTCAAAAAATTTAAATGAAATATACATTTAAATCAACAAAACTAAATCAAACCAAATACAAACCTAAGCCACATGACCAACTCCATGGACTTAAATTCTTCATTCCAAAATCCAAATTCAATTGATTTTCCCATCAATTAATCAATGCCTTCAATCATATTCACAAATATAAATGAAATCTATAATCATCAAGCTAAACCAAAATCCACCCAAGTCAAACCCAACAACCCTGATTTGAAATGTTCAAATGAACCAAAACCCATTTGAACCCAAGCCAAATTCAATTGAATTCAACCAAACCCATCAAAACCTCATCATGATTGTTGATCACAAAGGTTGATCAATTATCACAAATTAGTCAAACATCAACTTGGTCATTTGACCTAGTCAACCCATTAACCCATATGAACCCAAACTAGCCAAATTAAACCAAAGACAAATCTTGAAACCAATGATTCATACCAAATCAAAATTAATATTTGAATACTTGACCTTCAATTGAGTCAAGCCAAACCCTTGGCCCTCTTAAAAGTTGACCCAAATTTAAAAGGCCAAATTGGGTCAAAAAATATAAAACCAAATTGAAAATAAATGGCTCAAGTTCATTCCAAATTGATTGTTGAACTTGACCAAAGCAATGATTGGACCCAATTGAAATTGACCAACAACTTAGCCCAAAGTGGCCTAAAGGTTCAAGTTGACCTAAATAAAAACCAAATCCAAATTAATTGAAACCAAAGCCTACAATAATGTTCAATTGGTCAACTAAACCCAAACCAACACCAACCCAAGCCAATTTTAAATTTGTCAAATTATCATTTAACCCATTTGACCCAAATGAATTCATGAGCCAAAATCAAATCTAAGCCAAACTAAACCAAACCAATTGAACCAAAATAACCCAAATAATCATATGAACTTGACCCAACCCTTGCTGTGACCCAATTTGACTAATTGGTCAACTTGACCCAACCTAACCCAATTTGACCTAAATGAGTCTAATTGAGCCAAACCTAACCAAATCAACTCCAATTGACTTGAAATTTGTACTTTTTGGCTCATTTAAAATCTTCCAAATCAAATCCAATGCCAAATGTTCATTCTACCCTTAGGTCAAGGGCATCACATGAGACAAATCACCCATGTAAGTGGTCATTTCTATTCTTTGGGCACTTAGTTTCTCTCAATGGTCCACCTAAGAACAAGACACAACCCAAAGGGTCACATGACCCATGGGAGGTGAAATCACCTCACCTCCCCATTGAGCATTTGAAACCCATGATACCCATGATTCTTCTATGGCAACCACCTCCACACCTTCAACCAACCAAGCTGAGCCAACTCACCTCCTCCCTACCACCCACGACTCCCTGAGATTGTCGAACGGCCACTAGAAGCCAAACCTAATCCCACCATTCCATCAAGATGAAGGGGGGTATACACCCTCTCATTTTCACTCAAGCACATGCAAAAATCATTTCTTAGAGCCTTAGGCACCCAAGACGAGCCGCTAGAGCCATTCCCTAAGCTTCAAAGCTCGCTGATAAAAATGCCATTCCCATCCCTCTCTAACTTCCCCATTTCTCCATCAAAATCAAATTAAATTTGCACACACCTTCCGTAGGCCTCATCGAGAAAGAATGAATCTTCTCCCAAACTTCCGAGCATTAGATCAAGTTTGAGCTCCAAATCATCAGCTCATGGCCTTGATCAAAGTTGAGCTCTAAATCATCAGCTCATGGCCTTTTGAGCGAAAATCAATGAATTGATCAAATTGCTACTCAACAGGGCTTCATCTCCACTAGATAAAACTTCATTAATAGTTTGAGCTACAAGTCATGAGCTTCAACGAGGTATACTTCCAAAATTGATCCTTAGGTAAGAATGGGTTGGAACTTTTGAAGAAAACTTGCATCTCGTGATTTTGATGTGGATCCCTCCAATCGATGTTGTGAAGGTGTGGGATCCTTTTGGAGTTGATCTGAGCTCAGGTAAGCTTGGATCAAGTGAGCAATGGTGGACAAACTCCATTCTCCCTCACTCGCGTGATGTTAGCTCACGCATTGTCCATTCCATGTGATCGAAATGGACGGACATGATTAGATCCGCTAGATCGATCTGATTTAATCCTATTAAGCTGTGGGATTAATCATACCCATCCGATCTTGGTTGATTGGAAAGTGCATTTGCTCGCCATGTAGGCCGAAGCAGATAAGTTTTAATAGCCAATCACAACACCAAGTGGAAAGCACATGTGCCTATGGCATCAATAGATTAGGCTTTAATTAGGCTTAATTAATCATTTTTAATGGGTGAAACTTCTAAAAATTATAAAAAATCATAGAGAAATAAAAAATGCAAATAAATACTCATTTTAAAGGTATTTCAGAGGAGAATTAATTAAACATGATCTTAACTATATTTGAATAGTACTTAAGGTTTAATTAAAGTTTAATTATAAAATTAATTAGCTTAATTACTTAATTACTTAAGCAATTAATCCCAAATTTTGTGGGTTAATTTAATGGGATGACCTATGCCTCCCATGATTTTCTTGGGATTTATTACTCACTTAATTAGAAAAATTGAAAAATTAAACCTTAACTACTCTTTTAAGTTAATTAATGATTAATTAATCTCATGAACAGTAATAAATTGGTTAATTAAGTTTTATAATCATTGTTCAATAGTAAGTGAACTAAGGAATAGTTGGGACCCCTTTCAAGGTTCATTTCACCCTTTTCTTAAAATGAAATTAATTAAGATTTAACTAATTAATTAAATCACTTAATCAAATTGAAATCATAATCACATCAACAATTAATTAAATCATGGGGTAGATCTTAGGTGTTTAATAACCTAAAAGAGTTTAATGAAATTATGGTTAGTCCACATGTGTGGGAAAACCATAAGAGTAATTAATTAAGTCCCTTAATCAAATTAATAATTAATCATGAGCAAATTGCATGAGGCCCTTTTTATTTCCTAGGATCATTGTAAGTTTATTTTCCATGAATATCATGTTGGCTCATAATTATTTAGTTAATTACTTTAAGGTGTCATAGGTAAGTGTAAATTCAATTCATCTAATTAGGGTCCAACAATTAACCCATAAAATTAACTTAATTATATTTCCTTAAATTAAATCAAATCACTAATGTGGGAATGGGTTTAAAACATCAAATGATGATTTCTCTTCTCCTCTTTAAATCAAATCAAATCCAAAATGTAATTAATAAAAAAGCTTTGGTTTACTTTCAATAATCTTATTTGATTTGATTGTCCATAAGAACTAGTTTGGTTGAATGAATCACATGCTTATATTTGATTCTCCTCTTTCCAATCATGTTAAATTTGGTATGTCATTTGAATTCATGCATCCATCTTTTCAAAATCAAGTAAAATAAAATGGACTTCCTTTATCTAAGCTTGTGTGTTGATTTAATTTAATATAGGCTATTATCACTATGAAATCTAAATGTATTTTTCAAAAGCTTATAAATGAATAATAATATGTGTTATGATCCTAGTTATAAATACATAAGAAATGCATATGCTTATAGCTTAAGTGTATGAATGTTGAGTTCTCTTTCCTCTATTAATCTGTAGATTTATATAAGATTGAATGCTAATGGGTATATAGTCTGGACATGCCGGGAACATGAAGCTTTATCTAACACAAAGGAGGTCATTTGATTACCTCACTTCCCTAGTTTGTTACTTGGTTGATGAAATCAAAAAGAAGAAATGTTGAATTTGAATTTGTTTTCTGTAAAAAAAAATACCAAAAACCCTAAACCCTAAACTAAAACTTAAACCCTAAACCTAAAACCTAAACCCTAAACCCTAAAAACCCTAAACCCTAAACCCTAAACCCTAAAAATCTAAACCTAAAATAAATAAAACCTAATAAAAAATAAAAAAAACTAAACCTAAATAAAATAAAATAATATAAAAACCTAAACTAAAACCTAAATCTAAACCTAAACCTAAAAGAAAATAATAAAAATAAAACTAAACTAAAATAAAATACATAAAACTAAACTAAAATTAAAATAAAATAAACCTAAAAAATAAAACCTAGATAAAATAAAACTATTAAAATAAAATAAACCTAAAATAATAAAATAAAGCTAAATAAAAAAAAACCTAAACCTAAAAATAAATAAATAATAAAACATAAACCCTAAACTAAAAAAAAACCTAAACCAAAAATAAACAAAATGAACATAGACATAAACCTGAACTTAAATAAACTAAACTAAGATAAATAAAACCTAAACCTAAACCTAAAATAAACTAAACCTAAACCCTAAACTAAATAAAATAAAATAAACTAAAAATAAACCTAAATCAATACTAAAAAAAACCTAAAAGTAAACCTAAAATAAAAACAACTAAATAAAATAAAATAAACTAAAAATAAACCTAAATCAATACTAAAAAAAACCTAAAAGTAAACCTAAAATAAAAACCTAAAACCTAAACATAAAAAAATAAAATAAAAACCTAAACTTAAACCTAAAAATAAAAAATAAAACCTAAACCTAAAAAAAACTAAACTAAAAAATAAACATAAACTTAAACCTAAACTTAAAAAATAAACTAAAATAAAAAACCTAAACTAAAAAAAAAAACCTAAAATAAATAAACTAAACTAAATAAAATAAAAATAAACCAAAATAAAAATTAAAAATAAAATAAACTAAAATAAACAAAAAATAATTAAATAAACTAAATAAACTTAAACCTATCACTTTAATTTATTTAAAAAAGCCCCTAAACCCTAAACCCTAAACCTTAAACCCAAAACCCTAAAAATCTAAACCTAAACTAAATAAATCCTAAATATAAAAATTTTAAAAAAACCTAAACCTAAATAATAATAATAATAATAATAATAATAATAATAATAATAACCTAAACTAAAACCTAAACTTAAACCTAAACCTAAATATAAAATAAAACAAAAAATAAAAACTAAACTAAAATAAAATAAATAGAAACCTAAACTAAAATAAAAAATGAAATAAACCTTAAAATAAAAAATGTAGATAAAATTTAAACTAAACCTAAAATAAAAATAAAATAAACCTAAAGTAAAATAAATAAAAGCTAAATAAAAACCTAAACATAAAAAAATAGAAAATAAAACATAAACCCTAAACTAAAAAAAATACCTAAACCAAAAATAAACAAAATAAAAATAAACATAAACCTAAAGTAAAATAAACTAAACTAAAATAAATAAAATCTAAACCTAAACCTAAAATAAACTAAACATAAACCCTAAACTAAATAAAATAAAATAAACTAAAAATAAACATGAATCTAAATGAAAAAACCCTAAAAATAAACATAAAATAAAAACCTGAATCCTAAACCTAAAAAATAAAATTAAAACCTAAACCTAAACCTAAAAATAGAAAATTAAACCTAAACCTAAAAAAAAAATAAAAAAAAAACTAAACTAAAAAAATAAACATAAACTTAAACCTAAACCTAAAAAATAAAAAAAAATAAAAAACCTAAACTAAAATAAATAAACTAAACTAAATAAATAAAATAAAATAAGCCTAAATAAAACTTAAAAATAAAATAAACTAAAATAAATAAAAAATATACTAAATAAACTTAAACCTATCAATTTGCATTATTTTTTTTTTAAAAAAATCCTAAACCCTAAACCCTTAACCTTAAACACTAAATCCTAAAAATCTAAACCAAAATTAAATAAAACCTAAATAAAAAATAAAAAAAAACTAAACCTAGATAAAAAAATAAAATAAAATAATAACCTAAACTAAAACCTAAACCTAAACCTAAAGCTAAATATAAAATAAAACAAAAAAAGCTAAACTAAAATAAAATAAATAGAAACCTAAACTAAATTAAAAAATAAAATAAACCTTAAAATAAAACCTAGATAAAATAAAAACTAAACCTAAAATAAAAATAAAATTAACTTAAAAAAAAAAATAAAAGCTAAATAAAAATGTAAACATAAAAATGAATAAAAAATAAAACCTAAACCCTAAACTAAAAAAAACCTAAACCAGAAATAAACAAAATAAACATAGACATAAACCTAAGCTAAAATAAACTAAACTAAAATAAATAAAACCTAAACCTAATCCTAAAATAAACTAAACCTACACCCTAAACTAAATAAAATAAAATAAATTAAAAATAAACCTAAACCTAAGCTAAAAAAAACCCTAAAATAAACCTAAAATAAAAACATGAAACCTCAACCTTAAAAAATAAAATAAAAACCTAAACCTAAACCTAAAAATAAAAAATAAAATCTAAAAATCTAAATAATAAAATAAAAATAAAAATAAATATAAACTTAAACCTAAACCTAAAAAATAAGCTATAAAAACCTAAACTAAAATAAATAAACCTAAAGTAAATAAACTAAACTAAATAAAAATAAAAAATAAAATTAAATAAAAATTAAAAAAACATAAACTAAAATAAATAAAAAATAAACTAAAAAAACTAACTAAACTTAAACCAAGTAGTTTACTTAATTTTGTTTTAAAACCCTAAACCCTAAACCCTAAAACTAATCTTAAACCATAAACCCTAAACTAAACTAAATTTAAAAAACTACCTAAACCCTAAATAAAAACTAAAACCTAAACCTAAACCTAAACTAAACCATAAACTAACCTAAACTAAACAACCTTAAACTCAGCTAAATCCCTAAACTAATCCCAAACCAAAATCACTAAATCTAAATCATAAACTATAAACCTAAACTAAACCTAAACCTAAACCCTAAAACCTAAACTAAACCTAAACCCTAAACCCTAAAACTAAACCCTAAACCTAAAACCTAAAACTAAACCTAAACATTAAAATATAAACTAAACCTAAAACCTAAATCTAAAACCTAAACCTAAAACTTAACAAAACCATAAACTAAACGTAAACCTAAAACATAAATACAAAACCAATCTAAACTAAAAACCTAAAAATAAAATAAATAAATAAACCTAAACCTAAATAAAATAAAACCTAAACAAAAACCTAAACCTAAACCTAAAAATAAAATAACATAAACTAATTAAAATAAACTAAAATTAATAAATAAAAACATAAACTAAACTAAAAAAATAAAATAAAACTCATAATGAAAACCTAAATAAAATAAAACCTAAACGTAAAATAAAAATAAAATAAACCTAACATAAAATATAATAAAAACCTAAACTTAAAAAAAAACTTAAAAAACTTAAACCTTAAACTAAAAGAAAACCTAAACCTAAAATATAAATAAAATAAATAAAATAAAATAAACCTAAACCTAAACTAAAATAAACTAAACTAAACTAAATAAAACATAATACTAAACCTAAACCCTAAACTAAATAAAATAAAATAAACTAAAATAAACCTAAACCTAAAGTAAAAAATAAAACCAAATATAAACCTAAAACCTAAACCTAAATAAATAAAATATAAACCTAAACCTAAACCTAAAATAGAAAATAAAACCTAAATCTAAAAAAGAAAATAAAAATAAAATGACCAAAAAATAAACCTAAACCTAAACCTAAACTTAAAAAATAAACTAAAAAAATGAAAACTAAAATAAAAAACCTTGACTAAAATAAATAAACTAAACTAAATAAAATTGAAAAATAAAATAAACTAAAATAAATAAAATATAAACTAAATAAACACAAGAAGAAATGTTGAATCTTAATTTGTTCTTTGTTAAAGAAAGCAAAAACCCTAAACCCTAAACTAAAACTGGAACGCTAAACCTAAAACTTAAACTCTAAACCCTAAACCCTAAACCCTAAACAATAAAAACTATTAACCCTAAACCCTAAATAGAAAACCCTAAACCCTAAAACCCTAAACCCTAAACCCTAAACCCTAAAAAATTAAACCCAAAAAAAAACCTAAACCCTTAACCATGAACCCTAAACCCCAAAACCTAATCCCTAAACCCTAAACCCTAAACTAACCCCTAAACCCTAAAAAAGCTAAAACCAAATACCTAAACTAATAAAACCTAAAAGTAAAATAATAAATAAAAAAAATTTAAACCAAATAAAATAAAAAAAATAAAATAAATTAAAACATAAACTAAAACATAAACCTAAACCTAAAAAAGAAAATAAAATAAAAAAAAAATAAAACTAAAATTTAAATAAATAAAAACCTAAACTAAATTAAAAAATAAAAAAAATTAATAAAATAAAAACTAAACCTAAAATAAAAAAAAAATCTAAAAAAGAATAAACTAAAAACTAAATAAAAACCTAAACCTAAATAATAAACCTAAAATAAAACCTAAAAATAAATAAAAAATGAAACCTAAACCCTAAACTAAAAAAAACTTAAACCTAAAAAATAAAATAAAATAAACCTAAACCTAAACTAAAATAAACTAACCTAAAATAAATAAACCTAAACCTAAACGAATCTAAAATAAATAAAAAATAACTACAAATTAACCTAAACTAAAAAATAAAACATAGAAATAAACCTAAAATAAAACTTAAACTTAAACCTAAATAAATAAAATAAAAACATAAACCTAAAAAATAAAACTAAACTAAAAAATAAACCTATACCTAAACTAAACTTAAAAATAAACAAAAATAAAAAAGCTAAAATAAAATAAATAAACCTAAAATAAATAAATAAACTAATTAAAAATAAAAATAAACCTAAATCAAAATAAAAAATTAAACTAAATAAACCTAGACCTTCAAGTTTACTTAATTTTAAAAAAATTAAATAATTAAAAAAAATTAAAAAAAAAATGTAAACCCTAAACCCTAAAACATACAACCCTAAAACCTAAACCCTAAACCCCAAACCCTTAACCCTAAACACTAAACACTAAACACCTAAAAACATAAACCTAAACTAAATAAAACCTAAAAATAAAATAAATAAAAAAACCTAAAGCTAAACCTAAACCTAAAAAGGAAATAAAATAAAAATAAAAACTAAACTCAAATAAAATAAATAAAAACTAAACTAAACTAAAAAATAAAAAACCTTGATAAAATAAAAACTAAACATAAAATAAAAATAAATTAAATGTAAAATAATATAAAAAAAACTAAATAAAAGCCTAAAAATAATAAACCTAAAATAAATAAAAATAAAACCTAAACCAAATTAAAAAAAAAAACCTAAACCAAAAAAAATAAAAAATAAAACCTAAACCTAAATTAAAATAAACTAAACTAAAATAAATAAAACCTAAACCTAAACCTAAACATAAACTAAAAAATAAAATAAACTAAAAATTAACCTAAACTAAAAAATAAAACATAAAAATAAACCAAAAATAAAAACCTTAAACCTAACCTAAAAAAAATAAAATAAAAAACCTAAACCTAATCCTAAAAAATAAAAATAAAACCTAAACATAAAAAAATAAAACTAAACCTAAAAATAAACTAAAATAAAACCAAACTAAAATAAAGAAACCTAAAATAAAACCTAAACCAAATAAAAATAAAATAAACCTAAATCAATATAAAAAAACTATCTAAACCTAAATCTCAGTTTACTTATTTTAAATAAAATTTAAAAATTTAAAAATTAAAAAATAATTAAAAAAACTCTAATCCTAAACCTTAAACCATAAAACCCTAAACCCTAAACACTAAACCCTAAACCCTAAAACATAACCCTAAACTCTAAACCCTAAACCCTAAACCTAAACCCTAAACCCAAAATACTAAACCCAAAACCCTAAAAACCTAAAAATAAAATAAATAAATAAAACCTAAACCTAAAAAAATAATAAAAAATAAAAACTAAACTAAAATAAAATAAACAAAAACCTAAACTACAATAAAAAAATAAACCTAAAAATAAAAAACCTAAATAAAATAAAAACTAAACATAAAATAAAAATAAAATAAACCTAAAATAAAATAAAATAAAAACTAAATAAAAACCTAAAACTAAAACATAAATGTCAAAATAAAACCTAAAAATAAATAAAAAATAAAACCTAAACCCTAAACTAAAAAAAAACCTAAACATAAAATAAACGTAATCCTAAACTAAAATAAACTTAACAAAAATAAATAAAACCTAACCTTAAACCTAAACTAAACTAAACCTAAACCCTAAACTAATTAAAATAAAATAAACTAAAAATAAACATAAACCCAAACTAAAAAATAAAACCTACAAATATACCTAAAATGAAAACTAAAATCCTTCACCTAAAAATAAAATAAAAACCTAAACTTGGACCTAAAACTAAAAAATAAAACCAAACTTAAAAAAATAAAATAAAATAAAACTAAACTAAAAATAAAATAAACCTAAACCCAATAAAAAAATATAAACTAAAATAAAAAAAACCTAAACTAAAATAAATATACTTAAAATAAATAAACTAAACTGAAATAAGTAAACCTAAATAAAAATAAAAAATATAATAAACTAAAATATTTTAAAAATGAACTAAATAAACCAAAACCTACCAATTTACTTAATTTAAAAAAACACTAAATCTTAAACCCTAAACCCTAGACCATAAAACTAACCATAAACTAAAACCTGGCTAACAACTACAACCCTAAACCTAAATAAAAACCCTAAACCTAAAACCCAAACCCTAAACCCTAATCCCTAAACTAACTCGAAACCCTAAGCCTTAAACCCTAAACTGTAAATTGTAAACCCTAAACCCTAAATCATAAACTTTACAAAGCCCTAAACCATAAACCTTAAACCCTAAAAGCATAAACCCTAAACCCTAAACCCTAAATACTAAACTCTAAAACCTAAACCCTAAGCCTTCCTTCACATAATTCTCAAGTTTTCTCACAAAAAAACCCTAAACCCTAAACCCTAAACCTTAAACCCTAAACCCTAAAATAACCATAAGATTACCCAGTCCCCTACTCTCGATTGTGGTGCTCTCTGGAGATTCTGTGTTCCCTTTCCTTTTCCTTGTGACTTGGCCATGTTTTGACCATTCCTGATCATTCCTTCTGGATTTCTGCTCTCGGTTGGCTACTTATGTGAGTTTCTGATCTTCAGCCGCTGCCAGCTCTTCAACGGAGTATGCTTTAATTTTCAAGGTAAATTGATCGACTCAAAGAATTACTTTTCCATGTTAAGTCCTTCAAGGATGCTTTATCTAAGAACACTTGCTCTAATGCTTCAATTTAATCTCAACTTCTTTCCGTGGATTGCTATAATGGATCTTGATGTGGAAAAGTGCTGAAGCCCTTTGAATTTTTTATTAGTAAATTTTCATTCGCCGCCCGACTCTTGAAAGCATCAGATCCTTCTTTCATAGCCTAAAGCTCTCGGGTGTATTTACTATTAGATTAATTGATCCTAGACATATCCTTATTCAGCTTTCTAATGATTTAGACTACTCAAGAGTCTTTGGTCGTCACTCTTACTTTGTGTACTATTGTCAAATGAGGCTTTTGAAATGGTCTTCTCTATTTGATGTCAAAGAAGAATTCCAATTATTCCTTTATGGAAAGCTTTTCCAAACATGTGGATACATTACGTTACCCATCAAGTCCTATTTGTGGTTGGGGCTCTCTTCCCCTTCAAATAGATCCACCGCCGAGATCATGGCCATCAATTGTTTTGGTTGAGATTGATATTACCAAAAAGTACCCTAAAGAAGTTTGGATTGGTTCGAAAAAATTTGGGTATAATCAAAAAGTTGAATTTGAAAATTTCCCTATTTTTTGCACACATTGTAAGATCCATGGTCATGATCACTCAATGCTTTGTGTTACACCCTAATCTTAAAAGAAAAATTGCCTGATCCTAATCCTTCTCTAACAAATGAAAAAAATAATAAGTTCGCTTATGTGCCTAAAGTTACTCAAAATGGAACTCACCCTCCTACCCCCACTCCTTTATTACCTACAGATTTTCCTATTGGAGAACAATCTGAGATTGATAAAAATAATGATATTTAGGTTTGTGAGGAAACTAATGATAACTTATCTAACATTGCTTCTACTTGTAATAACTTGGCATCTCAAGACAATCCCTTGACTCATATGAATCGTAATGGTGATTTGAATGAGAACCTCAAGTTGGATCAAAATCTCAAAACTAATTTTAGAATTGTTATGAAAATTTTTGATAATTTGGTGATGGATCAAAATATGAATAGTACTCATGGAAATGAAAATGAATTTTGTGCAATTAATGGTGCCACAACCACTCCTTCTATTACCCTATAGAGTGATACACATGCTAACCCTATTTCTCAACCTAACTCTGATACCGAAGAAGGGGAAATCACCATTAGGAATGCTTTGACAGATACTGGTCCTATTCTGAATATCATAAATCACTCTCTTTCAGATGGAGATACTTTGGACATAGATAGGCCTTTTCAAACTATTATTAAAAAAAATCCCTTAAAGCTAGAATGTTCACTAATAGCTCCACTAGAACCACTCGATCTTCTCTAAATTTCCATAAATAATTATTTCATGTTTCTCTTCTTCTTATTTTTCATTTTTTCGTTATCTCTTCTCTTTTCTTTCAACTTATTATGATCAATTTTATTTTTGGAATGTTGGTAGGGACTCTCACTGTCCGCAATCATATTAGAAGCCTTTGTCGTACTCATAACATAGCCTTACTTGTTGTTATTGAGCCATTCATTCACTCTTGTAAGATTACCCATGTTGCTTGAACACTAGGTTTTCAAAATTTCTTTTATAATATTAGTAATAAAATTTGGTGTTTTTGGAATAATTTAATCAACATTTCTATCCTTGATGATCTCCAACAATTGGTTAATGTTCAAATCTCATTGGTGAATTTTTTGCTCTTGGTTCCTTTATCTATGCATCTTGTAATAGAGTGGTAGGAACATCCTTTGGGATCAATTAAGAACTTTCTCTCCTCGATCAACAAACCCCGGTTTGGGGTGATTTCAACACTATTATCACTTCCTAAAGAAGGGAGGTTGCTCCCTAACATCCACTCCATGGAAGATTTTTCTAATATGATTCTTGACTGCAATCTAATTGATATTTTTTTGCTATTATATGGCATAACTCTAGACTTTGGACTTGACCTCTTTAATTCTCTTTGGATCAATCAATGGCCTCACTTCTATTGAGCATTTGAGCAGAACTTTGTCTGACCATGCTCCACTATTGATCTCCATCAAAACTCCTTCCAGTACTATATCCTCCCCCACTCCTTTTAGATTCCAAAATATGTGGACCCAACATAATGATTTCTTTAATGTTGTTTCCACTAATTGATGGCTATTCACCATTAAAGGCATGATTCGACTTTGGCTTAAGCTTAAAAGACTAAAACAAAACCTAAATTGGTAGAACAAGCACCATTTTAAAATCTTTTGCCAATCTAAAAAATATGGAACAATTAGTTTCCTTGAAGATGTTGTGACCCTAGTAAGCTTGATGAGTTGAACACGCTAAAGATAACTTGATTAATTATCAAAATATAGGAAACCTATTGGCAAAAAAGGCGCTAGTAAACATATTATCGATGGTGAGAAATACAAGGTATTTCCATGCTCTTTTCAAAAAAAAGGAAAGCCTTAAACTCTATTCAAAAAATCAAAATAAGGTGGATCACGATAATAATGAAATTAAAGATTTTGTCATTCAACATTTTCAAAATTTATTAAACAACAACCCTAACTTAGAACCCCTCTCCAACACTCACCTGATCTCCTCTATGATTACTAATAATGAAAACCATTTACTCACTTTGCGTCCTATGGAAATCGAGATTAGTAATATTCTCAATAACATGAACACGACTGGTCGCCCCGATGGCTACATGACTCATTTCTTTATTGTTGGCCTATTATTAAGTCGACCTTGATGCTATTGTTGATTTATTTGATGGAAACTCTTTACCTAGATACTTTTCTAGCACTTCCATTATTCTCATTCCCAAAACTAATAATCTTGATACTTGGGGAGATTTTAGACCTATTAGCCTTTGCACCTTCTTTCAAAAACTCATTGCTAAATTAATTAATAATAGGATAAGTCTGCTACTCACTAAAATTATTTCTCCTAACCAAACTGGCTTTGTTAAAAGTATAGCTATATTTGACAATATCCTTCTAGCCCAAGAGCTAGTTCATGACCTTGATGTTCCTATTAGAGGTGGCAACATCCTCTTCAAACTGGATATCTCTAAAGCTTTTGATAACCTCTCTTAGGATTTCCTATTTCAAATTTTCCATTTGTTTTTTTCGATAATTTCATCTCATCAAAATTGTATTACCAATGTTTGGTTCTCTGTATCATGAATGGTGAGTCCCTTGGTTTCTTTACTTGAGGCATGGCTTGAGACAAGGAGACCCCTTTCACCCTCTCTTTTATTATTGCTATTGAATATCTTCAAGAGCTGAATGATCTTTTCTACAAAAAATCCTTCCATATTTTAAAACAAAAGGTGGTCTTCCGTCTCTCATCTTAGTTTTGTTTGATGACTTTATAATCTTTTGCAATGCCTCTATTCGGCACATTAAAACTATTAAGAGCCTTCTAAATAAATTTGGCAATGAAAGTGGTCTCTTTCTTAATGAAGGAAAATGATGTTTCATTCTTTCATCTAAAATCCCTTCTAATAGGATCAATCAAATCTTGAGAATTACTAATATTCAGCAACATCAACTTCCCATTAATTATCTTGGGGCTTCGCTTTTTGAAGGTCAGAAAAGATCTCATCTTTTGATGATCTAATTAAAATCTAATAAAATTTGTTGGGAATTCCATTTACTCTCTTTCGGTGGTAGGCTCACTTTGATTAAGAGCACTCTTAACTCCATGCCTTTATATCTCCTCCAAACCATTGTGCCGACCATTTCTATCATTAATAGAATTGAGCACTCATTAACAAATTTTTTTGGGGCTCTAATAACCTCTAAAAGAATGCACTAGACCTCTTGGTTTAAAAGTTGTGGCACCCTAGCAAGGTGCCTTGGATGTATCAAAGAAGCTATCACCGCTTTTCTGTAAGCTTTGGTGGAATTTTAGGAGTAACAATAGTCTTGGGCTAATTTCATGACTACTAAATATTTCGGTAAGCACCCCTCATTTGTCCCTATAAAGCTGAGACTCTCCGTTTGAAAAGACTATTCCATCAAATGGGATGCATAATCCTTAATTTTTTGAGGGATTAACTATGGCTCCTCCTTCTTTTGTCAAGATAACTGGACTGGATGTGGGTCCATTAACGACTTACTTTCCACCCATTCCACTGCCGCTATTAAAGTGAAATCTTTCAGAATAATATGGAACATTAGTAAGTTTATTGATTATATTCCTTTCTTTCTCTTAAACAAGCTTACTACTATTCCTATCATTCCTACCAATCAAGACCGATCCTTTTAAGCTCTCACATAATGGTGATTTCAACTTTAAATATGTTTGATTCACATTAAAGAAACTCATGATTCTTCCAATGTGTTTCTCAAACTATGGAATAACACTATCCCTACTTCCTACTGTTTCTTACTTGGTATTTTGAAAAACTTCATCTCTGTTGATTCCTTGTTGTGGGGTAAAGGCTTTCAATTACCTTCAAAATGCCAATGTTGCTTTCACATTGAGAATGTGAACCATGTTTTGGCCATTGCTTCTAAACTTTGATTTGGTATGATGACCTTTAACATTGTCATTTTCAATGGCTCCTTAACTTTATATCAACTTCTTGAAGTTTATTTTGACAATATCATTAAAGGTCACATTAAAGTCATAAGCTATCACTCTTATTTGGTTCATATGGATGGATAGAATGATGCAAAACATCATGGGATCCCTATGAATCACATGAGAATAATTGCTAGAATTAAAAATAAAATTTGAGACATGTTCAATGCCAATCTCATTAACTACAAATAATTCAAAGGTTGTAAATTTGTGGCAAATCAACTTGGTTTTAACTTGTTGGATCAACCCTACTGTAAAATTAATAAGATTGTCTACTGGGTAAAACCTCTTGATAAAACTATTAAAATTAACACTGATGGCTCTGTCTCTCATAAAGGTTTAGGTTGTGGTGGCATTTTCAAAAATCTTAATGGTAAAGTCCTATGTGCTTTTGCCTACCCCCTTACTTCTTGTTATGTTCTATTTGTTGAGCTTATGGCAGTGTACAAAGCTCTCCAGATTTGCTTTCAAAATGGTTGGCTCAATATTTGGATTGAGGTGGATGCCCCTCCAATTGATCTTTTGACTTCTACCAAAATGAGCAACACTGAATTGTACTACCTTCTCAAGCAAACTAGAGCTCTCTTTACCTAACTAAATTTTAGAATCACTCATGTATGGCATGAGGGTAATGCATGTGTTGATTACCTTGCCAATCGGGTGCTAGATGGTATAAACTTCTTTGATCAACTAACTCTTCCTAAACATTTATGTGGCTTGGTTAATCTGGATAATACTGGGCTCCCTTATCTCAGAAACTAATCTAACCTCTGGCTTGATCTGTCTCAATTCCTATTTAATTGCATGATCACTTTCTATTCAGTGTTACTTGGTATTTGCTGATGCTTCATCCGGATATCCCATGGTGTTTTTTTGCTGATTTTTGTGGCATGTGCTGTTGGTTTAATTGCATTAATTCTAATTGAGGCCTTCCTATTTTTGCTACTTTCAATGATAAGGTGTTGATGTTCCTTTGGAATTTGCTGGTGCATCATCCTTTTACTCCTTGTTGGCCATTTGCTGAGCTGTGTGACATCTACTGTTGGTTTACTTAACCCAACCTTGATTGGGGTTTTACTATCAATGCTGATAAAGTGTTCACTGTTTGCTGCAGTGAGATATATTATTTAATGATTTATTTGTTGCTGCTGTACTCTTTGATCAACAGGGACATATTTCTATTCCTTTCCTAGAATTATATTATGGGATCCTTTCCTCAATGTTTAATTATACCTCGATATCTTTATAAATTCTAATTGATATTCATCTCCTTATTATTGTTGTTGCCTCTACTATGTTTCATATCCTTATCTCCACATCCTGTAAGGAGAGATCTTGCACTTGCCTTGCTTTTATAACTCCTTCTCTACATGATTGGAATTATCTCCGGACTTCCAATATTATTGATCTGTGGGATTAGTCATATAATATTTTGTGTTGTATATCAAAGATTACTTTGCTTTGAACCACTTAGTAATCTATGTTGTACCTATGTTACTTGCTGGTGTATCTTATGTTGTATGCAATATCTCTCCTGATGTTTTAATTATTGCTCTTTGGGTTGGTTTGCTATATGCTTACCTCCTCTTTCCTACCTATAAGGAAAGACAACATTTCTATTGTTATTATTAAGATCTCTTTGAAGGTTAGCCTTATGGTTTTTGGTTGTTTGTTGTTGTTCTCCGAACTTCTTTCGCTTGCTTTCACCGTTGATCACCACTTTTCAGCTAGCTTTGGCTTGATCATTTCCCTATCTTTCTCGGACTTATCTTCTATATTGTCTATTTGCAATGGGAGGTTTTATGACCAACTTGCTGTTATTTTTTATCTTGGTTGTTGGATTACCTAGAACATTGAATCCCTTGTTCAGCCAACTATTACTGGGGTTGTCTTTCTTGTTCAGCAGGGTGCTTTGCTATTTGCTTTTGGAGTTGTCTTTATTTTTTTCTTTGGCTACCCTCATTTTGTCTATTTGCAATGCATGGTTTTTTGGCCAACTTGCTATTATTTATTCTCTTGGATGTTGGCTCTGGCTCATTGATTCCTTTGCCTTGCTACTGGGGTTGTCTTTCCTTCTCAGGTCCTTTTGGAGTTATTTTGCTGATTGGTTTGGCTAACCTCATTTCCCCTACCTTCTAGGAGAGAGGCTATTTTTTCTTATTTTTTGTTATCTCATTGCAACTTTGGACTTTCTTATTGGGTTTTTAGTATGCTTTCCATGAGATTGTGGGTATAGCTTCATGCCTGATCACCCCTTTCTGGAAGGGTTTTTTTCTTGGTTATCTTCTGAACCCCTTTTATCTCTATCCCTCTACTTTGTTTTTTATTGGAGTTTTATATGATTGGTGCTTTAACTGTTCTATTTTTTCCACTATTGGCTTTTAGATTTTCGGGTCCTTTATCTAGGAGGTTATCTTTGTGATTGTTGTTGCTAGTCTTTGATTTTTACGCTTTTCTTGTTTCCATCTTGGTTTTTCACTATTATTTTTCCACTCTGCTAGTCTTGGCCAAGACTTTTCCCTATCTATCTAGAAATTAACTTTTGTATTTTCTTTTTTGATTGGGTTTATTTTTGGCCAACTTGCTGCTATTTTATATCTTGGGACTCGATCAATGAATCTTTTGTCCATTCCTCGGGTTGTCCATCCTTAGGTCATTTTGATGTTATTTATTTTACTATCCCTTTGGATTGGACTTAATGCTTTGCTTTAGCGAGATCCGGGTTTAGCCGACTGATTATCTTTACCGAGGACATTTCGATCATCTTTGAACACCTTCGGTTTTCATTCTACTTATCGCCTTCTAACGAGTTTTATATAGTGGGGGTAATAATTGTATTATTTCTTATCCTATTGGCCTTTGGATTTCTGGGTCCTTTATCTAGCACATTGTTTTTATGGTTGTTGGCTATTTCTTGCACATTCTGGTTATTGGCTTTTGGGTTTTTGTTGTTAACATAAGGGCTACAACTAACTTCATCTGCTGCTATTTTTCCCTCTTGGTTATGCTAGATTTGTGCAGATCATTGTGATTATGCTTTTACCTCTCTTGATTTTAATCTTTGCCTTAATCTCAATGGATGGATTTATGGCCAACTAGCGATATTACTATCATGACGCTAAACCGGATTATTGAGTTTAATGATAAGCAAATGCTTGTTGTGTTATCTGATTGCCACTTATTTGAGTTGTTTGTGGTGACCCCTCGATTCTTCATACTGCTGTACTCCCATTTCGTGGTTATTTGGGCTTGGGATATCGCCTTTATATTTGCTACTTTTAATTTCAATCAAGGAGGTTGTTAAGAGTCGATTACTTACATTCTTTTACATTAACTGGATTATTTTATGATGATAAGCAAGTCGATCTGGTGTTATCTTTGATTGTCTCTTATTGGAGCTATTTGTGGGAGCGCCTTTATCTATCTCTTCTTATCCTATATTCTCATTTCTGTGGTAATTTGGGGTTGGGGTTTGCAGTTTCCCTTTATTTTCTTAATCAAAATAAGGAGGTTGTTAGAGTGCATTACTTACATTCTTTGGTTATCATTTTTTGGGAAATAACCCTTAATTGCTTACTGGACTGTTTACCAAGACTGTATATTTATTATTGTCCTTTAGGCTTGGAATGGGGTTAATTTCATGCTCTTGTCTTTGCTGGTGGTTTGTATGTTTCTACCGTTTCCCTCGACTCTTCTTGGTCTCATTAATCCTTTAAATCTGGTTAAAAATTTGGATGACGACATTGGTGGCTCTCTTTCATTTGAGTTGGGATTATCACGCCATGGAGCCTAATATGATGACATATAATTTGCATGTGATCCCTTACCCACTTTGCTCTTTCTTTTCTTCTACTCAGATTTTGCCTATGTTTGTGGGTATTATGGCTCAACAAATCTTCATTAAATGCTATACTGTTTGTTGCTATGATGGTGATGATTTTACCTTTTTGGTTTGGTAGTAGCTCTTGTGATGTAACCCTTCAAGAAGTTTGGATTCTCATAGATCTGCCCAACTTGGTGTGACTAAGCTCGATCCACCTCTATCACACCTCTTTATTATTACCATTCGAATTCTATTACCACTTTCTCAGATACCTTAACTGTTTCACTTCTTTCTATCTACAATCTTGTGTGCTTTTCCATTTTTTCTCTAGGTTTACTCCATTGTGTCATGCATTCTCACATCTAACATTGATATCCTTCATTTGCTTATATATGTTAATCCATTTGCATCTTTTGCTTAACTCTTTTCTTTTGCTTTTGGATGTACTTAGATAGAATTTACTCCTTGGTGACAGTCTCTTTGAGCAGTAGTTCTGGAATTTATCCCCTTTAAGGACCTTGTAATCAGTTTTTTGTGGCAATAAAATTCCCCTTATATGGGATTTCCCCAAAAAAAAATTCTCTAGTTTTCTCTCACTCTCCTTTATTTCCTCAATTAATTTTGCTTGTATTTCTCTACCTGTGTTAATTCCTTTCTAGCTTGCAAGTTATGTTTTGTTTCTGTTCTTTCTCTAGAGGTGGCATATGCTTCTCTCATCTTCATAACTTTTCAAGGCGTCTCCTGGTTTGTCCTTTATAACTTTTGTTTCTCTTTGTTTTTTCTTTTCTTTTGCTTTTCTTTCTATTTTATGGTTGTACTTAGATGGGATTCACTCTCTAGTCAGGTCTCTGGCAAGAAATCTTGAGTTTATCTCCTCTTAAGGACCTTGTAACCCCCCTTTTGTGGCAATAAAATTCCCCTACATGTGGTTCCCAAAAAAACTCTAAACCTTAAACCTAGACCCTAAAACCTAAACCCTACACCTAAACCTAAAGTAACTAAACAAATTAAAAAAAATAAACCTAAACCCAAAAACCTAATAAACCTAAGTCTAAAACCTAAGATCTGGTGGTGGAGGCCGAGGTGGCGATTATCGTAGTGATGGTGAGAGATTTGGAGGTGTTGGTGGATATGGAGGTGGTGGTCGAAGCTGTGGTGGTTATGGAGGTGGGAGGAGCGATGAAGGTTATAGCCGTGGTGGTGGCGGAGGGAGAGATCAAGGATATGATGGGATCCTAGAGGCCGTGGTGGTTGATGGGAACTGAGAAATCAAGAACGACCCCATCCGGGTTATGAACTGTCTTTAGAGTTTAGACGGTTATAGTTATCTAGGGGTTTTGATTTGCTCTATGCGTGATTATTTTTGATCTATGTCGTCGCTTTTGTCTTAAAAAACTTGATGTGTTGGTTGATGAAATCGAAAAGAAGAATGTTGAATATGAATTTGTTCTCCATTTAAAAAAAAACCAAAAACCCTAAACCCTAAACCAAAACTGAACCCTAAACCAAAAACCTAAACCCTAAACCCTAAACCCTAAACCCTAAAAACCCTAAACCCTAAAACCCTAAACCCTAAACCCTAAACTACAAACCACAAACCCTAAACCCTAAACCTTGCAACCTAAACTAACCCTAAACCCTAAACCTAAACTTAAGATAAACTAAAGCTAAACCTAAACCTAAACTAAATAAAATAAAATAAACTAAAAGTAATCCTAAAACTAAACTAAAAAATAAAAACTAAAAAAAAAAACCTAAAATAAAACCTAAAACCTAAACCTATAAAAATAAAATAAAAACATAAACCTAAAACTAAAAATAAAAAATAAAACCTAAACCGAAAAAATGAAATAAAAATAAAACTCAAATAAAAAATAAACCTAAACCTAAATCTAAACCTAAAAAAACAAAATAAAATAAAAAACATAAGCTAAAATAAATAAATTAAACAAAATAAAAAAACTAAACATAAATATAAATAAAAAAATAAAATAAACTAAATAAACATAAACCTACTGGTATATTTAATTTAAATAAAAACCCTAACCTTAAACAAACCCTAAACCCTAAAGCCTAAACACTAAATCCTAAACCCTAAACCCAAACCCTAAACTCTAAACCCTAAAATCTTAAACCCTAAAACCCTAAACCCTAAACCCTAAACCCTGAAAACCTAAAAACCTAAACCTAAACTAAATAAAACTTAAAAATAAAATATATAGAAAACTGAAACTTAAATAAAATAAAATAAAATTATAAAAACCAAAACTAAAATCTAAATATAAACCTAAAAATTAAATAAAATAAACTAATAAAAATAAACTAAAATAAAATAAATAAAAACCTAAACTAAACTAAAAAAAATAAACCTAAGAATAGAAAACATAAAAAAATATAAACTAATTGTAAAATAAAAATGAAATAAACTTAAAATAAAATAAAATAAAATCTAAAGAAAAATGTAAACTTAAAAAATAAACCTAAATATAAAACCTAAAAATAAATAAAATAAACTACATAAATAAAATCAACCTAAACCTTCCATTTTACTTGATATTTTTTTTAAAAAAAAAAACCTACAACCCTAAATCCTAAACCGTAAACCTTAAACCCTAAACCTACAACCCTAAATCCTAAACCCTAAACCCTAAACCCTAAAACCCTAAACCTTAAGCCTAAACCCTAAACCCTAAACCTAAACCCTAAACCCTAAACCCTAACCTTAAACCCTAAACCCTAAAAGAATAAACTCTAAAACCCTAAACCCTAAACCTTAAACCCTAAACCCTAAATCCTAAACCCTAACCCTAAACCCTAAACTCTAAACCTCAAACCTAAACCTAAACCTAAAGTAACTAAATAAATTAAAAAATAAACATGAACCCTAAAACCAAATAAGCCTAAACCTAAACACAAAGAATGTGTAGAACCTTGATGGCAGGAACATCATCGTCAACCAGGCTCATACTTGATCTGATGGTGGAGTCAGAGGTGGAGCTAATCACAATAGTGGTGGGGGATTTGGAGGTGCTGGTGGATATGAACGTGGTGGTTGGAGCAGTGGTGGTTCTGGATGGGTGAGGAGCAATGGAGGTTACAGCCTGGTGGTGAGGAGAGATCGAGAATGATGGTGGATCCGCAACTAGAGAAGTATGGTTTTGATGGGAACCGGAGAAATTGAAGAACTAGATCCAGCTATGGAAGTGTGTCAAAGTAAAGATGGTTCTAGTATCTAGGGTTTTGATTCTATGCATGCCCATTTTTATTTATGTTGTCACTTGTGTCTTAGAAAACTTGGTTTGTTACTTGGTTGATGAAATCAAAAGATGAAATATTGAATCTAAATTTGTTCTCAAAAAAAATCAAAATCCTAAACTAAAACCTTAACCCTAAACCTAAAACCTAAACCCTAAACCCTAAACCTAAACCCTAAAACCCTAAAGCTAACCTAACCCTAAACCTTAAACCTTAAACCCTAAACCTAAACCTAAACCCAAAACCCCAAACCCTAAACCCTAACCCACAAACCCCAAACCCCAAACCCTAAAGCCTAAACCCTAAACCCTAAATAAACCATAAACCCTAAACCTAAATTTAAAATAAACTAAATAAAATAAAATAAACTAAAAATAAACCTAAACCCAAACTAAAAAATAAAATCTAAAACTAAACTAATAAAACCTAAAACGTAAACCTAAGAAAATAAAATAAAAACATAAAACTAAACCTATAAATAAAAAATAAAACCTAAACCTAAAAAATAAAATAAAAATAAAAGTCAACTAAAAAATGAACCTAAACTAAACCTAAACTTAAAAAATAAAATAAAATAAAATTTAAAAATAAAATAAACTAAATAACCCTAAACCTACAGGTTTACTTAATTTAAAAAAAAAAAACTTAAACCCTAAACCCTAAACAGCAAACTCTAAACCCTAAACCTAAACCCTAAACCTAAACCCTAAAATCCTAAACCTTAAAATCGTAACCCTAAAACCTAAAAAACTAAATCTAAACTAAATAAAACCTAAAAATAAAATATATAAATAAACATAAACATAAATAAAATAATAAAATAAAATAAACTAAACTAATAAAAATAAACAAAAATAAAATAAATCAAAACCTAAATTAAACTAAATAAAATAAAATAAACCTAAGAACAAAAACCTTAAATAAAATAAAAACCAAATGTAAAATAAAAATAAAATAAACCTAAAATAAAATAAAATTTAAACTAAATAAAAACCTAAACATAAAAATAAACCTAACAATAAATAAAAAATAAGTCCTAAACCCTAAACTAAAAAAAACCTAAACTTTAAATAAAAATAAAATAAATAAAATAAAATAATCTAAGCCTAAACTAAAATAAACTAAAGTAAAATAAATAAAACCTAAACCTAAACATAAAATAAATTAAATGTAAACCTAAACCTAAACCTAAACTAAATAAAATAATATAAACTAAAAGTAAACCTAAACCTAAACTAAAAAATTAAACATAAAAATAAACCTAAAACCTAAACCTGAAAAAATAAGTTAAAAACTTAAACCTAAACCTAAAAGTTAAAAATAAAACCTACACCTAAAAAATAAAATAAAAATAAAACTCAACTAAAAAATAAACCTAAACCTAAACCTAAACCTAAACCTAAAAAATAAACTATAATAAAAAAACCTAATGTAAAATGAATAAATCTAAAATAAATAAACTAAACTAAATAAATATAAAAAATAAACCTAAATAAAAATAAAAATAAAATAAACTAAAATAAAAAAATAAACTAAATAAACCTAAACCTTCCAGTTTACTTAATTAAAAAAACCATAAATCCTAAAACTTACACCTTAAACCCTAAACCCTAAACTCGAAACCCTAAACCTACAACCCTAAACCCTAAACCCTAAACCCGAACCCTAAACCCTAATTCCTAAACCGAAAACCCTAAACCCTAACCTTAAACCATAAACCGCAAACTCCAAAACCCAAAACCTAAACCTAAAGTAACTAAATAAATTTTTAAAAAAACCTAAACCCTAAAACCTAATAAACCTAAACCTAAACCTAAACCCTAAGAATGGGCAGAACCTTGATGGCAGGAACATCACAACCGTACCAGATCTGGAGGCAAAGGCAGAGGCGACAGTTATCATAGTGGTGGTCGGGGATCTGGAGGTGCTTGTGCATATGGAGGTGGTGGTCAGAGCAGTGGTGGTTATGGAGGCTGGAAGAAAGAGGTTACATCCGTGGTGGTTGCGGGGGGAGAGATCGGGGATATGATGGTGGATCCCGCTGCTCGAGAGGATGAGGTGGTTCTAATGGGAATTGGTGAAATTGAAGAACGACTGATCCAATCTGCTACTTATGGAAGTGTGTCTTTACAGTAGAGATGATTCAAGTTATCTTGGGTTTTTGATTTACTCTATGTGTGCTCATTTTTTATCTCTATCATCGCTGCCTTAAAAACTTGGTGTGTGTTACTTGGTTGATGAAATCAAAAGAAGAAATGAATTGAATTTATTCTTAAAAAAACCAAAATAAAACACTAAACTAAAACTTGAATGCTAAACCAAAAACCTAAACCCTAAACCGTAAACCCTAAAAAACATAAACCCTAAACCCTAAACCCTAAACCCTAAAACATAAACCCTAAACCCTAAACCCTAAACCTTAAACCTTAAACCCTAAACCCAAAAAAACCCCTAAACCCTAAACTAAACCTAAACCCTAAACCCTAAAAAATTTAAAACCTAAACTTAAACTAAATAAAACATAAAAAGAAAATATATTAAAAAGCCTAAACCAAAATAAAATAAGTAAATAAAATAAAATAAAAACATAAACTAAAACCTAAACCTAAACCTAAACCTAAACCTAAACCTAAAAAGAAAATAAAATATAAAATATAAAATAAAATCTAAACTAAAATAAAATAAATAAAAATCTAAACTAAACTAAATAATAAAAAACCTAAAAATAAAAACCTAAATATAATATAAAATAAAATAAACCTAGAATTAAATAAAATAAAACTAAATAAAAACATAAGCCTAAATAAAAACTTAAAATACAACCTAAAATAAATAAAAATAAAATCTAAACCCTAAACTAAAAAAAAAACCTAAACCAAAAAATTAAGATAAAATAAACATAAACCTAAACTAAAATAAATAAACCTAAACCTAAACCTAAACTAAACCTAAACCTAAACCTAAACTAAATAAAATAAAATAAACTAAAAGAAAACATAAACCTAAACTAGAAAATAAAACATAAAAAAACCTAAAATAAAATCCTAAAACCTAAACTTAAAAAAATAAAATAAAAATCTAAACCTAAACCTAAAAATAAAAATTAAAATCTAAACCTAAAATATAAAATAAAAATAAACCTAAACCTAAACCTAAAAAATAAAGTAAAATAAAAATTCTAAACTAAAATAAATAATCATAAAATAAATAAACTAAACTAAATAAACCTAAACCTACAAGCTTACTTAATTTTGAAAATAACCCTAAACCCTAAACCCTAAATCCTAAAGACTTGATCCTAAACCTTAAACACTAAACCATAAACCCTAAAACTAACCCTAAACTCTAACCCTAAACCCTAAACCCTAAACTAACCCAAAACCCTAAACCCTAAACCCTAAACCCTAAATAGTAAATCCTGAACCATAAACCCTAACATTTACCCTAAATCCTAAACCCTAAACCCAAAAGCCTAAAACCTTGAACTTTAAAAACTAAACTAACCCTAAACCCAAAAAACCCTAAAGCCTAAAGCCTAAATCCTAATCTAACCCTAAACCTAAGCGAACCCTAAACCCTAAACCTCAAAAATAAAACTAAAATAAGATAAAATAAAATAAAAACTAAATAAAATCCTAAACCTAAAAAATAAACCTAAAAATAAATAAAAATTAAAACCTAAACCCTAAACTAAAAAAAAACTAAACCTAAAATAAACATAAACCTAAACTAAAATAAATAATACCTAAACACTAAACCTTAAACCTTAAACCCTAAAACCTACAACACTAAACTCTAAACCCCCAACCCTAAACCCTAAACCTTAAACCCTAAAGTGAAAACCCTAAACCCTAAACCCTAAAAACCTAAAATCCTAAAC
Organism: Cymbidium sinense; assembly: GCA_021442155.1. Taxonomy (NCBI): domain Eukaryota; kingdom Viridiplantae; phylum Streptophyta; class Magnoliopsida; order Asparagales; family Orchidaceae; genus Cymbidium; species Cymbidium sinense. Next base: position 328,656,857 of record CM038214.1, on the reverse strand, counting down.
CAAAAATAAAAAAAGACTATAAATAAAATAAATAAAAAAACCTAAACCTAAATAAAATAAAAATAAAAATAAAATAAAAACCTAAACTAAAACATAAACCTAAACCTAAACATAAAAGTCAAAATAAAATTAAATAAAATATAAAAACTAAACTAAGACAAAATAAATAAATAAAAAAACTAAACTAAAAAATAAAATAAATCATAAAAAACCTAAATGTAAAAAAAAAAAAATCAACCTAAAATAAAATAAAATAAAATAAGAATAAATTGAAAACCTAAACTAAGAAATAAACCCAAAATAAAACCTAAAATAAATAAAAGAAACCCTAAACACTAAACCCTAAATAATAACCCTAAACCTTGAACAAACTTAAACTAACCTAAACCCTAAACCTAAACCATAAAGTCCTAAAGCCTAAACCTTAAACCCTAAACCCTAAACCCTAATCTAACTAAAACCATAAGTTAACCTAAACCTAAACCCCTAAAACCCAAAACCCTAAAGACTAAACTATAAACCTAAACCTAAACTAACCTAAACTTAAACACTAATCTAAAACCTAGTCCTAAACCCTAAACCTAAACCCTAAACTTAAACCTACAACCTAAACCTAGACATTAAAACCCAAATAAAACCTAAGCTCTAAATCTAAACCTAAACTTAAACTAAACTAAAGAACCTAAACTAAACTAAACCCTAAACCCTAACCCTAACTAAACCTAAACCTAACCTTATCTCCATAATCTGCTAATAAACTAATAAACCTAAACTAAACCTAAATTTAAACTCCTAACCTAAAACCCTAAACTTGTTAACCTATACTATAAACCCTAAAACCCTAAAGTTTAAACACTAAACCTAAACTAAACCTCCTAAATGTTAAACCTTAAAACCTAAACCCTAACCCTAAACCTAAAACCCAAACACTAAGCCCTAAAGTAAAACCCTAAGCCCTAAACTAAACTAAACCCCAAAACTCAACCTAAACCCTAAACCTAAACCTAAACTATAAACCTAAAACCCTAAACTAAAGCTAAAGCCTAAACCTAAAACCTAAAACTAACCAAAAAAACCTAAACCCTAAACCATAAAACCTAAAACCCTATACCCTAAACCCTAAACCCCTAAAAACCTAAACCTAAACTAGATAAAACTTAAAAATAAAATAATTAAAAACCTAAATCTAAATAAAATAATAACCATAACTAAAACCTAAACTTAAACCTAAACCTAAAAATAAAATAAAATAAAAAATAAAAACTAAACTAAAATAAAATAAATAAAAACCTAAACTAAACTAAAAAATAAAATAAACATAAAAATAAGAAACCTAAATAAACTAAAAACAAAACATAAAATTAAAATAAGATAAAACTAATATAAAATAAAATAAAAAACTAAATAAATAAAATCCTAAACCTAAAAAATAAACTTATAAATAAAATCTAAAAATAAATAAAATTAAACCTTAATCCTAAACTAAAAAAAACTTAAAGCTATAATAAACATAAACTTAAACTAAAATGAACTAAACTAAAATAAATAAAACCTAAACCCTAAATCCTAAATACTAAACCATAAACCCTAAAACCTACAACCCTAAACCATGAACTTTGAACCCTAAACCATAATCCCTAAACTAAAAACCCTAAACCTTAAACCCAAAACCCTAAAAGCCTAAGAATCTAAACCTAAACTAAATAAAAGCTACAAATAAAATAAATATAAAATCCTAAACCTAAATAAAATGAAAATAATAAAAGTAAAATAAAAACCTAAATGAAAACCTAAGCCTAAACCTAAACCTAAAAGTGAAAATAAAATTAAATAAAAATTAATAATAAACTAAAATAAATAAATAAAAGTCTAAACTAAACTAAAAAAATAAAATAAACCTAAAAAAAAGCCTAAATGTGAACTAAAAAAAAATCAACCTAAAATAAAATAAAATAAGAACAAATTAAAAACCTAAACCTAAGCAATGAACCCAAAAATAAAACCTAAACATAACTAAAAAATAAAAGCTAAACCCTAAACCCTAAGACACCCTTAACCCTAAACCTTAAACCCTAAACCCTTTACCCTAAACTAACCCTAAACCATAAACCCTAAGCACTAAACTGTAAACCCTAATCATTAAACCCTAAACCCTAAACCCTAACCTAAACCTAAACTAAACTATAAACTTAAACTAAACTAACATTAAAACCTAAACCTAAACCTAAAACTAAATTTAAAGTTTAAACTATAAACCTAAACTTAATTTAACTAAACCCTAAAGCCTAAACACTAACCTAAAACCTAAAACTAAAGTTTAACCCTAAACTCAAACTCTAAACTAAAACCTAAACCAAACTAAAACTAAACCCTAAACCTAAACTATAAACCCTAATTATAAACCCTAAAAAAACTCTAAACCCTAAAACCCTAAACCCTAAACCTAAACTTAAACTAAACTAAACAACCCTAAACCTAAACCTAAACTATAACTATAAAACCTAAACCCTAACTAAAAAACCTAAACCCTAAATCCTAAACTACTAAATTAAAACTAAAAATATAAACTAAAACTAAAAACCTAAAACCTAAAAAAAATAAACCTAAAAAAAATAAAAATAAAAATAACTAAACCTAATAAAATAAAAATAAACCTAAATAATAAAACCTAAAATAAATAAAAAACTAAATTAAATAAAATAAATAAAATAAAACTAAACCTAAAAATAAAATAAACCTAAAATAAAAAATAAATAAAACTAAAATAAAAAAAAAACCTAAAAACCCAAAACTTAAAAACCTAAACCCTAAACTAAAAAATTAAAAATAAATAAAATAAACTAAACTAAAAAATAAAATAAACCTAAAATAAAAAACCTAAATAAAATAAAACTAAACTAAAAAATAAAATAAAATAAATAAAAAATAAAATAAAATAAAACTAAATAAAACCTCAACCTAAAAAAAATAAACCTAAAATAAATAAAGAATTAACCCAAACCTTAAACTAAAAAAAAAAACTAAACCTAAAATAAACAAAAGAAAATAAACATAAACCTAAACAAAAATAAAATAAAGTAAAATAAATAAACATAATCCTAAACCTTAATCCCTAGAACCCTAGAACCCTAAACCCTAAACCTTAAACCCTAAAACCCAAAATCCTAAACCCTAAACCCTAAAACCTATAACCCTAAACCCTAAACCCTAAATCATAAACCCTAAACCCTAAACCTTAAACACTAAACCCCAAACCCTAAACCCTAAACCCTAAATCCTAAACCCTAAACTAAAAACCCTAAACTCTAAACCCTAAAGACCTAAGCACCTAAAAACTTGAAAACATAAACCTAAACTAAATAAAACATAAAAATAAAATAAATAAAATAAAAGCCTAATCTAAGACCTAAACCTAAACCTAAAAAAATAAAATAAAAAATAAAATCTAATCTAAAATAAAATAATAAAAACTTAAACTAAACTAAAAAATAAAATTAACATAAAATAAAAATAAAATTAACCTAAAATAAAAATGAAGTAAAAACCTAAACCTAAGCAATACACCTAAAAATAAATAAAAAATAAAACCTAAACCTTAAACAAAAAAAAACCAAACCTAAAATAAATAAATAAAAACCTAAACCTAAACTTAAATAAACTAAACCAAAATAAATAAAGCCTAAACCTAAACCTAAAATAAACTAAACCTAAATAAAAACCTAAACTAAAAATTAAAAAAAATAAGCCTAACCTAAAAATAAACCAAAAATAAAAATGTAAAACCTAAACTTTAAAAAAGTAGATTAAAAGCCTAAATCTAAACCTAAAATAAAAATAAAACCTAAACCTAAAAACAAAATAAAATTAAAATTAAAAAAAACTAAAACTAAAAAAATAATCCTAAAATTAAAACTTAAAAATAAATAGAAAATATAATCTAAATCCTAAACTAAAAAAAAAATCTAAACCTAAAATAAACAAAATAAAATAAACATAAACCTAAACTCAAATAAACTAAACTAAAATAAATAAAACCTAAACCCTAACCCAAACACATAAACCCTAAACCCCAAACCATAAACCCTAAACCGTAAACCTTAAACTATAAAAACCTAAAAGCCAAAACTTAAACTAAATAAAACCTAAAAATAAAAAAAAAATAAAAAAACATAAACCTAAATAAAATAAAATAAAAACTTAATCTAAAATCTGAACCTAAACCTAAACCTAAACCTAAACCTAAACCTAAAATTAAAATAAAATATAAAATATAAAATTAATAAAAATAAAATAAGTAAAAACCTAAACTAAACTTAAAAAAATAAAATAAAGCTAGAAATAAAATAACCTAAAAATAATATAAACATAAAATAAAAAGAAAATAAAATAAAATAAAATAAAATAAATAAATAAAACCTAAACCTAAACAATAAACCTAAAAAAATACCTGAAATTAAATAAAAAATAAAAACTAATCCTTAAAAAAAATAAAAGTAAATCTAGAATAAAATAAAATAAACTTGAACATAAACTAAAATAAACTAAACTAAAATTAATAAAACCTAAACCTAAACCTAAGATAATCTTAACCTAAACTTAAACCTAAATAAAATAAAATAAAATAAAATAGAAATAAACCTAAACGTTAAATAAAAAATAAAACCTAAAATAAAAACCTAAAACTTAAACTTAAAAAAATAAAATAAAAACCTAAAAACAAACTTAAAAATGAAAAATAAAACCTAAACCTATAAAATAAAATAAAAATAGAACTAAACAAAAAAATAAACAAACCTAAACCTAAACCTAAACCTAAAAAATAAACAAAAATAAAAAAATTGAAACTAAAATAAATAAACATAAAATAAATAAACTAAACTAAATAAAAATAAAAGATAAACCTATATAAAAATTAGGTAAAATGGTAGGTTTAGGTTTATTCAAACCCTAAACCCTAAACCCTATGCCCTAAACACTAAATCCTAAACCCTATGCTAAACACTAAATCCTAAACCTATGCCCTAAACACTAAATCCTAAACCCTAAGCTAAACCCTAAACATAACCCTAAACTCAGAACCTAAACCAAACTAACTCAAACTATAAACCCTAAACCTAAACCTATAAATTTAAACTCTAACCTTAAACTAAACTAAACCTAAACTGTTAATCCTAAACCCTAAACCTAAACCCTAAACTAAACCTAAACTTAAACCCTAAACCTAAAACTAAACCTAAACTATAAACCTAAACCTAAACCAAAACCTAAAACAAACCTAAAACTATAAACCTAAATGAAAACCCTAAAACTAAACTAAACCCTAAACACTAAACCTAAACATACAACCTAAACCTTAAACCTAAATAAACATTAGCCCTAAATCAAAACCTAAATTTAAACCCTAAAACCTAAAACTAAAACCTAAACCTAAATTAAATAAAATGTAAAAATAAATTAAAGAATAAAAATCTAAACCTAAATAAAATAAACAAAATAAAAATAAAATAAAAATCTAAACTAAAACCAAAACCTAAACCTAAACTTAAACCAAAAATAAAATAATATAAAATAAATAAAAACTAAATTAAAATAAAATAAATAAAGACCTAAACTAAACTAAAAAATAAAATAAACCTAAAAGTAAAACATAATCGTAAAATAAAAATAAAAACAACCTAAAATAAAAACTAAATAAAAACATAAACCTAAGCAACAAACCTAAAAGTTAAACCTAAAAATAAAAAAAAATTAAAACCTAAACCCTAAATTAAAAAAAAAAACCTAAACCTAAAATAAATGAATAAAAACCAAATCCTAAACTAAAATAAATAAAACCTAAACCTAAAATAAACTAAACCTAAAATTAAACCTAAACTAAATAAAATAAAATAAACCAAAATAAGGAAAAACCTAAAAATAAATCTAACATAAAAACCTAAAACTAAAAAAAGTAAAATAATAACCTATACCTAAACCTAAAATATAAATAAAACCTAAACCAAAAAGATAAAATAAAAATAAAACTAAATTAAAAAAAATAAACTATAACCTAAACCTAAACCTAAAAAGTAAACTAAAATAAGAAACCTAAACTAAAATAAATAAACATAAAATAAATAACCTAAACTAAAGAAAAATCAAAAATAAACCTTAATAAAAAATATAAAATAAATTAAATAAATCGAAACCTATCGGTTTCCTTAATTAAAAAAAACCCTAAACCTTAAACCCTAAACCATAAACAGTAAATCCTAAACCCTAAAACCTAAATCATAAATCCTAAAACAAACCCTAAACCCTAAACCATAATCCTACAACTCAAAATCATAAAAAACCCTTAACCCTAAACCTTAAACTCGAAACCCTAAACCCTAAACTAACCTTAAACCCTAAACACTAAATACTAAACTATAAACCCTTATCCTTCTAAACCCTAAACCCTAACCCTAACCTTAACCTTAAACCCTAAGCGCTAAACAATAAATCCCAAACCTTAAACCCTAAACTAACCCTAAACCTAAAACCCTAAACCCTAAAGCTTAAACCATAAACCATAAACCTTAATCTAACCATAAACCCTAAGCTAACCCCAAACCCAAAACCCAAAACCCAAAAACCATAAACCTTATAGCCTAACACTAAACCCAAAACCCTGAAACCTTAAACCCTAAACCTACAACCCTAAACCATAAAACCCTAAACCCTATAACCTAAACCCTAAAACCCTGAACCCTAAATCCTAAACCTTAAACCCTAAACCATAAAATATATAACCCTAAACCCTAAACCCTAAACCCAAAATCCTAAACCATAAATCCTAAACCTTAAAACTTAAACCCCAAAAACCTAAAAACCTAAACCTAAACTAAATTAAATGTACAAATAAAATAAATAAGAAAACCTAAACCTAAATAAAATAAATACTTAAACTAAAACCTAAATTTAAACCAAAACCTAAACTTAAAAATAAAATTAAAAAAAAATGAAAACTAAATTATAGTAAAATAAATAAAATACTTACACTAAATTAAAAATAAAATAAACCTAAAAATAAAAAACCTAAATAAAATAAAAAATACCTAAAATGAAATAAAATAAAAACTAAATAAAAACCTAAACCTAAAAAATAAACCTAAAAATAAAACTTAAAATAAATAACAAAAATCTAAACCTAAACCATAAACTAAAAAACCAAAACCTAAAATAAACATAAACCTAAACTCAAATAAACTAAACTATAATAAATAAAACGTAAAACCTAAACCTTAAACCCTAAACTCTAAAAACCTAAAAACTAAAACCTAAAATAAATTAAACCCAAAAAAAAACCTAAACCTAAATAAAATAAAATAATAAAATAAAATAAAAACCTAAACTAAAATCTAAACATAAACCTAAAATAAATAATAAAATAAAAAAAACAAAATAAATAATACCTAAATGTAAAATAAAATAAAATAAACCTAAAATAAAATAAAATAAAAGTAAATAAAACTAATCATAAATAAGAAACCTAAAAAAACCTAAAAATAAATAAAAAATAAAACATAAACCCTAAACAAAAAAAGCTAAACCTAAAATAAAAATAAAATAAACCTAAACCTAAACTAAAATAAACTAAACTAAAATAAATAAAACCTAAACCTAAACCTAATATAAACTAAGCCTAAACTTAAACCTAAACTAAATAAAATAAAATAAACTAAAATAAACCTAAACCTAAACTAAAAATAAAACCTAAATCTAAAATAAAACCTAAAACCTAAACCTAAAATAATAAAATAAAACTTAAACCTAAACCTAAAAATAAAAATAAACCTAAACATAAAATAAAATAAAATAAAATAAAATAAAATAAAATAAACATAAAAAATAAATAAACCTAAAAACCTAAAATATACTAAAATAAAAACCTAAACTAAAATAAATAAACATAAAATAAATAAAATAAACTAAATAAAAATTAAAAATAAACCTAAATAAAAATATAAAATAAACTAAATAAACTGAATAAACCTAAACCTACCGATTTACTTAATTTCTCTTTTTTTTAAAAAAACTCTAAACCCTAAATCCTATACCCTAAACACTAAATCCTAAACCTTAAACCCTAAACACTAAACATACAACCCTAAACCTTAAAAAACCCCAAACCCTCATCCTTAAACCCTAATCTAACCCTAAACCCTAAGCTAACCCTAAACCCTAAGCCCCAAAAATGTTAAACCCTAGAGGCTAAAGACTAAAGCCTAAACTGTAATCCCTAAGCCCTAAAAACTTAAAAACCTAAACTTAAACTAAATAAAACATAAAAATAAAATAAGTAAAAAACCTAAACCTAAATAAAATAATAAAATAAAATAAAATAAAAAACCTAAACTAAACTAAAATAAATAAAAAACCTAAACCTAAAAATAAAATAAAATAAAAAAATTAAATTAAACTAAAATAAATTAAATAAAAACCTAAACTAAACTAAAAAAAATAAAATGAACCTAAGAATAAAAAACCTAAATAAAATAAAAAGTAAACTTAAAATTAAAATAAAATAAACTTAAAATAAAATAAAATAAAAACTAAATAAAATTTTAAACTTAAAAATAAACCTAAAAATAAATAAAAAAATAAAACCTACTTAAGCAAACAAAAAAAACCTAAACCTAAAATAAAAATAAAATAAATAAAATAAAATAAACCTAAACATAAAAAAAAAATAAAAACATAAACCTAAACCTAAAAATAAAAAATAAAACCTAAACCTAATAAATAAAATAAAAATAAAACTCAACAAAAAAATAAACCTAAACCAAAACCTAAACGTCAAAAATAAACTAAAATAAAAAACCTAAACTAAAATAAATAAACTAAACTAAATAAAAAATAAAAAATAAACATAAATGAAAATAAAATTATACTAAAATTTTAAATAAATAGACAAAACAAAATATACTAAATAAACCTAAACCTACTAGTTTACTTAATTTAAACCCTAACCCTAAACTTAGCCCTAAAAGAATAAACCCTAAACATTATACCCTAAATGCTAAACCCTAAACCCTAAACCCTAACCTAAACCCTAAACCCTATACCCCAAAACCTAAACCTAAACCTAAAGTAAATAAATAAATTAAACAATAAACCTAAAACTAAAGCCTAAATCTAAACCTAAAGCAAAACCCTAAGAATGGAAAACTCACCCTCTCCTCTCTCACTCTCTCCATTGTGATTTTCCTCTTTGAATCCTTTTCGGCTTTGGTTGATTTTTTCCATTCTCGATTGCTCTTTGTTTGTTTGGCTCACCAACACGCATGATGTTCTTGTTGTCTTGTTGGGGTTCCTTTCCGCCATCGAGCAGTTCTTCATGGAGGCCTAGGGCATCGATTCAATGGGATTTATGGATCCAAAAGCTCCTTCTATTTTTCCTGAGGTTAAATCCTTTAAGGATGCTCTCTCTAGTAAGAGCCTTTCCCCTATTGATTCAGTGAATTTGTTATCGACCACATTTTATGGCATCCTTGTGATTATGTGCTCAGATAATGATGTTGAGAAGTTGCCTAAGCCTTATGAATTCACTTTAGTTGGTAAATTTAAGGTGGCCTAATCTGACAATATCCATTTTTTTTTCACAATATTAAGCTTTCAGGTGCATTTTCTATTGGTTTGATTGATCCAAGGCACATTTTAATTTAGCTTACTAATGATCTAGATTATTCAAGGGTTTTCTCATGATGTTCGTACTTTGTTTTTAATTGTCAACTGCCTTTAAAGTGGTCTCCTTTTGATATAAAAGAGGAATCATCAGATCGTATGGTTGGCTTTCCTAATATGAGAATTCATTATGTCACGCATCAAGTTCTTTTGTTGGGGCTCTTTTGCCGCCTCTTCAAATTGATTAGGCCGCCATGAGATCCGACCTTCATTGCTCACATTTTGGTGGAAATTGATATCTCTAAAAGCACCCTAAAGAAGTTTGGATTGGTTCAAAAGTTTGGTTACAATAAAAAGTTGAATTTGAGAATTTTCCTATTTTGCGCATTGCAAAATTCATGGGCATGATAATTTAGAATGTTTTGTGCTGCACCCACAACTTAAAAAGAAAAACTTGACTGATCCTAATCCTAATCTACCAACTGATAAAGTGGGTAAATCTATTTATGTGCCTAAGGTTAATCAAAATGGGAATCCTATTTCTACTTCCTTGGAACCAACTACTTTGCTTAATGAAGTTCTCAATGATGATACTCCAAAATTTCAATCTGAGTAGGTTAAAGATATTTCTAATGTTGACCAAAATGTTGAATATGATGGTTTAAATATCACCTACTTACATAATTTGCCTCTCAAGATATTACCTCTATTCATACCTTACCTTACTCTTGATTTGAACATGAGGAGGAGCATTTGACCCTTAATAGTAATTTGAATGGTAATTTGATGATGGAGGAAAATTTGAAAAAAATTCTGAAGCTAATCCTGAAATTTGTGCTCTAAATGGTTTTACAACATCTCCTTCTCCTAATCCTGAGATTGACATGCATGCTAATATGACCTTCTAGCTTAATACTGAAATTGAGGAAGGGGAAGTTATCATTAAAAATGCTTTGATTGATTCTGACCCCATTCTTAATACAACTAATCGCCTCTTGGATGGTGATTCTTTGGACAAAAATAGACCATTTCAAATAATTTTAAAAAGAAATCACTAAAAGCAAAATGTTTCCTAATAACTCAACTAGATCTACTAGATATGGTTCCTCATCTCATAAATAACTATTTATTTTTCCTTCTTATCCCCCTATTATCTATTTTTCCATAGCTTATTTTAATTTTCCTTTATGTTTAACTCACTTATTTGGAATGTTCGAGGGATTGGGACCCTCATTGTCTGTAACCATGTTAGAAGTCTATGCCGTATTAATAATATTGCTTTACTGGTTGTTATTGAACCTCTCATACATTCTTCTAAGATCAACCATGTTGCTAGAATGCTAGGTTTTAATAACTTCTTCTATAATATTAGCAATGAAATTTGGTATTTTTGGAATAATTTAGTTAATGTATCTATCCTTGATGATCTTCAACAAGTTGTCAATGTCCATATCTCTTTGGGTGATTTCTCTGCTCTGGGCTCCTTTGTTTATGCTTCTTATAATAGCGCTGGTAGGAACATCCTTTGGGACAATTTAAGAACTTTTGCTTCTACTGTTAACAAACCTTGGTTGGTTGGGGGTGATTTCAACACTATCCTCTCATCCTTTGAAAGAATGGGTGGTTGTTCTCCTAACATTCATTCCATGGAAGACTTTTCCAATATGATTCTTGATTGCAACCTTATTGACATTGGCTACTCGAGTTTGGATTACACTTGGCATAACTCTAGACTCTAGTAATGCCTTGATAGGACTCTTTAACTCTCTTTGGATTAATCAATGGCCTAGTACCTCTGAGCATTTGAGTAGAACTTTGTCACCATGCTCCTCTTTTGATATCCATTAAAATCCTCTAATTGACTCTCCTTCTGCACTCTTTCGATTCCGTAATATGTGATTCAACATTGATTTCTTAAATGTTGTCTCCACCAATTGGATGGCCCCTTCACCTGATATATTAAGGGCATGATTCATCTCTAGTTTAAGCTTAAAAGACTTAAATAGAACCTTGCTTGGTGGAACAAGCATTGTTTTAAAAATCTCTTTGCTAATATCAAAAACATGGAACAATTGGTTTGTTGTCTTGAAAATGCAGTTTTGACTGATTCTTCAAAACTGAAGGATTTAAATGAAGCCATATATAACCTGGTTACCTATCAGAATATGAAGGAAACTTACTGGAGGTAAAAGGCTACTAGTAAACATATTACTGATGGGGATAGAAATACCAGATATTTTCATGCTCTTTTCGAAAAAAAGAGAGCTTTAAACTTTGTCCAAAAAAATTAAAAGTAATAATGGAAACTAGATCACTGACAATAATGAGATTAAAGACTCTATCACTAGTCATTTTAGAAATTTGCAACAAGAGCCATACTTTAGAGGCTATCTCCAACTCTCATTTGATTCCCTTAACAATTACTGATGACAATCACTTGCTTACTATGGTCCCTACGGAAGTAGAGATTGGAAAAATTCTTAATAACATGAACGATTCTACCGGCCGTCGATATTATACTACTAAATTTTTCAGCATTCTTGGCTCTATTATTAAGTATGATTTAGTTGACATGTGGTTGATTTCTTTAATGGTAATCCTTTACCTAGATATTTCTCTAGTACATTCATTATCCTTATACCCAAAATTGATAATCCTGAATGCTAGGGTGACTTCAGACCTATCAGTCTATGCACCTTTTTCCATAAACTTATTGTTAAATTGCTTGCCAACAAAATTAGTCCTCTGCTTCAAAAAATTATTTCTCTCAACCAAATTAGTTTTAGAGGTAGAGCTATATCTCGATAACATTCTTCTCACCCAAGAGTCGCTGATTGATGATTTGGATGCCTCTAATAGGTGGTAACATCCTTTTCAAATTGGATATATCTAAAGCTTTTGACAACATCTCTTGACCTTCCTTTTAAATTCTTCATTTGTTTGGCTTCTGATAATTTCATCTCCCTTGTTAAAATTCTATTAGTAATGCATGGTTCTCTATTATTGAATGGTGAGGCCTTAGGTTTCTTCCCTTCTTCACATGGTTTGAAACAAGGGGATCCCTTGTCTCCCTCTCTTTATTATTATGGTGGAATATCTTTCTAGGAGCCTTAATGACCTTTTCAACAATAATCCAAGCATGTTTTTTAGAACACTAGGTGGTATTCCTGTCTCCCATCTTAGTTTTCGATGATTTCATTATCTTTACAATGCTTCCAATCATCACATTAAAACATTAAAAACTTTAAATAAATTTGAGAAGGAAAGTAGTCTTTCTATTAATGAAGGCAAAAGTTATTTCATTCCTTCCTCTAAAATCTCTAGCAATAAAATCAATAAAATCTTGAGAATCACCAATTTTCAGCAACAACACCTTCCTATTAAATATCTTGGAGCTCCTCTGTATAAAGGATAAAAAAGATCACATCTATTTGATGAGTTAATCCAAAAAAATTTCCAATAAAATTTCTATTTGGGAATTTCATTCACTATCATTTGGTGGTAGACTCACTTTGCTTAAGAGTACCCTTAACTCCATGCCTTTATATCTTATTCAAACCATTTTTCCTACTAATTCTACCTTAAACAGAATAGAGCACCTCTTTAATAAATTCTTCTGGGGATCAAACAACTCTACTAAAAGTTGTGGCACCCTTGGAATGGGCTTGGCTGTCAACTGGAAGCAATTACTACATTCTCTCATAAACTTTGGTGGAAATTTAGAGCAAAAATAGTTTTGGGCTAAATTCATCACAGTACTGCCGGTAAGCATCCTCTCATCTATCCTTACAAGGTGGGTGACTCTCTTGTATGGAAAAGGCTTTGTTCCATCAAATGGGATGTTGAACCCCTAATTTCTTGGGGGGTCAACTCTGGATCTTCTTTTTTTTGGCAAGATAATTGGATGGGTAGTGGCTCTATTGATGATCTTTTATCTACCCACTCCATTGTTGCTATTAAAGTCAATCATTAATGAATAATAAATGGAATGATATAAAGCTTACGATTGTATTCCTACCTCTCTTTTACATAAAATTACTAACATCCCTATCATCTCTAACCATCCTAATCAAATTTTCTTTAAGCTGTCTCAAAATGGTGATTTTAACCTCAAAGATGTCTGGATTCATATTAGAGAAGCTCATGATTTCTCTAACGTGTTTTTTAAACTTTGGAATAATACTATACCCATTTCCTATTCTATTCTTACTTGGAGAATTTTGAAAAATTTCATCCCTGTTGATTCCTTAATGTGGGATAAAGGCTTTTACTTACCTTCAAAATGCTATCGCTTTTACATTGAAACGGTGAACCATGTCTTTGTTAATGGAGTTATTGCCTCTAAACTTTGGGTTTGGTATGATGTTCTTTTTAATACTGATCATTTCAATGGATCCTTATCCTTATATCAACTTCTTGACCTTTACTTTCAAAGAACCCTAAAAGGCCACATTAAAGTGATAACTGTCATTACTCTTATATGGTTCATATAGATGGATAGAAATTATTCTAAACATCATGGGATTCCTATGAACCATAAAAGGATTATTGCTAGAAATAAAGAAAAAATTCACGCATTTTTTAATGCCAGATTAATTACCAACACTCAATTTAAAGGCTGTAAATTTGTGGTCAACAAACTTGGTCTTACCTTGCCTGATTATCATATTTGTAAAGAAGATAATATTGTCTATTGGAGAAAGCCTCGTAATAATATTATCAAAATTAATATTGACGGCTCCATTTCTCAAACTGCTTTTGGCTGTGGTGGCATTTTCAAAAACTTTAAAGGATATGTTACCTTTTGCCTATCCTCTTACTACATGTTCTATTATTCAATTAATGGTTGTCAACAAAGCTATTGAGATTTGTTTACAAAAAGGATGGCTTAACATCTAGATTGAGGTGGATGCTCTCTTACCGATTGATATGTTGACCTCCACCAAGGTAGGCAATACATATTTGTATTACCTCCTTAATCATACTAGAGCACGGCTATCTCAAGTTTGTTTTAAAATCACTCATGTTTGGCGTGAAGGTAATGCATGTGCTGATTATCTTGCTAATCCGGGTGCTAGATTAGAAGATATAATGTTCTTTGATCAGATTAATCTTCCTAAACACTTTCGTGGATTAGTTAATTTGGACAATCGGATTACCCTATATCCGAAATTAACCTCTTTATGTTTTGATCTAATGGTTTTCCTAACCTATTTATTTTCAATCCTTTCTTCCTTTATTTTCTATGTCTTGGTTTTCTCTGATGTAGAACAAACTTTTAATTGGTTTTCTTGTGTTGGAAGCTCTTGTCTCTGTAGATACAGCTGCTGGTTTACTGGGAATTGTCCTTCTATTTATGGGGTATTATTGTACATGCTGGTTCCCTTATTGAAGGGGTTGTGTTATCTTTTTCCCTAATCTGCTTGGTTGTGTTCCCTTTACATAACTGCAATGACGATTGAATTTTTTTTGCCATCGTATCGCTTATGGCTCAACCGGAAATGCTTTTGTTTGTCTCTTTGCACAATTGGGATTATTTTCAGGCCTTCTTTCCTACTGTATCTAGTGACACTTATGGTTTAGCCAATGGTCTATTTATCCTTATTTTGAAGGATTTAATGATGCTATGTCTTTCAATTCTCTTTTTATTTCAATATAGTAAATGTACTGCCTATATTAATCTCTATCGGGCTCAATACTTGGCCTACTATTTTGGCTACTGGATGAATGGTTTTAAGGGTTGGTACCTTCAGTAGGCTAACTATTATGGTTGGTATCCTGAATGGTCTTATGCTATTTTATTTACTGTGGATAGCCAAATTATTCAGACTTTGAGGTATGGGTCTATCTACCTTTTCATTCCTCTTAAATCTTATAGACCGGCAATTGTGTGGATCATGCTATTATCAAGGTGATTTATAACATCTATTTGGGTGGCCATAATTGGGGTTTTGCTTATAATCTGAATGATATTTTGGAGTATCATGTTCACCATGCTATTTTTTGCTTATGGAACTATTGGTTACTGATGCATTTATCTGTATCATTTTTATCACTTGTATCATTTTATGGTTATCCTGTATTGGTGGAGCCTGCCTTTGTTCCCCTAAATGTTGGTTAACTGTTATCTTGATCCATTTTGGGCTCTTTTAAGCGTTCTTCGGGTCTTTTGATTGGCTAACTGCTTTGTCGCCTCTCTTCCCAACCGGTAGAGACAAAATGTTCCTTTTCTTGCCATCTCTATTGTTTCATTGCATGATTGGTTTGTTTCTTGATTCCCTCTACTATCGCTTTCTAGTGATGTTTACCTTTCTTGGTCACCTATATTTGAAGGATTGTATATTGATTATTTCTTGATTTTCATTTTGGTTTTAAAGTATTCCGCTACAATATCCTATGTCGCTTTTTTTGTTATTGCCAAAGACGATCTTTCGGTTATTATGTTCTACCTTAGCTAGTTGGCTATTATTCTGTTGTCAATTTGGATGACCATTTCATCCGGCTTTGTGGTATGGATCTATCTGCTATTTCATTTCCCTTGGACCTTTATGCAATTATGAATATACTTTTATCAAGTTGATTGTTATCATCTCTATGGTCGATCATGAATGGCTCTTTATGGGTAGTTTACTTGGACAAAAGCTCTCAACTAGGTGGATGGTACCGCTTTTATGTCGTAGGTTATTAATTTGCTCAAGAAGCCATATTTTGTTTTATTTTCATTTCCGGCCTTTACTTTGGTACTTCAACCCTTTATCAGATCTAATTTTGTATTTATCTACCGGATATGGTTACTCATGCCTCTACTTGACATATTTATTGTGGACTTTTCATTTTCATCTAGATTGGGATGTTGACTCTAAATTCTCTACTTTGTTTGACATCACCGGTGGTACTTACCTTATAAGGGTGTGGTGGCACCCATTTTCCATTCTTATCTATGTTGTATGTGGCTATTTTTGGGTATGTACTAAAGACCATATGATTTCCTCCCAATGATGTTCCACATCGTGTATGTGGGCTATGATGGTCGGGATGATTTCACTCATCTTTTGGGTAGTAACACTTGTGATGTAACCCTTCATTGAAAGTTTGGATGCTCATGTTTGGTACCCAATTTTGTGGTGAGCTTGAGTTCTCACACACTCTTCTATAATTCTCTCATACTATTATGCTTTTATTTTTACTTTGATTTGTAGCATTTTATTTGTGCTAACTCTTACTTTTAGATGTTTTGAGTCTGCTATTTTCTTGTTGGATTTCTCTAATGGAGGCATAGGCTTCTCTCATCCTCAAGAGCCCATGATGAAGATGGTTCAAAGGCTTTTCTTTTTTATCAATTCATATATGTTGCTTTATTTTCCCTTTTGCTTTGTTTTGATTGTACTTAGACACGGGATTTACTTTTAGGTCGGTTGTAGCTCTGAGCATTAGATCTTGAGTTTATCCCTCTTAAGGACCTTGTAACCATTTTTTGTGGTAATAAAATTCCCTTATATGGGGTTTTATAAAAAACCCTAATCTAACCTAAACCCTAAGCTAACCCAAAACCCTAAACCCAAAAAATCCTAAACCCTAAACCCTAAACACGAAACCCTAAAACCTAAACCCTAAACAAAAACTTGGTCAGAAAAGATCACATCTTTTTGATGAGTTAATCCAAAACATCTCTAATAAAATTTCTATTTGGGAATTTCATTTACTCTCATTTGGTGGTAGGCTCACTTTGATTAAGAGTACCCTTAACTCCATGCCTTTATATCTTATTCAAACCATTGTGACCAATTCTACCATTAATGAATTGAGCACCTTAATAAATTCTTCTAGGTTCTAACTACTAAAAGAATGCATTGGACCTCTATAAAAAAGTTGTGGCACTCTTCAAGGTGGGCTTGATGTAAGCCAATCAAGCTATCACCGCTTTTCTTATAAACTTTGGTGGAATTTTAGGAGCACAACAATTGTCTTTGGGCTAAATTCATGACTAAATACCGCTGTAAGCACCCTCTCATTTTCCCCTTACAAAGTGGGAGATTCTCATGTATGGAAAAGACTTTGTTCCATCAAATGGGAGGCTAATCCTTAATTTCTTGGGGATTAACTGAACTTCCTTCTTCTCAAGATAATTGACCGGCAAAGGGCTCATTGATGATTTACTTTCTACCCACTCCAATCCGCTATATTAAAGTGAACTCTTTCTAGAATAATAAGTGGAACAATAGTAAACTTACCGACTATATCCCTATCTCTTTTAGATAAGCTTACTACCATCCCTATCATCCCTAAATCATGATCGATTCTTTTCAGCTTTCTCAAAATGGTGACTTCAACCTTAAAGATGTCTGGATTCATATTAGAGAAGCTCATGATTTCTCTAATGTGTTTTTTAAACTTTGGAATAACACTATCCCTATTTCTTACTCTGTTCTAACTTGGAGAATTTTGAAAAATTTCATCCCTGTTGATTCCTTGATGTGGGGTAAAGGTTTTCACTTACCTTCAAAATGCTACTACTACTTTCACATTGAGAATGTCAATCATGTATTTGTTAACGGAGCCATTGCTTCCAAACTTTGGGTTTGGTATGATGAATTTTTTAATATTGACAAATTCAATGGCTCTTTAACTCTTTATCAACTTCTTGAGGTTTATTTTGAAAATACTATTAAAGGCCACATTAAAGTGATAACTACTATCACTCTTATATGGTTCATATGGATGGACAAATGATGCAAAACATCGTGGATTCCTATGAACCATAAGAGGATAATTGAATTAAAGATAAAATCCATGCTTTATTTAATGCCGCTTTAATTAACTACAATCAATTTAAAGGCTATAAATTTGTGGCCAATAAACTGGGTTTTAACTTGCCGGACCATCCCAACAGTAAAGATGATAAGCTTGTTTATTGGAAAAAACCACATGATAATATTATTAAAATTAATACTAATGGCTCCATTTCTCAAAATGCTTCTAGCTATGGTGGCATTTTCAGAAACCTTAATGGTAAAGTTTTATGTGCCTTTGCTTATCCTCTTACTACATGTTCTGTTCTCTTTGCGGAGCTAATGGCTGTTAACAAAGCTATTGAGATTTTCCTACAAAAAGGTTGGCTTAATATTTGGATTGAGGTGGATGCCATGTTGTTGATTGATCTGATGACTTCCACCAAAGTGGGAAATTAGAATTGTACTACCCCTTAAGCATACTAGCTCTATCTCAACTTTATTTTAAAATCACTCATGTTTGGCATGAAGGTAATGTGTGATTACCTTGCTAATCTGGTGCTAGATTAGATGGAATAAAATTCTTTGATTTTTACACTTCCTAAACATTTGTGTGGATTGGTTAATTTGGACAATACCTGGACTTCCTTATCGTAAACTAATTTCATCCTATGTTTTCGATGCATTTCCATGATAATCTTTCTCGGTTCTATTGTGATCTTTGTAGCATCTCACGGCTTTCTATTAATTATCCAATCTTTTTGGGGTCTTATCAGTATCTACTTGTTTCCTAATCCTGGATGGAGATGTCTTATTTTTTCGATCTGCAAGGATGGACCGCTTGCCATCAATACTATTTTTTGGGACTTACCGTATTTTACTTTTCTTTTCACCATTGAGATTGCTTCCTCATCTTTTTCATTTCCTATTCTCAACCACTTTTTTTATTCCCTGCTATAGCAATACGTAACTGAACGAAGTAATA
>CM038214.1:327797136-327891133 GCA_021442155.1 Cymbidium sinense | reverse complement strand
ATGATGAAATCTTAAACGAAATTAAGAAACTTTAAACCTAAACTCTAAACTCTAAGTTTAATCCATTCTCAAACTCCTAAACTTAAACTTTAAATTTAAACTTAATCTCAACCCAATTCCTAAACTGAAACTAAACCTTAAAATCTAAACACTAAATTCCTAAACCCTAAAGATAATCTAACAACTTTAAACTAAGTTAACTTAAACCTAAAACCTTAAAACCTATCTCTTAAACACTAAACTAAATTAAACTTAAATCTAACCTAAACTCTAAAACCTAAACCTAAAATAAAAAAGTAAACCATCTAACCTAAACCCTAAACTAACTAAACCCTAAGCTAACCCTAAAAGACACTAAACCCAAATCCTAAACATTAAACCTTAAACTATAAACCTTAAACCTAACCCTAAACCCTAAACCTAAAATCATAAACCCTAAACTTAAACCTAAACCCTAAACCCTAAACCTTAAATAATAAAACCTAAACTAAATAAAACCTAAAATAAAATAAATTAAAACCTAAACAGATAAAATAAAATAATGGAAAAATAAAAAACCTAAACTAAAACTTAAACCTAAACCAAAAAAATAAAATAAATTAAACTAATAGAAATAAACTAAAATAAAATAAAAAAAACCTAAACTAAACTAAAATGTAAAATAAACCTAAGAATAAAAATCATAAATAATAGAAAACTAAATGTAAAATAAAAATAAAATAAACTTAAATTAAAATAAAATAAGAATTAAATAAAACCTAATCCTAAAATTAACCTTAAAATAGAAAACCCTAAACAAAAAAAAGACCTAAACATAAAATATAAATAAAATAAATAAAATAAATAAAATAAAATAAACTTAAACTTAAACTAAAATAAACTAGACTAAAATAAATAGAACCTAAACCTAACCCTAAAATAATCTAAACTTAAACCCTAAACTAAATAAAATAAAACAAACTAAAAATAAACCTAAACCTAAATTAAAAACTAAAACCTAAAACCTAAAACATAAACCTAAAAAAATAAAATAAAAACCTAAACCTAACAATTAAAATTAAAATAAAACTAAACTAGAAAATAAACATAAACCTAAACAAAAACATAAACTAAATTAAATAAACTATGCTAAATAAAAAACAAACTTAAATAAAATTAAAATATAAAATATAAAATAAACAAAATAAATAAGAAATAAACTAAATAAACCTAAACCTCCTAGTTTACTTTATTAAAACCCTAAATCCTAAACCCTAAACCCTAAACCCTAAACCCTAAAACTAAACCTAGACCTAAACCCTAAATCAACCCTAAACGAAAACCCTAAACCTAAACCCCATTCATTTGGGCATCTTCTATCATCTATTTCTTATTACTGCAAATTCCATTTCCTGGTAGACGCCTCTTTTGTTGCTTTTCTTGTGGACATTTTTGTACTCTTTTAATGGTTTACTTGGCTCTTGGCTTCTCCTATCATGGGTCGTTGATCATGATGGCTATTTCTACTTCCCGTGGGAAAATCTGAGATTACGGGTGCTCCCATCAAGGTCGTGACTCTTTGAGAGTCTTTGGATCTAATCCATCGATGGTTTCAAAATCATTCAAGGCAGTTCTTACTGTTAAGGATAATTGTGCAGGTGAGTCTATCGATCTTATCTCAACCTCTTTCTAAAATAGTGATAATGTATTCGATTCCATTGTTGATCAATCCAAAAAAAAATTCCTGAGAATTTCAAGCTATGGAGAAATGATCAATATTCTCCAAAGTAAGATGACGAAAAATTTACCCACCAACGTGAATTCAAAGGGCTAATAGCTAATATGTTTTGTTTCGCTTAATTTATTTTCTGGTGTGTTTTCACTCCCAACCTAGCAGAGGTGTTTACAATAGGTGGAGGCTGCTGGGTTTTGCTTGTCTTCTGGTTGGTGTGGTTTCCTTTTTTGGTTGGATCTTTCTGCAGCCTATTTTATTTATTTTGGATTTTATGTTGGCTGTTTGTTGGTGTTGCCTGGTTATGGGTTTTCTCCCTTCATGAGTGTTTCTCATGCTATTTTTGTGACCTTCCAGCTGTGGCTAGATGTTTTGTATTCTTGTTGTTTGTTGTTTAGGATGGTTTTCCAAGTCGGTTTTGGTTGTCTTCTTTCTTGGCTCTCACCCTTCCCATTTGCTTCTATCCTTTTCAATTTTACTTATGGTATGGATCTTGGATGATGGTTGTTGGCAATTATGTTTTGTGGTTTTGCTTATGTTGTTAAGAGGAGTTGTGTGTCCTTGAGGGCTCTTCGTGTGTTGGTTGTGCTTAGAGTCTTATTTTCCCGCACCTTATTATCCTTATTTCTCTACTGTTCTAGATGAGTGTAAGGTTGGATGCTTCTAATTTATTATATTTCTTGAATATTGCGAGTACCTCCTCTAAGCCTGAGGTTATGTTTTGATGAGTGTGCTAAACTAGAAGGTCTAACTGGTTGGATGTTTTTGACTTGCTAATGATGACTCTATTGGGGTTCTTGTTGCTATTGTATCTAGTTATTGGACTATTTTTTATCCTAAAGAGCTTTTCCTGCTCTGCTATTTCTAGTCGCTAGTTTCTCCTTTCCTTGGATAGGATTGGTGCTATTGTCTACCACTTTCCTTTGGGATAATTTTGATGTTTGTAACTTGACCCTTTTCGTTTTACATGATGGTTCTAAGGTTAAATAAATTGGCTATCTTGGTGGATCAAGGGTAGCTTTTGTTGGCTATTCAATTGGGTACTCTAGATGGTTAACAGTATTTACTTTATTATAATTTTCCGATCTTTTCAAGTCTATGTATGAAATTGGCGCCTTACCTTCCCATTCCTCTCTTCTAGTTTCTACCCTAGGATTTTGTTTATGTACTGTGGCTAAACCTCTCCCTTTCCTATTTTGAAGGTTACCTTGTTCCTAACGTTCTTGATGTTACCTTACTGTTACTCTTGGTATTTTTTTCTGGTTCTTTGCATGTTCTATTATTGGATGACCTTATGAATTATGTGCTTCCTCTTGCCTTTGTTTGGTCTCTATTTGGTACTTTTCCCCTTATTTTGAGATTTGTTGCTAGTAATTGTGTTTATAATTCTTGTAGGTGACTTTGGTGGTGCTCCCTCTGGCTTAATGTTATCATGATACCTCCTATCTATTTTATATAAACTTGGGTGTTGGAGGTTTTATTTGCTATTTCAAGTTTTATGTGTTTGTGGAGAAAGTCATTGGAGAAGAAACCTTAAACCTTAAACCCTAAAACCCTAAACCTTAAACCCAAAAGTTTAAACCCTAAACTAATCCTAAACCAAAAATCCTAAACCATAAAAACCCTAAACCCTAAATCCTAAACCCTAAACCCTAAACTAATAACCTTGCTAATCTAAACCTAAACCCTAAACCCTAAAACCTAAACTAAACCCTAAATCATAAAATCAAACCTAAAACCTAAACCCTAAACCCTAAAAATAACTTTAAACCCTAAACCCTAAAAAATCCAAAACCCTAAATCCTAAACCCTAAACCTTAAACAGTAAACTAACCCTAAACACTAAACCTTACATCATAAACCCCAAACCCTAAACCCTAAACCCTAAACCTTAAAATCCTAAACCTTAAACCCTAAACCCAAAAGCCTAAACTCTAAACCCTAAACCCTAAACCTTAAAACCCTAAACCGTAAACCCTAAAAAGAAAAAAAGAAAAAAAAACCTAAACCAAATAAAACCTAAAAATAAAATAAATTAAAATAAACTAAACATGAATAAAATAAATAAAATAAAATAAAATAATAACCTAACTAAAACATGAACCTAAACCTAAACCTAAAAATTAAATTAAATAAAAAATAAAAACTAAACTAAAATAAAATAAATAAAAACCTAAACTAAACTTAAAAATATAAAACCTAAATAAAATAAAAATTAAACGTAAAATAAAAATAAAATAAACATAAAATAAATTTAAATAAAAACTAAAAAAAATCTAAACCTAAAAAATAAACCTAATAATAAAAGCTAAAAATAAAAACTAAAAATAAATAAAAAATAACACCTAAACCCAAAAAAAATCTAAACATAAAATAAATAAAATAAAATAAACCTAAACCTAAACCTAAAATAAATAAACCTCAAACTTAAACTTAAAATAAACTAAACCTAAACTCTAAACTAAATAAAATAAAATAAATTGAAAATAAACTTAAACCTAAACTAAAAAATAAAACCTAAAAATAAACATTAAATGAAAATCTAAAACCTAAACCTAAAAAAATAAAATAAAAACCTAAATTTAAACCTAAAAATAAAAAATAAAACCTAAACCTAAAAAAAAATAAAAAGAAAACTAAAGTAAAAAAATAAACAAAAACCTAAACCTAAACCTAAACCTAAACCAAAAACATAAACTAAAATAAAAAAACCTAAACTAAAATAAATAAGCTAAACTAAATAAAAAAATAAACCTAAATAAAAATGAAAAGTAATTTAAATTAAAATAAATAAAAAATAAATTAAATAAACCAAAACCTGTCGGTTTACTTAATTTAAAAAAAACCCTAAACTTTAAACTCTAAACCCTAAACCCTGAATCCTAACCCCTAAATCTTAAACTCTAAGCCTTAAAACCTAAACCCTAAACTAACCCTAAACCCTAAGCTAACCCTAAACCCTAAACCTTAAACCCTAAAAGCCTTAAACCCTAAACTGTAAATCCTAAACCTTAAACTCGAAACCCTAAACCCTAAAAATAACCATAAACCCTAAACTCTAAAAAACCTTAACCCCTAAACCGTAAACACTAAACTAACCCTAAACACTAAACAGCTAAACAAAAACCCTAAACTAATCCTAAACCCTAAACCCTAAACACTAAATCTTAAAACCCTAAATCCTAAACCCTAAACCCTAAACTCTAAACCCAAAAACCTAAAATCTTAAACCCTAAACCCCAAACCCCAAACCTTAAATCGTAATCCCTAAAAAGAAAAATAAGAAAAAAAATCTAAACTAAATAAAACCTTAAAAAATGAATAAAATAAATAACATAAAATAAAATAAAAACCTAACCTAAACCCTAAACCTAAACGTAAATATTAAATAAAATAAAAAATAAAAACTAAATTAAAATAAAATAAATAAAAACCTAAACTAAACTAAAAAAAAATTAACTTAAAAATATAAAACCTAAAAAAAACTAAACGTAAAATAAAAATAAAATAAACAGAAAATAAAAACTAAATAAAAACCTAAACCTAAAAAATAAACCAAATAATAAAACCTAAAAATAAAAACTAAAAAAAAATAAAAAATAACACCTAAACCTAAAAAAACATAAAATAAATAAACAAAATAAAATAAACCTGAACCTAAACTAAACTAAAATAAATCAAACCTAAACCTAAACCTAAAATAGACTAAACTTAAACCCTAAACAAAATAAAATAAAATAAATTGAAAATAAACCTAAACCTAAACTAAAATGTAAAACCAAAAAATAAACCTAAAATGAAAACTTAAAACCTAAACCTAAGAAAATAAAATAAAAACATAAACCTAAACCTAAAAATAAAATATAAAACCTAAACATAAAAATAAAATAAAATAAAATAAAACTAATGTAAAAATATAAACATAAACCTAAACCTTAACCTAAACAAAAAATATAAACTAAAATAAAAAACCCAAACTAAAATTAATAAACTAAACTAAATAAAAATAACCAATAAACATATATAAAAATAAAAAATAAATTAAATTAAAATAAAAAAATAAACTAAACAAACCTAAACCTACTAGTTTACTTAATTTTTTTTTAAAAAAACCCTAAACCCTAAACCCTACACCCTAAACCTTAAACCTTAAACCATAAACCTTGAAACTAACCCTAACTAACCCTAACCCTAACTAACCCTAACCCATAACTATTTTTCATTTTCTTTTCTTCTGCTTTTTTATATGTTTAGTTATCTCTTTTCCTTTCTTTCTTATTTTATTATGATCAATTTTCTAATTTGGAATGTTCAGGGTATTGGGACTCTCATTGTCTGCAACCGTATTAGAAGTCTTTATTGTCATAACATAGCCTTACTTTTTATTATTGAACCATTAATACACTCTTCTAAGATCAACCATGTTGCTAGAATGCTTGGCTTTCAAAATTTCTTTTATAATATTAGCAATAAAACTTGGTGTTTTCGGAATAATTTAGTCAACATCTCTATCCTTGATGATCTTCAACAATTGGCTAATGTCCACATCTCATTGGGTGAATTTTCTACTTTATGTTCCTTTATTTATGCTTCTTGTAATAGAGCTGGTAGGAATATCATTTGAGATAACTTAAGAACATTTGCCTCCTAGGTCAACAAACCCTGGTTGGTTGGGGGTGATTTTAATACTATTCTCTCTTCCTCAGAAAGAAGGGGAGGTTTCTCTCCTAACATTCATTCCATGGAAGATTTTTTTAATATGATTCTTGATTGCAATCTGATTGATATTGGCTTTTTGGGCTCTGACTATATGTGACATAACTCTAGACTCTTGCAGTGGCTTGATAGGACTCTTTCTAATTCTCTTTGGATCAATCAATGACCCTTTACTTCTGTTGAACATTTGAGCAGAACTTTGTCTGATCATGCTCCGCTTTTAATTTCTATCCAAAATCTCTCCAATAGATTATCCTCCCCAACTTCTTTTAGATTCCAAAACATGTGGATCCAACACATTGATTTTATAAATGTTGTATCCATTAACTAGATGGCTCCTCTTCATCCAGATAATTCAGTTAAGGGCATGATTCGCCTTTGGCTTAAGCTTAAAAGGCTTAAATAAAACCTAAATTGGTGGAACAAGCATCATTTTAAAAATCTTTTTGCCAATATAAAAAATATGGAACAATTAGTTTGTTCTCTTGAAGATGTTATTTTGACTTATTCTACTAAACTTGAGGAGTTGAATGAAGCTAAAGATAACTTGGTTAAATATTAGAATATGGAGAAAACATATTGATGGCAAAAGGCTGCTAGTAAACATATTACTAATGGTGACAGAAATACCAAGTATTTCCATGCTCTTTTCAAAAAAAAAGAAAGCCTTAAACTCTATTAAAAAAATAAAAAATGATAATGCCAGCTGGATCATTGATAATAATGATATTAAATATTATGTCATACATCATTTTAAAAATTTATTAAACAACAACCCTACCTTAGAGGCTCTCTCCAACTCTCACCTGATTCCATCAATGATTACTAATGATGACAATCATTGCTTAATTGCATCCTAAGTTGAGATTGGTAGTATTCTCACATGAACACCGATTCTATTGCTGGCCCGGCTACATGACTCAATTTTTTAGCATTATTGGCCTTATTAAGTTAACCAACCTGTCGATGTTTGATTTTTTTGATGGCAATCCTTTACCTAGATATTTTCTAGCACTTCCATTATTCTCATTCCCAAAATTAATAATCATGAATCTTGGGGTATTTGACCTATCGCCTTTGCACCTTCTTTCTAAACTCATTGCTAAATTAATTGCCAATAGAATTAGTCTGCTGCTACCTAAAATTATTTCCCCCAACCAAACTAGTTTCGTTAGAGGTAGAGCTATATCTGACAACATTCTTCTAGCCTAAGAGCTGATTCATGACATTGATGCTTCTACTAGAGGTGGTAACATCCTTTTCAAATTAGACATCTCTAAAGCTTTTGACAACCTCTCTTGGAATTTCCTCTTCCAAATTATTCTTTTGTTTGGTTTTTCTGACTATTTTATCCGCCTCATTAAAAATTGTATTACCAATGTTTGGTTCTCTGTTATCATGAATGGTGAGTCCCTAGGTTTTTTTCCTTTTATGCATGGTTTGAGACAAAGAGATCCCTTATCTCCCTCTCTTTTTATTATTGCTGTTGAATATCTTTGGAAGAGCCTTAATGATCTTTTCAACAATAATCCTAGCATGTTTTTTAGAACTCAAGGTGGTCTTCCTATCTCTCATCTTAGTTTTGCTAATGACTTCATAATCTTTTACAATGCCTCTACTCATCACATTAAAAATATTAAGAATCTTTTAAATAAATTTGGTAATGAAAGTGGTCTCTTTCTTAAAGAAGGTAAAAGTTGTTTCATTCCTTCCTCTAAAATCCTTAGTAATAGGATCAACCAAATCTTGAGAATTACTAAATTTCAGTAACAACAGCTTCCTAATAAATATCTTGGTGCTCCGCTCTTTAAAGGTCAGAAACGATCACATCTCTTTAATGAGTTAATCCAAAAAATTTCTAGTAAAATTTCTATTTGGGAATTTCATTAACTCTCATTTGGTGGTAGGCTCACTTTGATTAAGAGCACCCTTAACTCCATGCCTTTATATCTCATTCAAACCATTGTACTGACCAATTCTACCATTAACAGAATTGAGTGCCTCCTTAACAAATTCTTTTTGGGATTAACAATTCTACTAAAATAATGCATTGGATCTCTTGGTATAAAAGTTGTCACTCTTGAAGGTGGGCTTGGTGCCAGGAAGCTATCACTAGTTTTTTTCTTATAAACTTTGGTGGAATTTTAGCAACAATAGTCTTTGGGCTAATTTCATGCCAAATATTGCCGTGGTAAGCACCCTTTCATTTGCCCTATAAAGTGGGAGACTCTCCGTATGGAAAAGACTTTGTTCCATCAAATGGGAGGCAAAATCTTTAATCTCTTGGGGGATTAACTCTGGAACTTCTTTCTTTTGGTAAGATAACTGGACTGGAGGTGGGTCCATTGTTGAATTACTTTCTACCCACTCCACTGCTGCTATTAAAGTGAACTCTTTCTGGCAGAATAATAAGTGGAACAATAGTAAGCTTTACTATATTCCTTTCTCTCTTTTAGATAAGCTTACTATTATTCCTATCATTCCTAGCAATCATGAGGATCCTTTTAAGCTTTCCCAAAAGGTGATTTCAACCTTAAAATGTTTGGATTCATATTAAACAAGCTCATGATTTCTCCAATGTGTTTTTAAACTTTGGAATAACACTATTCCTATTTCCTATTCTATTCTAACTTGGTGTATTTTGAAAAACTTTATCCCTGTTGACTCCTTGATGCGGGGTAAAAGTTTTTACTTACCTTCAAAATGTTATCACGCTTTCACATTGAGAATGTGAATCATGTATTTGTTAACAGAGCCATTGCTTCCAAACTTTGGATTTGGTATGATGATCTCTTTAATATTGTTAAATTTAATGGCTCCTTAACTCTATACCAGCTTCTTGAAGTTTATTTTGAAAATACTATTAAAGGCCACATTAAAGTCATAACTGCTATCACTCTTATTTGGTTCATATGGATGGACAGAAATGATAAAAAACATCGTGGGATTCCTATGAACCACATGAGGATAATTACTAGAATTAAAAATAAAATCTATGACTTATTTAATGCCAATTTAATTAGCTACAATCAATTCAAAGGCTGCAAATTTATGGCCAATAAACTGGGTTTTAACTTGCTGGATCCACCCCACTGTAAAGATGACAAGATTGTTTATTAGGTAAAACCTCATGCTAATACTATTAAAAGTAACACTGATGGCTCTATCTGTCAAAATGCTTCTGGTTGTGGTGGCATTTTTAGAAACCATAATGGTAAAGTCCTATGTACTTTTGCTTACCCCCTTAATACTTGTTCTGTTCCTTTTACTGAGCTAATGGCAGTTTACTAAGCTATTGAGATTTGCCTTCAAAAAAGTTGGCTTAATATTTGGATTGAGGTGGATGCCCTGTTGCTTATTGATCTTTTGACTTCCACCAAAATGGGCAATACAAAATTGTACTACCTTCTCAAGCAGACTAGAGCTCTCCTTTCTCAACTCTATTTTAAAATCACTCATGTATGGCATGAATGTAATGCATGTGTCGATTACCTAATCTGCTAGATTAGATGGCATAAAATTATTTGATCAACTTACACATCCTAAATATTTGTGTGATTTGGTTAATTTGGATAATACTAGATTCCCTTACCTCAGAAATTAATCCATCGTATTAGTTTGGCCTGTTATATTTCCTGTTTAACTACATGATCAACTTCTATTTAGTGTTGTTATTTCTTTGGATTTTGCTGATGCATCTTCCTAATACCCCTTTCTGGTTAATTGCTGATCTCTGTGGCATCTACTATTGGATTAATTACCCTAACCTTTTTTGGGGTCTTACTGCTTCTACTATTTCCACTGTTAATGGTAAGGTGTTTCCTGTCTGCTAGTGGGAGATGTATTACCATATGCTTTACTTTTTTCTTTACTTTCTAAACAACAGGGACAAACTTTTTGCCATCAATATTTTGGGGTCCTTATATCTATTTTCCATTATATGATTAAGGTTATGTCTCTTTTCCTTTTTTTGGAAATCTATTCTGGGGCCATGACATTGTTGTATCAATATTTAATTGCTATATTTTTGTATAGCTTCATGGCAGACCCTAATTTATCTATTTTTTTCTCCGTTTATTATGGATGTTGCCCCTCTTATCCTCCCTAACCTCACCTCCACAACCTGTAAGAAGAGAAACTGTAATACCCTTGCTACTATAACTTCTTCTTTGCAGGATTGGAAATACTTCTTGATTTCCTTCCTGCCTATTTTTACTTATGCTATGGGCTTAGCTACTGGTCTACTTTTCTGTGTCTTGAAGGATTTCAAAGATTGCTTTCCTTTGAACCACTTTTGACTCTATGCTGTACCACTATTTTTTACTAGATTATCTTATGGTGGGTGCAATAAATGTTTTGTTATTTTAATTGTTGGTTGTTGGATTTTGGGTCTTTTGTCCAGTTGCTTTTGGGGTTGTATTTTGATTACTTTAGCTAACCTCACCATGCCAACCTGTAAGAGAAACCGCCATACCCTTATTATTATTGTCTCTTTCTGTGATTAGACTTACTTAATGATTTCTTTCCAATCTGCTTTTACTAAGGATGTTAGTTTAGATGCAAGCCTGCTCTCCTTTGTCTTGAAGGATTTCAATGATGGCTCCCTTTAGAACCCCTTTTGTGTCTATGTTGTACCACTATTTTTTATTGTCTTGTTTTATGGTGGGTGCAATAATTGTATTGTTATTTTAATTGTTGGCTGTTGGATTTTTGGATCTTATGTCCAACATGCTACTCCTGAGATTGTTGGTTGTTTGTTGGCTTTTGTTTTTCGATTACTTTTGGTAGGCAATGACATCACCACATGTTTGTCATCTATCTAAACTACTATTATTTTTTCCATCTTGATTTAGTTAGACTTGTCCAGATCACTTTGGTTATGCTATTACATACTTGGAAATTAACCCTATTTTGAATGGGTGGTTTTATGGCCGCTTGCTATTATTTGTCAGTTGTCGGGTTGAACTGATTATTGGGTTTTATGCCAAGTCGCTCGGGTTGTCTCTCAACCAGGCTGCTTTTGGGGCTATTTTTCTAAATGCTTTTGCTAACCTCACCTTCCCAATGTGTAAGGAGAGAAACTGCAATACCCTTGTTATTATCGCTCTTTGCAAGACCGACTTTCTTAATGATTTCGCTTTCTTTTCGAGGATGTTGGTTTAGCAAGCCTCTTCTTTATTTTGAAGGATTTCAATGTTAGCTCTTTTGAACCCCTTTTCTATCTATGTTGTACCTCTTTTCTTGGCTTATCTTATGGTGGGTGCAATAATTGTATTATTGTTTTAATTGTTGGCTATTTGATTTTCAGGTCTTATGTCCAAGAGGCTACCTTTGAGGTTGTTGGCTATTTGTTGGCAATTATTTTTATGATTGTTTTTGATGTTTCCAATTGGGCTGCAACTGATCACCTGATGTTTGTGGTCTATTTAATCTGTTGCTATTTTTTTCATCTTATTTCGGTTAGACTTGTGCAGATCACTATGATTATGCTATTACCTACTTGGATATTATCTTATGCACTTTCTATTCTGAATGGGTTTAGGATGGAATTAATTACATGCTATTTGATTTGCCTTGCTGGATTTCAACAGGCTTTTCAACTGGTTGTATATTGCTTCTTTCCTTTGCCTAGCCTTTTCTGCTATTTTCATGTGATGGGTTATCATGCTAGCCTAATTAAACTCTTGGCCCTAGTAAAAAAAAGGTGGATCTGGCAAAGATGGTTCATTTTCATATGTGTAGGGATTCTCATGCCATGGTGACTATATTGATGATATTTATTCTGCATGGGATCCCCTTTCCCATTCTGCTCTTTGCTATATCAATCTCTATTGTGTTTATGGCTTTGTTTAGGTTTGCAGGTACTAAGGCTCAAAAAACTTTCAACAAATGGTTGCTATCTTCCCACGGGTATGTTGGCTATGATGGCTGTGATGATTTCACTCCTTTTTGGTTTGGTAGTAGCTCTTAGGATCTAACCCTTCCGCTAAAGTTTGGATGCTCATATTTCCATCTGCCCTAATTTGGTGTGACTGAGCCTGAGCCTTCTCTCACACACTTCTTTATAATCCATCTCAGTTTATGCTATTTTCAATTTTCATTTTGTCTGCATTACTTAATCGCTTTAATTTCTATCTTTCTACAATTTTGTAGGCGCATTTTTCTTATTCTCTTGCAGGTTTGTTCCTTAGTGTCATGCATTCTCTCATCCTGAAGAGCTTTGGCCCAGATCTATTGATTGGCTTATCTATGTTAATCAATTTGTATCTTTTGCTTTCCTTTACACTTTTATTTTGCTTTTGGTTCTACTTAGATGGGGATTTACTCTAGGCTAATTATAGCTCTTTGAGCAGGTTGTGAGTTTATCCCTAGTAAGGACCTTGTAACCCTCTTTTTGTGGCAATAAAATTCCCCCTATATGGGGTTTCTCAAAAAAAAAAAGAAAACCTTAAAACTAACCCTAAACTGTAAACCCTAAAGAACCTTAAACCCTAAACCCTAAACACTAAACCTTAAACTCTAAACCCTTAACCCTACACCCTAAACCCTAAACCTAAACCAAACCTAAACCTAACCCAACCCTAAATTAAACTAAACCTAAACTTAAACTTAAACTTAAACTAAACTAACCTAAACCTAAATTGTAAACCCTAAAATCTTAAAACTAAAGCAAGTTTAAACCCTCTAACCTATAAACTTAAACCTAAACAAATACTAAGTCCTAAATCTAAACCTAAACTAATTTTAAACTTAAACTAAATATAAACCTAAACCTAAACCTAAACCTAAACTTAAACCCTAAACTGATAAAACCTAAAACTAAACCTAAACTAACCTAAATTCAAACCTAAACCTAATCCTAAACCCCAACTAAATCTAAAATATTAAACCTAACTAGCTAAACTCTGTTAACCTAAATACTTAAACTTTAAACCTAAACTATAAATAGTTTAAAGATTAAACCTCTAAACTCAACCTTAAATTTATATACCTAAAATTAAACTCAACTCAACCTAAATCTAACCCTAAATTATAAACCCTAAACCTTAAACACTATCAGAACCTAAAACCTAAACTAAAATACTAAAACCCTAAACTTAAACCTAAAATCAACTAAACCTTAAACTCCTTGAACCCTAAACTCTCAACCAATAACCTAAACCTACAACTCCTATAACTCTAAAACTTAAATTCTAAACCTTTAAATACTAAACCTAAACCTAAAATACTAAAACCCTAAACTCCCTAAATTCAACTCAACTAAACCTAATCCTAAAACCCTAACCCTAACTATAATAACTATTTATAACATAACTATAAATAATAATTCAACTATAACTACTAATCAATTATAACCATATACTACCCAATTAACTAACTATAATGATAACTGCAACCAACTAACCAACTAACTATTAACCAATTCAACCAACTAATTAACTACTAAATTACTAACAATTTAACTAACTAACACTAGCTATATAACCCTAACCATAACCATAAACACTAACCAAACTATAACCAACTAACCAACCTAACCATAATAATAACCATAACCATATCCAACTAACCATAACCAACTAACTACCCAGCCAAAACCACTAACCAATTAACTAACTAACTAACTAACCATAACCACTCCACTAACTAACCAACTAACCATAACCATAACTACTAACCAACTAACAACCAAGAAAAGCTCACCTCTCTTGGTGGTGCTTCATTTTCCCTTTCATCGGCGCATCTCTACCATGCATTTTTGGTGGATCTTTCTTCATTCTCATTCTTTTTCTAGAGTTTTCTCAATCTCTGGTTGCTTTCGTGATGTGTCTCTTCTAATTATGGCTACGGTGACATCGAACCTGCAGTTTATTTCTCCCATTTCGAATGATCCAGCTAGGGCATTTGATTTTATGAGGATTCTTGAACTAATGCCATTCCTACTTTCAAATCCATTAAGGATGCACTTTCTGGTAAGAGCTCTACCTCTTATAACTTGGTAAATCTGATTTTGACTTTTTTTTTAGGTATGCCTACAATCATGTGTTCTTGATCTTGATGTCAAAAGCTTATAAAACCTTTTGAATTTACTTTGATTTGAAAATTTTCTTTGTCTTGGCCAAATTTGGATAAGATTCAATCTTTTATTCATAACCTTAAACTTTCGGGTTCTTTCACTATTGTCTTGATATGGATTATTCAAGCATTTTCTCACGATCTTATTTTGTCTTTAATTCCTAAATGCATTTGTTGAAGTGGTCTCTCCTTTTTGATATAAAGGAGGAATCACGTATTGTTTTGTGTGGTTAGCTCTTCCAAATATGACAATCCATTATGTTACCCACCGTGTTTTATCGGGACTCTTTCCCAACCGCTCCAAATTGTTCAAGCAACTCTTATGAGATCCTATCCCTCTGTTGCTCGTATATTGGTTAAACTTGACATATCTAAAAATCATCCTAAGGATGTCTGGATCGGATATGAAAAGTTTAGTTATTTACTAAGGCCGAATTTGAAATTTTTTTGGTTTTTTGTTCCCATTGCAAGATACATGGTCATGATAATTCAGAGTGTTTTGTTCTTCACCCACATCTCAAAAAGAAAATTTTAAATGAACCTAACTCTTAATTAGCCACTGATAAAGTTAATAAAGCTATTTTTGTGCCTAAAAATAACTTAAATGTTGATATTACCTCATTCTTTAGAATCTTGATGTTCTAAAATTATTATTTCGATTCTCATTTCGACCATGATAAAGGTACTAATAGTTGAAAAATATGATTTGTTCGACAACCTTTCTTTACATGAGAATATGCCTATTATGGCTAACTCTAAATTCAAAATAGCTGAAAAAAATGATGATTCATTCTCTAATGAGTCTATTCCTACTTCTTTACCAGCATTAATTGATAAGAATGAGGTTTTAAATGATGATTTGAATGATAACTTGAATGTGGCAAAAATTCTTGAGCAAAACACTAATTTTGATATTGGTAATTGTGCATTGAATGGTATAATTTCTTCTCCTTCCCCTAATTCCAAGATTAATCTTCATTCTAATCCCACCTTTTAAGAAAATATTGATTTGGAAGAGGGGGAAGTTGTGATTAGAGATGTTCTTTCCGATCTTTATCCTATTAAAAATATTCCTAATCAATCTCTTTCCGATGGTGACATTTTGGATAAAAAATAAAACAATCCAAACTATTTTTAAAAAGAAAACTAAGAACTCTAAGATGCAACCTCCTATTCTTGCTAGATCTATTAGATCTCGATCCTCTTCACATAAATAATATGTTTTTTCAAGTTTTGGCTTAAGAGAGGATTTGTTATTCTTTTCCTCTATCTTTATTATTATCATTTAATCTTGATTTATAATTTTTATATGTTTAATTCTATTATTTGGAATGTTAGAGGGATTGGTACCCTCACTATTCATAATCACATTAGAAATCTCTACATAATCAATAATATCTCTTTACTCATTATTATTGAACCTCTTATACATGCTGATAAAATCAATCATGTTGCTAGAATGCTTGGTTTTAGTACTTTTTTCTCTAACATCAGTAATAAAATTTGGTGTTTTTGGAATAACTTCTTAAATGTTTTAATTTTAGATGATCTTCAACAAGTTGTCAATGCTCAAATTTCTTTTGGTTATTCTTGTGTGCTTGGCTCTTTTGTTTATGCTTCTTGCAATAGAGCTGGCTGGAATGTTCTTTGGGAGAATTTGAGAAGTTTTGCTCTTTCTATTAACAAACCTTGGTTGGTTATGGGTGACTAACACTATTCTATTCATCCGAAAGAAGGGGTGGTTGTTCTCCTAATATTCATTATATGAAAGAATTTTCTAATATGATTCTTGATTGTAATCTTATTAACATTTATTTTAAAGGCTCTAATTATACTTGGCAAAAGTCTAAGCTCTAGCAATGTCTTGATAGAATTCTTTTAAACTCTCATTCAATTAATCAATGGCCTCTTACCTCTATTGACCATTTGAGTAGAACTTTATCTGATCATGCCCCTCTTTTGGCTTCTATTAAAGATAACTCTAAAAGATTAAACACCTCACCCTCTTTCAAAATTCAAAATCTATGGATTTAGCATCTAGATTTCCTTAAAGTCATGGCCAATAATTGGATTGCTCCTCTTCACCCTGATAATTCGATTAGGGGTATGCATATATTATGGTTTAACCTTAAAAGGCTCAAACAAAATCTAGTTTGGTGGAACAAACATTGTTTTAAAATCTTTTGCTAATAAAAAAATAAGGAACTTTTGGTTTGTTATCTTGAAAATGCTATTTTGTCCGATTCTTCTAATCTTAAGGATTTGAATGAAGCAAAAGATAATCTTGTTAAATATCAAATATGGAAGAAATCTATTGGCAGAAAAAAGATACTAGTAAACATCTTACTGATGGGGACAGGAATACCAAGTGTTTTCTTGCTTTATATAATATAAAGAGAGCTTTAAATTCTATCCAAAAAATTAAAAGTGATAATGGAGATTGGATCACTGATATTAATGTTATTAAAGATTATGTTATTAATCACTTTAGAAATATGCTTAATAAAAGCCACTCTTATGAAGCTATTTCTAATTTGCATTTAATCCCCTCTATTATTATGAATGATGAAAATCATTGGCTTATTAGGTTACCTACTGAAGATGAGATTGGCAAAGTTCTCAATAGCATGAACATTGATTCCATTGCTAGCCCGAAGGGTTATACCACTTAATATTTTCAAAATTCATGGTCTATTATTGAGCACAACTTAATCGATGCTATTGTTTATTTTTTTAGTGGTAATCCTCTCCATAAATATTTTTCTAGCACTTCGATTGTTCTAATACCTAAGAATGATAATCTGGATTCTTAGAGTGATTTTAGATCTATTAGTCTTTGGACTTTGTTTAATAAATTGATTTATAAAATTCTTGCTAATAGACTTAGTCCTTTACTCCAAGAAATTATCTCTCTCAACCAAACTGGTTTTGTTAGAGGGAGATCTATAGTTGATAACATTTTTCTTGCTTAAGAGCTTATTCATGATTTGGATGTTCCTACTAGAGGTGGTAACATCCTTTTAAAATTAGATTTTTCTAAAGCCTTTGATAACATCTCTTGGGATTTCCTTTTTAATATCTTGCATTTATTCACTTTCTCTAAAAATTTTATTAATCTTATGAAAAATTGTATTAATAATGCTTGGTTTTCTATTCTTCTTAATAGTGAAGCTTTAGGCTTTTTTTTCTTTCTTCTCATGGTTTGAGCATGGAGATCTTTTGTCCCCTTCTTTGTTTATTATTGTTGTGGAATACCTATCTAGGAGTTTAAATGAACTTTTCAATAACAATCTTAGCATGTACTTTAGAACTCTTGGTGGGATCGCTATTTCTCATCTTAGCTTTCGATGATTTCATTATCTTTTGTAATGCTTCCTTTCATCATATCAAAAGACTTAAGAAATTTTTAATTAATTTTAGTAGAGAAAGTGGTCTTTCTATTAATGAAAGCAAGAGCTGCTTATTACCTCCACTAAAATTTCTAATAATAAACTTAATCATATCTTGAGAATCACTAACTTTAAACACCAAGAACTTCCTATTAAATACCTGGGTGGTCTTCTTTTCAAACGTCAAAAAAGGTCCCATCTTTTCAAATAGCTTATACAAAAAATTTCTAAGAAAATTTTGGGGTGGGAATTTCACTTACTTTCTTTTGGTGGTAGGCTTACTTTGCTTAAGAGAACCCTTAATTCGATTCCTTTATACCTTATTCAAACCATTATCCCTATTAATTCTATTTTAAATAGAATTGATCGATTTCTTTATAAATTTTTCTAGGGCTCTAATAATTTGGATAAAGGATGCATTGGACTTCTTGGCATAAATGTTGTGGTCCTCTGGGTGAAGGTGGGCTTAGCTGCAAATCTATTCATGAAGCTATTACTGCCTTCTCCCATAAACTCTAGTGGAATTTTAGAAAAAAAATATAGCCTATGGGCTAAGTTTATGACAACTAAATACTATCAGGATAAGCACCCTCTAATCTGCAGTTATAAAGTTGGTGACTCTTCAATTTGGAAAAGGCTTTGCTCCATTAAATGGGAGGCTGAATCCTAGATATCTTGTGGTTTAAATTCGGGATCTGCTCTCTTTTGGCAAGACATCCGGATTGGTGGTGGTTCTATTGATTCTTTTATATCTACCCACATTACTGCTAATAAAGTTAAATCCTTTTGGCTTAATAATAAGTGGAATGATAGTAAACATAGTGAAGTTATTCCTATCTCTCTTTTGGATAAATTTAGTGATATTCCTATCCTTTCTAACAAGCCTGATCAAATTCATTTTAATCTATCCTATAATGGTGATTTTATTTCTAAAGAGACTTGGAACTATATTAGAGATGCTCAAAATTCTTCTAATGTATTTATTAAACTTTGGAATAATATTATCCCTATCTCTTATTCTGTTCTTAATTGGAGAATTCTAAAAAACTTCATTCCTGTTGATTCTTTGCTCTGGGATTAAGGTTTTCATTTGCTTTCTAAATGTTACTGTTGTTTTCATATCGAAGATGTTAACCATGTTTTCATCAATGGTTCTATTACCTCCAAATTATGGCTTTTGTATGATGATCTTTTTAATACAAAGCATTTCCATGGTTTATTTTCTTTATATCAACTTCTTGGAGCCTATTTCCAAAAATTTGTGTAAGGTCATATCAATGTTTTAATTGCCATAACCTTTATTTGGTTCATATGGATGGATAGAAATGATGCTAAATATCGTGGTATTCCTATGAATCATAAAAGGATTATTGCTAGAACCAAAGAAAAAACTCATGCTCTATTTAATGCTAATTTAATTAGTAACACCCAATTTAGAGGATGCAAATTTATGGCACAAAAAATTGGGTCTTTATCTACTTGAAATCACCTTCTGTAAAGAAGATAGGATTATATATTGGATAAAACCTCATAATAGTATCATTAAAATTATCTGATCGTCTCTTAGAATACATTTGGTTGTGGAGGTATTATTAGGGATTTTAAAGGCAACGTCATTTGGGCTTTTGCTTATCCTCATAAAGCTTATTCGGTTATCTATGTTGAATTAATGGCTGTAAACAAAGCTATTGACATTTGTTTACAAAAAGGTTTCATCAATATTTGGATTGAAGTTGATGCTCTTTTACTCATTGACATGCTGACTTCAACTAAGATGGGAAATTAGAGATTTATTTTATCTTCTTAATCATACTAGAACACTCTCTCAAGTATGCTTAAAATTTCTCATATTTAGCATGAAGGAAATGCCTATTAAAATTTCTTGGCTAATCTAGGTGCTACATTAAATCATCTCACTATTTTTTATTATCATAATTTACCTAGATAATTATGGGGCTTGGTTAATCTGAATAACACTGAATTACCTTTTCTCATAAATTAATTTTATGTGTTTTTTAGGTTTTCTATGTTTTCTCTTTCATTTTTTGCATTCTTCTAGCTGTTTCACTCTCTTGTCTAGTTTTTGCTATATTACTTGGGAGATCCCTTTGAGGTGGTGGCTGGCTGTTCAGCCTCTGTTGTTAGAGAGGTTTTCTCATTGGCTGAATATTTTATTTATGGCTCAATGCTAGCCTCTTCTCAAGTGCCATAGTCTTGTGGTGGCCTCCTTCAATTATGCCTCGAACTACTTTTGGATTTTCCCTTCTCTTAATTGGTACCGGTTTTGCTTCCTGTGTGGCTATTTCCTTAGAAGGTCTTTCTTTTATTTTTTGGACTGGCGGTGCTATTGTTTGCCACTATCATCAACTGCTATCTTAGGGGCTATTATTTGATGATTGTATATCCTTTCACTTTTGATTTTATGTTGAGATTTTTGGTGGTTTTGGTATCCTCATCCCTTTTAAGCTTGGTGGCTTTTGTTTGTTGTTTTCTCCCTTTACCTTGTGGTTGGAAGGGTTCTGATTGGTGGTCATTATTAATCTATTTTCCTTATAGTACTGGATTTTTTATGCCTGGAGTCTGGAAGGGGGTTTTCCTCTTCACTCACTTGGTGGTGGGGTGGACCTCCTTACTATTTGTCTCGTGGGGTGTTTACCCTTGGTTTCTAGGTTGTTTTTAGTGCTTTCTTGTTGGACTCCTAATAGTTTGTCTTTTTTCCCTCCCATTTGGACTGCCTGCTTCCTTATCAGAGTTGGCTCATCTACTACTTTATTATTTGGTTGGGTGGTCTTGTGGGTTGGCTAGTTTGGTTTGCTTTCTTTTTGGTTTCCTTTCTAATATGTTGTTAGCTGGTTGGATTGCCCTTTTGGAAATTTTTCTCTATTTTGGTCTTTTCCTTCTAGTAGTTGTTTGTTAGTTATGAATTTTTGCTATTTGCTCAGTTAGATGGCTGTTGTTTTGCCTTGATGCTATTTGGTCTATTATTTTGGGGGATTAAACGCTTTTCCGGCTCCTTTTGTTTCTTTTATCTTACCTCTTGATTGGTTGGATGGTTTTGGTTTTTCTCCCAGCTGCTCTTGGTGGTGATTCTCTAGTGTTTTCTGGATGCCCCTTTAGTCTCCTCATGGGTTTTTTTCCTATCTCTGGTGTTGCTATTTTCTATTAATTTTTTGTTTCTGATGGAGGCATTGCACGCCTTCCTTCTTATTTGTTACCTCTGTTGTCTGGATTTGACTGGTGGTAACTATTAGTGTTTTCCTTGTTCATTGATCTGGTTTGGATTTGGTGGTTTTCTGGTGCCAGCTGTAGGTTGCTATTTTGGTTTTGGGCTATTTCTTGTGGTTGTCTGGTAACACTTGTGGGTATGTCTCTTATCCATGGTGGCTTTGCTTTCAAGGTAAATTTTTGGTAGCTACCCTCTCATTAGGGCTGTGGTGGTTCTATTAATGCTATTTCCTTTCAGGTTTGCTGGCCCTTAGTCGACCGAGTGATTTGTGGGCCAGCTATTTCTGTTATTTGGGCTACAGGTACTAGAGAATTCTTGACTTTCACTCTCTAGCAGATTTCCTTCATCGAGGTAAGTGGGCTACGATGGCTGGGATGATTTCCCTATTATCTTCTAGCTGGTAGCAGCAATTGTAATTGAACTCTTCTTTGAAGTCTGGATGCTAACATTTGTGGTTGCTCCTTTAGATGATGGAACCGAGCCTAATTTGAATTTTTCTCTTATAATGTTATTTATTACATGATTAAGCTTGATTTTCTACATTTACTTACATCTTCTATTTGCTTGCGGATTTCTTTCGGGTTATTTGCAAGTTTTGGATCCTGAATGTGAATTGTGCAACTCCAAAGACTTGATTCTAGTCTACTACTCTTCTTGTTTCTATGCTATTTAGTAGTTTTGGTCTTTTATTTATTTTGCTGAGGTTTTATTTCCTTGCTTTTGTTGTATTAGATAGGAGATTTTTCTCTCTAGGTTGAATGTAGCTCTTTGAGCAGTAGTTAAGAGAATTCTCCTCCTAAGGATATACTCTTTGTGTAAATTCTCACGTTTCTAACAAAACCCTAACCCTAGCCATAAAGCCCAAACACCAAAACCCTAAACCTTAAACCCTAAACTAACCCTAAACCCAAAACCCAAAACACTAAAAACCCTAAACCCTAAACTAACCTTAAACCCTAAACTAACACTAAACTAACCCAACAACTAAACCTAAACTTAAATAATATAAACCCTAAACCTATTCTAAACCCTAACCTTAAACCTAAACCCTAACCTGCCCAAAATGCTAAACCTAAATAATAAACTAAACCCTAAACCTAAACCTACATATATCCTAAACCCTAATAACCCTAAACTAAACTAAAACTTAAACCTAAACTTTAATCTTAACCTAAACTAAACCAATGAACCCTGTTAACCCTATACCAAAAGCTCTAAACCTTAAACCCTAAACCCTAAACCCTAAGCCCTAACCCTAAACCCTAAACCCTAAACCCTAAAACCATAAATCCTAAATCCATAAACTTATACCCTAAACCCTAAACCCTAAAACCTTAAAACCTAAACCTTTAAATAAAATGTAAAATTAAGATAAAAACCTAAACTAAAACTTAAACCTAAACCAAAAAATAAAATAAAATAAATTAATAGAAATAAATAAAAATAAAACAATAAAAACCTAAACTAAACTAAAAAAATAAAATAAACCTAAGAATAAAAACCAAAATAAAATAAAAACCAAACGTAAAATAAAAATAAAATAAACCTAAAATAAAATAAAATAAAAACCTAAACCTAAAAAATAAACCTTAAAATAAAAAACCTTTCACTAAAAAAAACCTAAACCTAAAATAAAAATAAAATAAACAAAATAAAATAAACCTAAACCAAAACTAAAATAAACTAGACTAAAATAAAAAAAAACCTAAACCTAAACTTAGAATAATCTAAACCTAAACCCCAAACAAAATAAAAGAAAAAAACTAAAAATAAACCTAAACATAAACTAAAAAATAAAACCTAAACCTAAAAAATAAAATGAAAATAAAACTAAACTAGAAAATAAACATAAACTAAAAACATAAACTAAAATAACAAACTTAAACTAAAATAAATAAACTAAATTAAAAAAAATAAAAAATAAACCTAAAAAAATAATTAAAAACTAAAATAAATAAAATAAAATCATAAACCCTTTTTTAACTAAAATAAATTCATAAATTCTAAACCCTAAAGCCTAAACCTTAAATCCTAAATCCTAAACTCTAAACCCTAAACCGTAAACCCTAAAACTAACCTTAAACCCTAAAATTCCCTAAGCCTTAAACCCTAAATCCTAAACCCATAACACTAAACCCTAAACCCAAAACCCTAAACCTAAAC
Organism: Cymbidium sinense; assembly: GCA_021442155.1. Classification (NCBI taxonomy): domain Eukaryota; kingdom Viridiplantae; phylum Streptophyta; class Magnoliopsida; order Asparagales; family Orchidaceae; genus Cymbidium; species Cymbidium sinense. Next base: position 327,867,852 of record CM038214.1, on the reverse strand, counting down.
TTAAACCTAAACCCAAACATTAAACTAAACTAAATAAACATAACTAAACCCTAAACCTAAAAAAATAAACCTAAACCTAAACCTAAACTAAACCCCACTAAACTAAACCCTAAACTAACCCTAAACCTAACCTAACTAAACTAAACTCACTAAACTAAATCAAAAATTTTAAACCTTAATCATAAACTAAACCTAAACCAATCTGAACTATAAACCTCCTAAATATTAAACCTAAACCTAAACTTTCCTAAACTAAACTTAAACAATACTACAGAACTAACTAAAACCCTAAACTAAGTTTACCCTAAACTTTTAAACTAACCTAATTTAAACTTAAACAACCCTTATAACTTTTAAACTAAACAAACCTAAATATAAACTAAACTTAAAAAAACAAACTATAAACTTAAACTAACTGTTATGTTCTAAACTAAGTTTAACTTAAAGCTAACCTTAAACCTAAATCCTAAATCAAAGTTTTAAACCTAATCTAAATGCCTAAACTAATACCAAACCTAAACTAAAATACCTATACTTATACCCTAAACCTAAACCAAACTAAACCAAAGTTTTAAACTAAAACTTAACTAATCCTAAACTATAATCCTAAACTAACCTTAACCCTGAATCTAAACTAAACCTAAACCCTAAATCCTAAACCATAAAAACACAAAACCTTAAACCCTAAATAATAAACCCTAAACCCTAAACCCTAACCCTAAACCCTAAACCTTAAAACTAAAAACCCTAAAACCTTAAACCTTATGACCTAAACCCTAAACCTTAAACCCTAAAAACTTAAACCCAAATTAAATAAAACCTAAAAATAAAATAAATAAAAAAACTTAAATAAATATTATAAAATAATAAAATTAAATGATTACCTAAAAATAAACTTAAACCTAAACTTAAAAATAAAACAAAATACACTAATAAAATTAAACTAAAATAAAATAAATAAACACTTAAATTAAACTAAAAATAAAATAAACCTAAGAATAAAAAACCTAAATAAAATGAAAACTAAATGCAAAATAAAAATAGAATAAACTTAAAATAAAATAAAAAACTAAATAAAACCTAAACCTAAAAAATAAATCGTAAAATAAAAAAAAACCCAAAACTAAAAAAAATGTAAACCTAAAATAAAAATAAAATAAACTTAAACAAAAACTAAAATAAACTAAACTAAAATAAATAAAACGTAAACCTAATCCTAAAATAAACTAAACCGAAACCTAAACTAAATAGGATAAAATAAACTAAAAATAAACCTAAACCTCAACTAAAAAATAAAACTTAAAAATAAACCTAAAACCTAAACCTAATAAAATAAAATAAAAACCTAAATGTAAACCTAAAAATAAAAAATAAAACTTAATCATACAAAAATAAAATAATAATAAAAGTAAAAAAAATAAACATAAACCTAAACTAAAAAATAAACTAAAATAAATAAACATAAAATAAAGAAACTAAACTTAAAAAAATAAAAAAATATATAAATAAACTAAATAAACTAAATAAACGTTTATGCTTTAATTTTAAAAACACCTAACTATAAATTTAAATCCTAAACCCTAAACCCTAAACCCAAAATCCTAAAGCCTAAACACTTAACCCTAAACCATATACCCTAAACCCTAACCCGAAACCCTAAACCCTAAGAACCTAAATCCTAAACCCCTAAACCCTAAACCCTAAAAACCTAAATCTAAACTAGATAAAGCTTAAAAATAAAATATATAAAAACCTAAACCTTAAAACTTAAACCTAAACCTAATAAAATAAAATAAACTAATAAAATAAACTAAAATAAATTAAATAAAAACCTAAACTAAACTAAAAAATAAAATAAACCTAAGAATAAAAAACATAAATAAAATAAAAATTAAACGTAAAATAATAATAAAATAAAAATTAAATAAAAAAGTAAAACTGAACCCTAAACTAAAAAAAATTCTAAACCTAAATTAAAAATAAAATAAACCTAAACGTAAACTAAAATAAAATAAATTAAAATAATTTAAACCAAATAAAAAAACCTAAAATAAACTAAACCTAAACCTAATAAAAAGATAAAACCTAAAATAAACCTAAAATTATAAAAACCTAAACTAAAATAAAATAAAACATAAACCTAAACCTAAAAATTAAAATAGAACCTAACTTAAAAAAAAAAAAAAAAAAACTGAACTAAAAAATAAACCTAAATATAAACCTAAACCAAAAAAATAAACTAAACCAAAAAACCTAAACTAAAATAAATAAACAAAACTAAATAAAAATAAATAATAAAAAAAGCTAAAATAAATAAAACTAAATTAAATAAACCTAAACCTACCGATTTACTTAATTTGAAAAAAACCGTAAACCCTAAATCCTAACCTTAAACCCTAAACCCTAAACCCAAAATCTAAACCCTAAAGCCACCTAAACCCTAACACTAAACCCTAAACCCTAAAAGCATAAACCCAAAAACTTTAAACTTAAACCCTAAACCCTAAACCCTAACCCTAAACCCTAAACTTAAACATAAAGTAACTAAAAAAATTTAAAAATAAACATAAACCCTAAAACCTAATAAACCAAAACCTAAACCAATACCCTAAGAATGGGCGAACCTTGACTCAACATCACCGTCAACCGCTTAGATCTAACTGGAGGTGAAAGAAGATAGTTATTGGAATAGTGGTGTGGGATCTTGAGGTGCTAGTGGATATGGAGGTGGTGGTCAAAGCAATGGTGGTTATGGAGGGGGGAGGAGTGTCAGCAGTTACAGCCGTAATGGTGGCAGAGGTTGCGATCATGGATATGATGGTGGATCCCGCTACTCCTGAGGCTGGGGTGGTTCTAATGGGAACTTAAGAACCAAGAACGGCGATTCATCTACTTATGGAACTATGTCTTTATAAGAGATGGTTCTAGTTATATAGGGTTTTGATTAGCTCTATGTGTGCTAATTTTTGATCCATGTCGTCGCTTGTGTCTTAGAAAACTTGGTGTGTAACTTGCTTGATGAAATCGAAAAGAAGAAATGTTGAATCTAAATTTGTTCACAGTTAAAAAAAAATGAAAACCATAAACCCTAAACTAAAACTTGAACCCTAATCCTAAAAACTAAACCCTAGACCCTAAAATCTAAACCCTAAAAACCCTAGACCCTAAATCCTAAATGTCAAACCTGAAAACTTAAACCCTAGACCCTAAACCCTAAACACTAAACCCTAAATCCTAACCCTAAGAAAAAACCCTAACCCCTAATCCCTAAAAAGCGAAAACCCTAAACCTAAAGTAAATAAAACCTAAAAATAAAATAAAGAAAAAAATTTAAACTAAAATAAAATAAAAAACCTAAACACTAAACCTTAAACCCTAAACCCTAAAAACCCTAAACCCTAAACCCTAAAACCCTAAACCCAAAATCCTAAACCTTAAATCGTAAACCCCATGCCCTAAACCTTAAAACCTACAACCCTAAGCCCTAAACCCTAAACCACTAACCCTAAACCCTTAACCCTAAAGCTTATACCCCAAACCGTAAAAACTAAAAAACCAAAACCTAAACTAAATAAATAAAAAAATTAAAATTAAAATGAAATAAAATAAATAAAAACCAAAACTAAACTAAAAAAATAAAATAAACCTAAAAATATAAAACCTAAATAAAATAAAACATAAACATAAAATAAAAATAAAATAAATCTAAAATAAAATAAAATAAAAGCTAAATAAAAACCTAAACCTAAAATTCAATAAACATATACCCTAAACTAAAAAAAAACCTAAACCTAAAATAAATAAAATAAAATAAACCTAAACCTAAACTACAATAAATTAAACTAAAATAAATATAACCTAAACATAACCCTAAAAAAAAATAAACCTAATACAAAAACTAAATAAAATAAAATAAACTAAAAATAAACCTAATCGTAAACTAAACCTACCAATTTACTTAATTTTTTTTAAAAAAAAACCCTAAAACTAACCCTAAACCATAAACCTTAAAGATGCAACCCTAAACCCTAAACCCTAAACCCTAAAAAACTATAAACCCTAAACCCTGAACTAACATTAAGCCCTAAACCCTAAATCCTAAATCATAAACCCTAAACCTTAACCCTAAACCCTAAACTCTAAACAGTAACCCTAACCCTAACCCTAAACCCTAAATGCTAAACCCTAAACCCTAAAACCCTAAAACCTAAACTTTAAACTAGTCCTAAACCCTAAGCCCTAAACCCTAAAAACCTAAAAACCTAAACCTAAACTAAATTAAACTAATAATAAAATAAATAACTAAACCTAAACCTATATAAAATAAAATAATAAAATAAAATAAAAACTTAAACTAGGACCTAAACCAAAACCTAAAAAATAAAAAATAAAATAAACAAAATAAAATAAATAATAAAACCTAAACCTAAAAATAAAAGATAATAAAAATAAAACCTAAATAAAGACCTAAACCTAAACCTAAAAAATTAATTAAAATAAACAATAAAAAACTAAAATAAAATAAATAAAAACCTAAACTAAATTAAAAATAAAAGGAACCTAAGAATAAAAAACCTAAATAAAATAAAAATAAACATAAAATAGAAATAAATAAAGCTAAAATAAAATAAAAAACTAAAGTTAAAAAATAAACCTAAAAGTAAAACATAAAAATAAATAAAAAATAAAACATAAACCTAAAATGAAAATAAAATAAAATAAACCTAAACCTAAATAAAATAAACTAACCTAAAATAAATAAAACATAAACATAAAATGAACTAAACTAAACCTAATCCTAACCCTAATCTAAATAAAATAAAATAAACTAAAAAAAACTTAAACCTAAACTAAAAAATAAAACCTAAAAATAAACTTAAAATAAAAACATAAAACATAAACCTGAAAAATAAAATAAAAATAAAACTCAACTAAAAGATAAACCTATACCTAAACCTAAACCTAAAAAAATAAACTAAATTAAAAAATTGAAACTAAAATAAATAAACCTAAAATAAATAAGCTAAACTTTATAAAAATAGAAAATAAACATAAATATTCTAAATAGACCTAAACAAATTGGTTTACTTAAATTAAAAATAAACATTAAACCTTATATCCTAAACCTTAAACCCTAAACCCTAAACTTACAACCCTAAACCTACATCCCTAAACCCTAAATCATAAATCCTAAAAAACCCTAAACTCTAAACCCTAACCCTATATCCTAAATGCTAAGAGCATAAACACTAAAACCATAAACCCTAAACCCTAATCCCTAAACACTAAATCCTAATCTGACCCTAAACCCTAAGATAACCCTAAACACTAAACCCTAAACCATAAACCTAAACTAAAACTAAAACACTAAACTAAAACCTAAAACCAAACCTAAATCCTAAACCTAAACTAACCCTAAACCTTAAACCATAAAAAACCCTAAAGCCTAAAATCCCAAACCCTAAACCCTAAACCCTAAAAACCTAAAATCCTAAACCTAAACTTAGTAAAACCTAAAAATAAGATAAATAAAAAACCTAAACTTAAATAAAATAAAATAAATAAACTAAAATAAAAAACCTAAACTAAAACCTAAAGCTAAACCTAAAAAAAATAAATTAAATATGATTACTAATATTCCTATCACTCCTAACAATCATGATCAGATTATCTTTAAGCTATCTCATAATGGGGATTTCAACCTGTGTGGCTTCACACTAAAAGACACTCGATTCTTCTATTGTGTTCTCCAAAATTTGGAATAACAATATCCCCTCTTCTTACTTTCTAACTTGGTATATCCTAAAAAACTTTATTCTTGACTCATGTGGGGTAAAGGGTTTTATTTACCCTCTAAATGTTAATGTTGTTCCCATATTGAGAATGTTAACCATGCTTTTGTTAATGGGGCTATTGCATCTAAAATTTGGATTTGGTATGACGATCTATTCAACACCGTCAATTTTAATTGTACTTTTACTATATATCAACTTCTTGAAGTTTACTTTGACAATGCCATTAATGGTCATATTAAAATCATAATCGCCATTACTCTTATTTGGTTCATATGGATGAACTGAAATGAAGCTAAACATCGTGGGATTCGTATGAATCACATGAGGATTATTACTAGAACTAAAAACAAAATTTGTGACTTGTTTAGAGCTAATTTAATTCATCATAAACATTTTAAAGGTCAGAAATGCAATAAACTTGGCCTCAACCTTCCGCACTGCCTTACTATCGAAATGATAGAATGGTTTTGGAAAAACCTCTTGATCATATTATTAAAATTAATACCGATGGCTCTCTCTCATAATGGCTCGGTGGAGGCATTTTCGGGATTCTAAGGGTATAATCCTATGTGCATTTGCTTATCCCCTTATTTCTAATCGTCCTTATACCGAGCTTATCACAAAGCTCTTGAAATTTGTCTTCAAAATGGCTCAATATTTGGATAGAGGTGGATGCTCTTCTACAATTGACCTTTTGACTTCTACCAATATGAGCAACACTTATTTGTACTACCTCCTCAAGCAAACTAGGGCTCTCTCTCTCAACCGAATTTTACCATCACTCATGTTTGGCATGAAGGTAACGCTGCATTACCTTGCTAATTGGGTGAGATTAAGTATCATCCTCTTTGATCAATTTACAATACCCAATTTACTTGCGTGGTTTGGTTAACTTGGATAATTCTTCCTTACCTCGAATCTAATTCTTCTCGCTTCCTTTTTCGGTTTTCTATTTCCTTGTGTCTTTTATGGATACTCATAGATATCATTACTATCTTGTGCTCTTTACCATGACTTGCCTTTACCCCTTCTCCTTTAGTTGGAAGATCTCTATTTTTGGCATTTACAATATTATGGATGTTGAACTATATGCACATCAATCTTGAATTGGAACCAGTTGAGCTTTGTGTTAATCGGTTTTATAACTAATCCCACTTGGGATCTTGATGATTCTTGTTAGGTTATTGGATCCTAACCGATAATGATTCTGGTTTTGATATCGATTGTCTCCCATATTCTCTTTGATTCTAGCTTAGTCGAGTTTTCTTTTACTTGGGAATTATATTTTAATTTATTTCTATGAAAGAGGCTATTTGGCCTTTTGTTGATACTTATCATCTTCGTTGTTTATCGTAACCTAGATCCTTACAGCAAGCTCTCGAATCCATTTCCTATCCAGGGTCTCTTTGGTGGGATCTTGTTGTGGGTGCTTTCTTCTTCTTCCACCGCTATGGATGTTCTTTGTAGGCTTTCTCTCGTGTCGACCTTCTTACCCTTAATGGCAGAATTATCATTGTGCAAAACTTTGATAGTATTTCTTGGTTAACCTTTTATGTAACTCTTATTTGTACTATTTATTTTCTGCCCTGGATGGAGTTTCTTCAGATTGTTACTTGTTGTTATATTCAAGAGAACCTTTTTGTGCAGGAAGCTTCTGAGATTTGGGCTTTGGTCTTATCTTGCTCCCTGTAGGAATGGGCTTTCATGTTGGCCTTTCTTTTTGGTTTTTTCTGTGTTTACCCTTTTTCTTTATTTCACTTTCTCCCGCTAACTTACTATTGGTCTTCCCCGCTCTTATCCTTAGTGATCCGGATTAATGTGACTAATCATCCTACTAATGCTTTGAATGTCCCTTATTGATTGGCTTGTGGGAGTTTCTTCCCACCATATCTTTATATATGCTTTTGGGTGGATTCTTGGCCCTGGTAAACTTTGATTGTTACCGGATTAATACTCTATAGGCTATTTCGGGTTTTGGTTTATTTTGTTTAGCAAGATGTTGATGATTGCTTGGTTGGTTTTGTTTTGATCCACTTGTATCAATTGCATTGTTTATCTAGATGGGTGGTTTTATGGCAAGCTATGGTTTTTTTGTGTTGATTGATGTTTTTTGGTGTTATCTAGATTCGCACTCAAGATACTTATTCCTATGTTATATCTTCTTGGCTATAAACTATGGCATTGTCTACTCTGATTGAGAGGCTTGGATGGTTTTGCCCTATTTGTTGTCTTTGTTTTTGCCTTGGTTATTGTATATTATTTTGTCGGATTCTAATGATTTTTTCATTTGAATACAATTTTGATCCTTTGGTGGGTTCCAACTGTAATAACCTCTATGTTGGGATTGGCTCATTGGCTCTCGATCACTGTGTTGTTGCTCAACACCGGTAGTTTTTCTGTTCGGTTATACTACTGGATATGAGTAAGGGTTTCAGTATGCTTGTCATTATCCGCCTCTATTTGTTTTGGTCATTGGTGTATTTGTGGCTTTCCGAATTATGGTACTATGTTGTCCCTTTGCCGTATCTGCCACTACCGCTTTGGCATTTTTTTGTCTTGGTTATTTGCCTTGTTTTTTTGGATTCTAATGTGGATCCTAATTTGTATTTAACTAGCTTTTTGTTGCCGTTTCTATTTCTATATGGGTATTGCTCATTATCTGATAACTACAATCTACATTACCCTTATTGTTTCTATTCCCAACTGGGACCTGAATGGCTTGTGCTCGTCTTTTTTGTCTTGGGATCAATGCAATCTTTATCGCCCCTTTCATGTCTTATTTTGGCTTGCCTTCTCAGCTTTTACTCTTGGTTATCTGTCTTGTTTTCTAGATTCTCATATGGAAATTATTTGGACTCCCAGTTTTCTAATCTGGGACCAAACTTTACTTTGGAATATAATCTCTATTAAGGGGTGGTATTATGAACTGCTTTCTTTTCCTATTTATGGTTTAGTTCTTTGGCTTTTGCCATGCTTGGATGTTGCCTTTAACTATTGCTATTTTTTGATTTTAATGTTGAGACTCATTTCAATTCACTTGTTAGTTTTTTTTAGCGGTTCCAATGTTGTATTAGCTGTTTGGCTATTGGGGTTGGCTTTCTGATTGCCCGTGCAATTTATCTCCTATTTTTTTTTATCTGCATCACCTGCTACCTCATTTCTGACTGGTTGGTGCAGTCTTATGAGCAGTTTATTCTAAAAGAATGGTATTATGACCAGTTTAGTCCCTTCATCTTGGATGTTGTTGCCTTTCTGTCTTGTTCTGGATTGATTGTTGATGGATTATCTGAATGGAGGCTGAATCGCTATTGGAGCTACCGCTCTAACTATTTTTTTCTGGTGCTAATTTTGGTTGGATTCACCTCGTGTTGAGCTATCGTCTTCATTTACTATTGCTTTCTCGGACATTACTGATTGTTTCCTAGGTTGTTTTCTATAAAGATTCATTTACATATCATGTGATTGGGATGGTGTTAATTATAGGCTCATTGACTTATTTAAGGTTTTCGAAGTTGTCTCCTCTATAATTTTCTTATAGAGGGATTATATATTGAACTACTTTCTTGAATATGGCTACTCATGAGATTCTGGCTAAGATGGCTCACTCACTTATGTTTATGTATTCTCATGTCAAGATGGCTATATTGATGATATTTTTCTTGAATGAGACTCCTTATCCTTGCTCTTAAATTACCTATATATTTTAGATATGATTTTGCTTAGGTTTGCGGTAATAAAGCTCACAAGAATATCAACAACTGGTGCTTCCTTCACATTTGTTGGCTATGATGGCTATGATGTTCTCACCCTTTAGTTCGAGTAGCTCATGTGATGTAACCCTTCAAGTTTGGATGCTCATACTTGCATCGCCCCAACATGATTGAGCTGAGCCTTCTCTACATTTCCTTATTATCATACTCATATTATATTGTTTCCTTCTACTTTTGTCGTATTACCTTAACTGTTCTAATCTCTCTCTCATTATAACTTTGCGGTGTTTCTCTCTTTTTATCTTGCAGGTTTGCTCCATATTACCAAGCACTCTTACAACCATAAGAGCATTGGCCTTAGCCTTCCTTTAGCCTATTATGTTAATCATCTTGTATCTTTTGATTGCTTTAATGTTTTCATTTGCTCTTGGATGTACTTAGATGGGATTTAGTTTGAAGTAGTTTGAGTTTATCCCCTTTAAGGACCTTGTAACCCTTTTTTTGTGGCAAAAAACCCCATCATGGGTTTCCCAAAAAAAAAAAAAAAAAACCCTAAACACTAAAAAACCCTAAACCATAAACCCTAAACCTTGACCATAAACCCTAAACCCTAAAAGCATAAACCATAAAACCCTAAACCCTAAACCTTAAACCCTAAAACCTAAACCCTAAAATTAAACCTAAAGTAACTAAATAAATTATAAAATAAACCTAAACCCTAAAACCTAATAATCCTAAACCTAAACATAAACCCTAAGAATGGGTAGAACCTTGACGTCAGGAACATCACTATCAACCAGGCTCTGTCTAGATCTAGCGTTGGCGGTGATGGCAGAGGTGGTAGTTATCATATTGGTAGTGGGGAATTTGGAGGTGCTGGTGGATATAAAAGTGCTGGTTGGAGCAGTGGTGGTTATGGAAGTGGGAGGAGCCACAAAGCTTATAGCCATGGTGGTGGCGAAGGGAGAGATCGGGGATATGATGGTGGATCCTGCTACTCGAGAGGGACGAGTGGTTTTGATAGGAATTGAAGAAACTAAAAAGTGGCTGATCTGATCTGCTACTTATAGAACTGTGTCTTTATAGTAAAGATGATTCTAGTTATCTAGGGTTTTTTATTTGTTCTATGGGTGCTCATTTTTTATCAATGTTATCTCTTATGTCTTAGAAAACTTGGTGTGTTACTTGGTTGATAAAATTGAAAAACAGAAATGTTGAATCTGAATTTGTTCTCTGTTAAAACCAAAAATCCTAAATCCTATACCAAAACCTAAACGCTAAACCTAAAACCTAAACCCTAAACCCTAAACCCTAAACCCTAAACCCTAAACCCTAAAACCTAAACCCTAAACCCTAAATCCTAAATAAATAAATAAAAACAAAATATACTAAATAAACTTAAACTTATTGGTTTACTTAATTTAAAAAAAAACTTAAACCCTAAATTCTAAACCCTAAAACCTAAACCCTAAACCCTAAATCTACAACACTAAACCTACAACCCGGCTTAATAATAACTGCAATGAAAATAAACTTGTGAACTACATTCCTAATTCTATTTTTGAGATGTTTTGCAACTTTGCTATCTTTTCTAATAAACTTGGTCAAATCCTTTTTAAGCTCTCTTACAATGGTGATTTCATTCTTAAAGAGGTTTAATTTTATTAGAAATAAACATAACACCTCTAATGTTTCATTAAACTTTGGAACAATATCATTCCCATTTCTTATTTAGTTTTAGCTTGGAGGATTTTGAATAACTTCATCCTAAATGATTCCTTGTTCGGGCTTATAGTGTTTTGCTTACCTGCTAAGTGCTATTATTGCTTTCATATTGAAAATGTTAATCATGTTTTTGTCAATGGTGTTATTGCTTCCAAACTTTGGATATGGTATGATGATTGAATTAACACAAACTATTTTCATAGCTCTCTTTCATTATATCAACTTCTTGAAGTTTGTTTCCATAAAATTGTGAAAGTTCATATCAATGTTTTAACTGTTATTACCCTTAATTAGTTCATTTGGATGGATAGAAATGATGTTAAATATCATGGAATCCCTATGAACCATAAAAAGATCCTTACTAGAACTAAAGAAAAAAATTCATGCTTTATTTAATGCAAATTTAATTAGCAATTTTCACTTTAGAGGTTATAAATTTGTGGCTAAAAAAATTAGGAGTCACTTTGCATGATGATCCTTCCTACAAGAGTATTAGGATTATACATTGGATTAAGCATATAGAAAATTCTATTAAGATCAATACTGATGGTTTTGTTTCCCCATACAAATATGGCTGCGGTGGAATTCTTAGGGATTATAAAGGCACTGCCATTTGTGCTTTTGCCTACCCCTTCAAAGCTTGTTCTATAATTTATGTTGAACTCATGGTTGTTAACAAAGCTATTGATATTTGTTTAAGCAAAGGCCCTTTTAATATTTATATTGAAGTTGATGCTTCTTTTACTTGATATGCTCAAAAAAAAATAAAATGGGAAATATACACTTATTGTATCTTCTTAATCACTCTAAAAGCTTATTTCTCAAGTTTGCTAAGAAATTTCTCAAATTCTTTGAAGGTATGTACCTGGCCAATTTGAGAGGGGAATTAAAAGAGCTCACTTTATTTGGTAACCATAGCTTACCTAAGCATCTATGTGGTCTGGCCAATCAGGATAACACTGGACTACCTTACCTCAGATTTTAACCTTCTACTCTTTTGTTGATCTTTTGCTATGGTGGTTTTATTCAGTCTATTTTTTGATGTTTTTTTATGCTCCCCTCACTAGGAAGTGGTTTTTGCAGAGTTTATTTCTATACTTAAAACCCCTTCCTCTTTACCCATTCTATAATAACGTGACCTTTTTTTTTTGGTCTTAGTGGTGTCAATTTTAATTGGTTTCACTATCCTTTGAGGCTGGTGGTTTTCTTTCTGTGGGTCAAGCTTTGTGTCTCATGTTGGGTTGTGGCTCTAACTTCTCCTACTGCTCATCTTGTTGGTTTCTAGCCTCTATGGTTCTATTGGCTATTTTGTTGGTGGAGGATATGAACTCTTATGGTTTCTTTGGTCCTACTTTAAGACTTGTTGTTAGGGGTTGGCTGCTTGAGGGGTTTTTTGAGGCTGCTGTCTTGCCTTCGATTCTTGTGCCATGGCTTGGTGTTTTGGGCTTTATGTTAGTTGTTGGTATTGACTCCATTTAGTTTACTTGGCTCTCATTGTTTCTTGATATTTGCCTCTTGGTTGGTGATGGTGGATTAGCTTTCCTTTTGGCTGCCTTGGTGGTGGTTTTGATGGTAATTCTGGATGCTCTCTTGGTCTCTATGTTATGGTTTTCCTCCTGTATTGCTTATCTTCTACTATTTTGCTATTTGGGTGGAGGTTTTTCACTTGGATTTGGATTGCTAGTGCTCTGGAGATAGTTATGGGTTGTTCTACCACACCACCGTAACTTCTGATGTCATGTTTGGATGGTGGGTTTTGGTTGGTGGGTTGGTCACGGCTTCGCGCTATTTTTCTCTATTTTTTGGTGTAGAACCGGATCACTATGGACTATTTTGCCTTGGATGGTTGCTTATATCCGTATTCTACATGATGGCCTTGATGTTTCCCAATATCTTTTCTGTAGCATGCATATGATTGTAACCCTTCTCATGAAGTTTGGATGCTCATATGTATTGTTGACTTTTGAGATGATCTTAACTGAGCCCGAGCATTCCCTTTCTCAGCTCTTTCTAAATTGTTCACTTTATCATTTTTCCTTGCGCTATGACCATTGCCTTTGTAGTGTTTTGTAGATTTATTTTGCAGGTTTGATGTTCACAGATGGAATGATCTTTACTCAACCAACTCAAGTGTTATTGATGTGGATCTTGTTTATCTTGCATTCTCAAAGGGATCAAGAGATGCTGCTGACTAGTCTTTTTATTATTTTCTTAAGTTTTATTAGCTTGTGTCATTTCTCATTTCCATTTATGATGTTGCTTTTGATCTTTTATTTTCTTTTACCATTGTACTTAGATGGGGGTTTAACTCTTTAGGTTTCTGGTAGCTCTGTGAGCAGTAGAAATTTGAGCTTTGCCCCTTTTAAAGACATTGTATCCTTTATTTTTAAGATAATAAAATTCTAACTTTCCCTAAAAAAACCTAAACCCTAAGAATGGGCAGAACCTTGATGGCTGGAACATCACCGTCAACCAGACTCAATTTAGATCTGGCAGTGGAGGCAAAGCAGGTGGCAGTTATCGTAGTGGTGGTGGGGATGAGATGCCGATTGATATGGAGGTGGTATGAGCAAAGTGGTGGTGGTTAAGGCGGAGGAATGATGGAGGTTACAACCGTGGTGGCGGAAGGGAGAGATCAGGATATGATGGCGATCCCACTGAGAGTCGTGGTTCGGTGGGAACAAGAGAAATCAAGAACATGATCCGATCTACTTATGGAACTGTCTCTTTACATTAGAGACAGTTCTAGTTATCTAGTATTTTTGATTTGCTCTATGCATGCTCATTTCTTATCTATGTTGTCGCTTGTGTCTTAGAAAATTTGGTGTGTTACTTGGTTGATCAAATCAAAAGAAGAAATGTTGAATCTTAATTTAATCTCTGTTAAAAAAAAACCAAAAAATCTAAACCCTAAACTAAAACCTGAACCCTAAACCTAAAACCTAAACCTTAAATCTTAAATCCTAAAAAACCTAAACCCTAAACCATAAACCCTAAACCCTAAACCCTAAAACTCTAAATCCTAAAACCTAAACCCTGAGACCTAAACCCTAAACACCAAACCCTAAACCCTAAACCCTAAACCTACAATCTGAAACCTATAACCATAAATCTTAAACCTTAAACCCTACACCCTAAAAATACCCTAAAGTCTAAACCCTAAACCCTAACCCTTAACACTAAAAGCATAAACTCTAAAACCCTAAAACCCTAAACCTTAAATCCTAAACCTTAAACCCTAAACCTTAAACAGTAAACCCTAAACCCCAAACCCTAAACTCTAAATCCTAAACCCCAAACCCTAAACCTAAACTTAGGGTAACTAAGTAAATTAAAAAGTAAACCTAAACCCTAAAACCTAATAAACCTAAACCTATAACTAAATCCTATGAATGGGCAGAACCTTGATGACAGAACATAATCAAGCTGCGCTCTCTTGATCTGGCAAGGGAGGCTAAGGTGGAGGTTATCGCAATGGGGTGGGGGGATCTAGAGGTGGTGGATATGGAGGAGGTGGTTGTGGTGGTTATAGGTGGGAGGAGCGAAGGAGGTTATACCAATGGTGGTGGCGGAGGGGGAGATCGAGGAAATGATGGTGGATCCCGCTACTTGAGAGGCTCGGGTGGAGAGAAAACTAAAGACCGGTGATCAAATCACATGCAACTATGCCTTTAAAGTAGAGACAGTTTTAATTATCTAGGGTTTTTTATTTTCTCTATGCCTGCTCATTTTTTATCTATGTTGTCAATTATGTCTTAGAAAACTTGGTGTGTTACTCGGTTCATGAAATCCAAAAGAAGAATTGTTGAATCTAAATTTGTTCTCCTTTAAAAAAACCCCAAAAACCCTAAACCCTAAACTAGAGCCTGAATCCTAAACCTAAAACCTAAACCCTAAACCCTAAACCCTAAACCCTAAACCCTAAACCCTAAACCCCAAACACTAAAAACCTTAAACCCTAAACCGTAAACCCTAAACCCTAAAACCCAAAATCCTAAACCCTAAACCCTAAACCCCAAACCCTAAACCCTAAACCCTAAACCCTAAACCCTAAACCCTAAACCCAAAACCCTAAACCCTGAAAAGCTAAAAAGCTAAACCAAAATAACATAAAAACATAAATTTAATCCCAAAACTAAACTTAAACCTAAACATAAACCTAAAAAGAAAAAAAACAAAAATAAAAAACTAAACTAATATAAAATAAAAAAAAAGATAAACTAAAATTAAAAATAAGAAACCTAAATAAAGTAAAAACTAAACCTAAAATATAAGAAAAATAAAATAAAATAAAAACTAAATAAAAACCTAAACCTAAAAATTAAACCAAAAAAGAAAACCTAAAAATAAATAAAGAAATAAAACCTAAACCCTTAACTAAAAACAAAAACTTAAACCTAAAATAAAAATAAAATAAACCTAAACCTAAACTAAAATAAATAAAACCAAATGAAAACCTAAACCTAAACCAAAACTAAATAAAATAAATAAATTAAAAATAAACCTAAACCTAAACTAATAAATAAAACATAAAAAATAAACCTAAAATAAAAACCTAAAACCAAAACCTAAAAAAAAAACCTAAACCTAAACCTAAAATTTTAAATAAAAATAAAACTAAACTAAAAAATAAACCTAAACCTAAACCTAAAAAATAAACTAAAATAAAAAACTAACACTAAAATAAATAAAGTAAATTAAATAAAATTTAAAATAAACCTAAATAAAATAAACTAAAATAAATAAAAACAAACTAAATAAACCAAATAAACCTAAACTTACTAGTTTACTTAATTATATAAAAAATTAAAAAAACTAAAAAATTAAAAAAATAAGAAAAAACCCTAACCCTAAACCCTAAAACTAACCCTAAACCTACAACACTAATCCCTAAACCTTAACCTTAAACCCTAAACATAAACCCTAAACCCTAAAACCTATAACCCTAAACCCTAAACCCTAAACCCAAAACCCCAAACCCTAAATCCTAAACCCTAAACCCTAAAGCCTAAAAACCTAAAAACCAAATCATAAACTAAATAAAACATAAAAATAAAATAAATAAGAAAACTTAAACCTAAACAAAATAAAAAATAAAATAAAAAACCTAAACTAAAACCTAAACTTAAACCTAAACCTAAACCAAAACCTAAACCTAAAAATAAAATAAAATAAAAATAAAATATAAACTAAAATAAAATAAATAAAAACTTAAACTAAACTAAAAAATAAATTAAACCTAAAAAAACTAAATAAAATAAGAACTAAACGTGAAATAAAAATAAAATAAACCTTAAATAAAATAAAATAAAAACTAAATAAGAAAAAAAAGGTCAAAAATAAACCTAAAAAATGTATAAATAAATAAAAAATAAAATGTAAACCCTAAATTAAAAATAACATAAAATAAACAAAATAAAATAAACCTAAACCTAAACTAAAATAAATAAACCCTAATCCTAAACCTAATATATACTAAACCTAAACGTAAACCTAAACTAAATAAAATAAAATAAACTAAAAGTTAACCTAAACCTAAACTAAAAAAAATAAAACCTATAAATAAACAGGAAAGAAAAACCTAAAACTTAAACATTAAAAAAAATGAAAACCTAAACCTAAAAATAAAAATAAATAAAAAAACCTAAACCTAAAAAATAAAATTAAAATAAAACTCAACTAAAAAATAAACCTAATCCTAAACCTAAACTTAAAAAGTAAACTAAAATACAAAACTGAAACTAAAATAAATAAACCTAAAATAAATAAATTAAATTAAATAAAAATAAAAAATAAACTTAAGTAAAATTAAAAAATAAAGTAAAGTAAAATGAATAAAAAATAAAATAAATATACTAAATAAAACTAAACCTACTAGTTTACTTAATTTTAAAAAAAAACATAAACCCTAAATCCTAAACCTTAAACCTTAAACCTTTAACCATAAACCTACAACCCTAAACATACAAACCTATACCCTAAACCTTAAAAAACCCTAAACACTAAACCCTAACCTTAACCCTAAACCCTAAACCATGAAAGGATAAACCCTAAAACCTTAAACCCTAAACCCTAAACCCTAAATCCTAACCCTATACCCTATACCTTAAACCCCAAACCCTAAACCTATTCATAACGTAACTAAATAAATGAAAAAATAAACTTAATCCCTAAAACCTAATAAACCTAAACCCTAAGAATGGGTAGAACCTTGGCAAATAGAACATCACCATCAACCAATCTGGCCTAGATCTGGTGGATGGTGGTCGAAGCAGTGGTGGTGTAGGTGGGAGGAGCGAGAGGTTACAGGTGGTGGTGGAGGGAGAGATCGGATATGACGGTGGATTCCGCTACTCGAGTGGCCGGGGTGGTTCAGATGGGAACTAGAGCAACAAAGATCGTGACCGATTTGTTGCTTATGGAGCTATGTCTTTACAGTAAAGATGATTCTTGTTATCTAGTGCTTTTGATTTTCTCTATGCATGCTCATTTTTTATCTATGTCACCACTTGTGTCTTATAAAACTTGGTGTATTACTTGGTTGATTAAATCAAAAAGAAAACATGTTGAATCTTAATTTGTCCTCTATTAAAATAAAAAAAAACAAAAAACCTTAAACCCTAAACTAAAATAAGAACCCTAAACCTAAAAGTTGAACACTAAATCTTAAACTAGAAACCCTAAACCCTAAATCCTAAACCCTAAACCCTAGACCCCAAACCCTAAACACTAAATCCTAAACCGTAAACCCTAAACCGTAAACCTAAACCATAAACCCTAAATCCTAAACACTAAACCCTAAACCCTAAACCCAAAACCCCAAACCTTAAACCCTAAACCCTAAACAAACCATATACCCTAAAAAGTTTAAACTTAAACCTAAACTAAATAAAACCTAAAAATAAAATAAATAAAAAAACTTAAACTAAAATAAAATAAAAAATTAAAATAAAATAAAATCACAAATTAAAACCTAAACTTAAACCTAAAAAATCAAATAAAATAAACATAAAACCCTAAATAAAATAAATAAATAAAACCTAAACTAAAACCAAAAAAATAAAAAACTAAATAAAATAAAACTAGTAACAGAAATAAATAAACTAAAAAATAAATAAAATAAAAAATAAAAATCCAAATAAAAAATAAAACTTAAACCTAAAAAATAAACCAAAAAAAAAAACCTAAAAATAAATAAAAAATTAAAAACTAAACCCTAAACTAAAAAAAAATATAAACATAAAATAAAAATAAAATAAACCTAATCCTAAACTAAAATAAACTAAATTAAGATAAATAAAACCTAAACCTAAACCTAAAATAAACTAAACCTAAATCTTAATCTAGACTAAATAAAATAAAATAACTAAAAATAAACCTAAACCTAAACTAAAAAAATAAACCTAAAATAAACCAAAACCTAAACTTAATAAAATAAATTAAACCTAAACCTAAACCTAAAAAAGAAAAATAAAACCTAAACCTAAAAAATTTAAAAAAAAACTAAAAAAATAAACCTAAACCTAAAAAATAAACTAAAATAAAAAACCTAAAGGAAAAATAAATAAACTAAACTAATAAAAAAATAAAAATAAATCTAAATAAAAAATAAAATTAACTAAAATAAATAAAAAAACTAAAACAAAATAAACCTAAACCTACAGTTTATTTAAAATAAAAAACTAAAAAATAACCCTAAACCTAAACTAAACCTAATAAACCCTAAACCCTAAAACCCTAAACCTAAACCCTAAACCCTCAAACCCTTAACCCAAAACCCTAAAACCAATAACCCTTAACCTTAAACCCTAAATCCCAAACCCTAAACCCTAAACCTTAAACCCTAAACCTTAAAAAGATAAAAACCTAAACCTAAACTAAATAAAGCCAAGAAATAAAATAAATAAATAAATAAAACTTAAAGCTAAATTTAATAAAAAAAATTAAATAAAATAAAAACCAAAACTAAAATCTAAACCTAAACTAAACCTAAACCTAAACCTAAAAATAAATAAAATAAAAAAATAAAACTAAACTAAAATAAAATAAATTAAACCTAACCTAAACTAAAATATAAAATAAACTTAAAAATAATTAACCTAAATAAAATAAAATAAAACATAAATAAAAATAAAAATAAAATAATAAAATAAAAAATAAATAAAAACCTAAACCTAAAAAAATAAACACAAAAATAAATAAAAAATAAAACCTAAACCCTAAGCTAAAAAAAAACCTAAACCTAAAATAAACGTAAACCTAAACTAAAAAATATAACCTAAAAATAAACCTAAACTAAAAACCTAAACCTAAACCTAAAATAAAAAAATAAACCTAAACCTAAAAAAATAAAAAATAAAATAAAACTAAACTAGAAAATAAACATAAAAACTAAAAAAAAAAAATAAAAAATAAAACCTAAACTAAAAAAAAAATAAATAAAATAAAAAACTAAAAATAAAATAAAAACATAAAAATAAAAAAAAAAAAAAATAAAACAAAAAAATAAACAAAATAAATCTAAAAAAATAAACTAAAATAAAAAATCTAAAAAAAACCCTAAAATATCTAAACTAAACTAAATAAAAATAAAAAATAAACCTAAATAAACATAAAAAATATAATAAACTAAAATAAATAAATAATAAACTAAATAAACATAAACATACCTCTTTAGTTAAAATTTTTTTTGAAAAAAAAAACCTAAACCATAAATCCGAAATCCTAAACCCTAAACCCCAAACCCTCACGCAAAAACTAACCCTAAAATACCCTAAACCCTAAACTCTAAACCATAAATCCTAAACCCTAATCGCTAAACCATAAACCTTAATCTTAAAGCCTACACCCTAAAAGCATAAACCCTAAAATCCTAAACCTTAAACCCTAAACCTTAAACCCTACACCCTAAACCCTAAACACTAAACCCTAGACCCTAACCCTAAACCCCAAACTCTAAACATAAACTTAAAGTAACTAAAAAATTAAAAAAATAAACCAAAACCCTAAAACCTAATAAACCTAATCCTAAACCTAACTTCTATCACTGGTTAGACCCTACACCATTGACAAGGCTTAGTTTAGATCTGACAGTGGAGCCGAAGGCGGAGGCAGCAGTTATCGTAGTGTTGGTGGGGGATCTAGAGGTGCTAGTGGATATGGAGGTGGTGGTCAGAGCAGTGTTGGTTTTGGAGGCGGGAGGAGCGACAGAGGTTACAATTATGGTGGTGGCGGAGGGAGAGATCGGGAATATGATGGTGGATAAAACTACTGCTTATGGAATTGTGTCTTTACAGTAGAGACATTTCTAGTTATCTAGGGTTTTTGAATTGCTCTATGCGTGCTCATTTTTTATTATCTATGTGATCGCTTATGTCTTAGAAAACTTATTGTGTTACTTGGCTAAGGAAATTGAAAAGAAGAAATTTTAAATTTGATTTATTCTCTATTAAAAAAAACCCTAAACCCAAAATGAAATCTTGAACCCTAAACCCTAAACACTAAAAACTCAAAACTGTAAACCCTAAACCCTAAAATCTAAACCCTAAAACTTAAACCCAAAACCCAAAATCCTAAATCCTAAACCCTAAACCCTAAACCCCAAACCCTTAGCTCTAAACCCCAAACCCTAAACCCTAAACCCTAAACCCTCAACTAACCCTAAACCCTAAACCCTAAACACTAAAAGCTAAAAACCTAAATCTAAACTAAATAAATCCTAAAAATAAAATAAATAAAAAAACTTAAACTAAAATAAAATAAAATAAATAAATTAAAATGAAAACCTAAACCTAAACCTAAAAGAAAATAAAATAAAAAATAAAAACTAAACTAAAATAAAATAAATAAAACCTAAACTAAGCTAAAAAATAAAACTATACCTAAAATAAAAATAAAATAAACTTAAAATAAAAACTAAATAAAAACCTAAACCTAAAAAATAAAACCTATACCGAAAACTAAACAAAAAACCTAAACCTAAAAAAAAAAATAAACCTAAACCTAAACTAAAATAAATAAAACCTAAACCTAAACTTAAAATAAACTAAACCTAAATCCTAAACTAAATAAAATAAACTAAACTAAAAATAAAACAAAAATAAAAACCTAAATCTAAAAAAATATAATATCCACTAAACATAAACCTAAAAAGAAATAATAAAGCCTAAACCTAAAAAGTAAAATGAAAATAAAACTAAACTAAAAAATAAACATAAACCTAAACCTAAACTTAAAAAAATAAACTAAAATAAAAAACATAAACTAAAATAAATAAACCAAAGATAAATAAATTAAACAAAATAAAAATAATAAATAAACCTAAATAAAAATTAAAAATAAAATACATTAAAATAAATTAAAATAAACTAAATAAACTAAAAAAACTAAACCAACTAGTTTACTTAATTTTAAAAAATAAATAATTAAAAAATTTTAAAATAATCTTAAACTCTAAAACTAATCCTAAACTCTAAACCCTAAACTCTAAACCCTAAAACCCTAAACACTAAACCCTAAACCTTAACCCTAAACCCTAAATCCTAAACCCTAAACCTAACCCTAAGCCCTAAACCCTAAACTCTAAACTAACCATAAACTCTAAACCCTAAATCCTAAAAACCCTAAAGCCTAAAGCTTAAAGCCTAAAACCTAAAACCTAAACCCTAAACTCTAAACTAACCCTAAACCCTAAGCTAACTCCAACCCCTAAACCCTAAACCCTAAACTCTAAAACCTAAAAATCCTAAACCCTAAAGCCTAAACACTAAACCATAAACATTAAACCCTAAACCCTAAAGCTAAGCCCTAAACCCTGAAACCCTAAACAGTAAACTCTAAACCTTAAAAACTTAAAAACCTAAACCTAAACTAAATAAAACCTAAAAATGAAATAAATAAATAAAACCTAAACCTAAATAAAATAAAAAATATAATAAAATAAAATCATAAACTAAAACCTAGACTTAAAATTAAAAATAAAATCAAATAAAATAAATAAAAATAAAATAAAAATTAATAAATAAAAACATAAACTAAACTAAAAAATAAATAAACCTAAGAATAAAAAACCTAAATAAAATAAAAACTAAATGTAAATTAAAAATAAAATAAACCTAAAATAAAATAAAATAAAAACTAAAAATAAACTAAACATAAAAAATAAGCCTAAAAATAAAACCTAATAATAAATAAAAAATAAAATCTAAACCCTAAATTAAAAAAATCTAAACCAAAAAATAAATATTAAAATAAACAACATAAAATTAACCTAAACTTAAACTAAAATAGATAAAACCTAAACTTAAACCTCAAATAAACTAAACCTAAACCTAAACCTAAACTAAATAAAAGGAAAAAAAAACTAAAAATAAAGTTAAACCTAAACTAAAAAATAAAACCTAAAAATAAACCTAAAGTAAAAAACTTAAAACCTAAACCTAAACAAATAATATAAAATCCTACACCTAAACGTAAAAATAAAAAATAAAACCTAAACCTAAAAAAGAAATTTAAAATAAAACTCAACTTAAAAATAAACTTAAACCTAAACCTAAAAAATAAACTATAATAAAAAGCCTAAACTAAAAAATATAAACCTAAAATAAATAAACAAAACTAAATAAAAATAAAAAATAAACTAAAATAAAAACAAAAAATAAAAAAACACCCTATACCCTAAACCATACACCCTAAAACTAACTCTAAAACCTAAACCCTAAACCTACAACACTAAACCTACAACCGTAAACCCTTAACACAAAACCCTAAATGTTAAAAATCCTAAACTCTAAACCCAAAACCCTAAACCCTAAACCCTAAACCTTAAACCTTAAACCCTAAAAGCATAAATCCTAAAACCCTAAAACTTAAACCATAAAATATAAACCCTAAACCCAAAATGCCAAACCCTAAACCCTAAACTCTAAACCCTAACCCTAAACCCCAAAACCTAATCCTAAACCAAGAGTAACTAAATAAATTAAAAATAAACCAAAATTGTAAAACCTAATAAACTTAAACACAAAGAATGGGTTTTTGATTTCCTCTATGTGTGCTCATTTTTTATCTATGTCATCACTTGTATCTTAGAGAACTTCATGTGTTACTTGGTTGATGAAATCAAAAAGAAGAATTGATGAATTTAACTTTGTTCGTTGTTAAAAAAACTAAAAACCCTAAACCCTAAACTAAAATCTAAACCTTAAACCTAAAACCTAAACCTTAAACCCTAAACCCTAAACCCTAAAACTCAAACCCTAAAACCTAAAGCCCAAACCTAAATCAAACCACAAACCAACTTAAAAAAACAAAACCAAACCTAAACTAAATAAAACATAAAAATAAAATAAATAAAAACCTAAACCTAAATAAAATAAAATAAAAATAAAATAAAATAAAAACCTAAACTAAAACCTAAACCTAAACCTAAACCTAAACCTAAAAAGAAAAGAAAATAAAAAATAAAAACTAAACTAAAATAAAATAAATAAAAACCATAACTAAACTAAAAAAATAAATTAAACCTAAATATTAAAAACCTAGATAAAATAAAACCAAAACGTAAAATAAAACTAAAATAAACCTAAAAAAAATAAAATAAAGCCTAAATGAAAACCTAAACCTAAAAAAAAACCCTAAAAAAACTTAAAAATAAATAAAAAATAAAACCTAAACCCTAAAATAAAAAAAACCTAAACCTAAAATAAAAAAAATATAATAAACCTACACCTAAACTGAAATAAACTAAAATAAACTAAATAAAACTTACACCTAAACCTAAAATAAACTAAACCTAAACCCTAAGCTAAATATAAGAAAATTAATTAAAAATAAACCTAAACCTAAACTAAAAAAGAAAATGTAAAAATAAACCTAAAATAAAAATTTAAACCCTAAACCTAAAAAAAATAAAATAAAAACCTAAACCTAAACATATAAATAAAAATAAAACCTAGACCTAAAAAATAAAATAAAAACAAAATAAAACTAAAAAATAAACATAAACCCTATAAACCTAAAAATAAACTAAAATAAAAACCTATACTATAATGAATAAGGAAACTAAACTATTTAAAAATAATGAAAATAAACCTAAACAAAAATAAAAATTAAAATAAACTAAAATAAATAAAAAATAAAGAAAATATACTAAATAAATATAAACCTAATGGTTTTCTTAACTTAAAAAAATCTAAATCCTTAACCCTAAACCCTAAACCCTAAATCCTAAACCCTAAACCATAAACCCTAAATCCTTAAACCTAAAACTAACCTTAAACCTTAAACCCTGAACCCTAAACCTTAAAATACTAAACCTTAAAACCCAAAACCCAAAACCCTAAAACCTAGACCCTAAACCCAAAACCCTGACACAACTAAACCCTAAACCCTAAATCTTAAACCCTAAACCCTAAACCCTAAACCCTAAAAGCCAAATCAAAAACCTAAACCCAAATCAAAAAACATAAGCCTAAAATAAAATAAAATAAAAACTAAACAAAAACCTAAACCTAAAAAATAAACCTAAAAATAAAACCTAAAAATAAATAAAAAATAGAATCTAAACCCTAAATTAAAAAAATCTAAACCAAAAAAATATTAAAATAAACAAAATAAAATAAACCTTAACCTAAACTAAAATACATAAAACTTAAACTTAAACCTCAAATAAATTGAACCTAAACCTAAACCTAAACTAAATAAAAGGAAAAAAAAACTAAAAATAAAGTTAAACCTAAACCAAAAAATAAAACCTTAAAAAACCTAAAGCCAAAACATAAACAAATAAAATAAAAACCTAAACCTAAACGTAAAAATAAAAATAAAACCTAAACCTAAAAAATAAATTTAAAATAAAACTCAACTTAAAAATAAACCTAAACCTAAACCTAAAAAATAAACCATAATAAAAGCCTAAACTAAAATAAATAAACCTAAAATAAATAAAAAAAACTAAATAAAAATAAAAAATAAATCAAAAAAAAAAATAAACTAAGTAAAGTAAGTAAACCAAAACTTGCTAGTTTACTTAATTTAAAAAATAAAAATAAAAAAAAGACCCTATACACTAAACCATACACCCTAAAACTAACCTTAAAACCTAAACCCTAAACCTACAACACTAAACCTACAACCCTAACCCCTTAACACAAAACCCTAAACGTTAAAAACCCTAAACTCTAAACCCTAAACCCTACACCCTAAATCCTAAACCATAAACCCTAAAAGCATAAATCCTAAAACCCTAAACCTTAAACCATAAAACATAAACCCTAAATCCTAAATGCTAAACTCTAAACCCTAAACTCTAAACCCTAACCCTAAACCCCAAAATCTAATCCTAAACCAAGAGAAACTAAATAAATGAAAAATAAACCAAAATTGTAAAACCTAATAAACTTAAACCCTAAGAATGGGTTTTTAATTTCCTTTATGTGTACTCATTTTTGATCTGCATCGTCACATGTATCTTAGAGAACTTCATGTGTTACTTGGTTGATGAAATCAAAAAGAAGAATTGATGAATCTAAATTTGTTCTTTGTTAAAAACCAAAAACCCTAAACCCTAAACTAAAACCTAAACCTTAAACCTAAAACCTAAACCTTAAACCCTAAACCGTAAAATTTAAACCCTAAAACCTAAAGGCCAAACCCTAAACCCTAAACCATAAACCCTAAAACCTAAACCCTAAAAACCCAAGAACATAAACCTAAACTAAATAAAACATAAAAATAAAATAAATAAAAAACTTAAACCTAAATAAAATAAATAAAATAAAAACCTAAACTAAAACCTAAAACCTAAACCTAAACCTAAAAGAAAGAAAGAAAATAAAAATAAAAACTAAAATAAAATAAAATAAATAAAAAAACTAAACTAAAAAAATAAATTAAACCTAAATATTAAAACCTAAATAAAATAAAATAAAAATAAAATAAATATAAAATAAACCTAAAATAAAATAAAATAAAACTAAAATGAAAACCTAAACATAAAAAAAAATAAATAAAAAAAAAAATAAAACCTAAACCTAAAATAAAAAATATATATAATAAACCCACACCTAAACTGAAATAAACGAAACTAAACTAAATAAAACTTACACCTAAACCTAAAATAAACTAAACCTAAACCCTAAGCTAAATATAATAAAATAAATTAAAATAAACCTAAACCTAAACTAAAAATAAAATGTAAAAAATAAACCTAAAATAAAACTTAAAACCTAAACCTAAAAAAAATAAAATAAAAACCTAAACCTAAACATATAAATAAAAATGAAACCTAAACCTAAAAAATAAAATAAAAACAAAATAAAACTAAAAAATAAACATAAACCTAAACCTAAACCTAAAAAATAAACTAAAATAAAAAACATATACTATAATGAATAAAATAACTAAACTAATTTAAAATAATGAAAATAAACCTAAATAAAAAAATTAAAATAAACTAAAATAAATAAAAAAATAAAGAAATTAAACTAAATAAATACAAACCTAATGGTTTTCTTAATTAAAAAAACCTAAATCCTTAACCCTAAACCCTAAACCCTAAATCCTAAACCCTAAACCATAAACCCTAAATCCTAAAACCTAAAACTAACCTGAAACCTTAAACTCTGAACCCTAAACCTTAAAACACTCAACCCTAAAACCTAAACCCTAAAACCTAGGCCCTAAACCCAAAAACCCCAACCTTAAACACTAAACCCTAAACCCTAAACCCTAAAAGCCAAAACAAAAACCTAAACCCAAATCAAAAAACATAATCCTAAAATAAAATAAAATAAAAACTAAACAAAAACCTAAACCTAAAAATAAAATCTAATAATAAATAAAAATAAAATCTAAACCCTAAATTGAAAAAATTCTAAACCAAAAAAAATATATTAAAATAATCAAAATAAAATAAACCTAAACCTAAACTAAAATACATAAAATCTAAACTTAAACCTCAAATAAACTAAACCTAAACCTAAACCTAAACTAAATAAAAGGAAAAAAAAAACTAAAAATTAAAGTTAAACCTAAGCCAAAAAAAAAACCTAAAAATAAACCTAAAGTAAAAACCTAAAGCCAAAACCTAAACAAATAAAATAAAAACCTAAACCTAAACGTAAAAATAAGAAATAAAACCTAAACCTAAAAAATAAATTTAAAATAAAACTCAACATAAAAATAAACCTAAACCTTAAAAAAATAAATATAATAAAAAACCTAAACTAAATTAAATAAACCTAAAATAAATAAACAAACTAAAATAAAAATAAAAAAAATAAACCAAAATAAAAAAAAATAAACTAAGGTAAAAGTAAACCTAAACCTTGGGTTGCTTAATTTAAAAAATAAAAAAGGAAAAAGACCCTATACTCTAAACCACACACCCTAAAACTAACCCTAAAACCTAAACCCTAAATCTACAACACAAAACTTATAACCCTAACCCCTTAACACAAAACCCTAAATGTTAAAAACCCTAAACTCTAAACCTTAAACCCTACACCCTAAACCCTAAACCATAAACCCTAAAAGCATAAATCCTAAAACCCTAAACCTTAAACCATAAAACATAAACCCTAAACCCTAAATGCTAAACCCTAAACCCTAAACTCTAAACCCTAACCCTAAACCCCAAAATCTAATCCTAAACCAAGTGTAACTAAATAAATTAAAAATAAACCAAAATTGGAAAACCTAATAAACTTAAACCCTAAGAATGGGTTTTTGATTTCTTCTATGTGTACTCATTTTTGATCTACGTCATCACTTGTATCTTAGAGAACTTCGTGTGTTACTTGGTTGATGAAATCAAAAAGAAGAATTGATGAATCTAAATTTATTCTTTATTAAAAAAAAACCAAAAACCCTAAACACTAAACTAAAACCTAAACCTTAAACCCTAAACCTTAAACCATAAAACTTAATCCCTAAAACCTAAAGCCCAAACCTTAAACCCTAAACCATAAACCCTAAAACCTAAACCATAAAAACCCAAGAACCTAAACCTAAACTAAATAAAACATAAAAATAAAATAAATAAAAAACCTAAACCTAAATAAAATAAAATAAAAAATAAAATAAAAACATAAACTAAAACCTATACATAAACCTAAACCTAAACCTAAAAAGAAAAGAAAATAAAAAATAAAAAATAAACTAAAATAAAATAAATAAAAACCTAAACTAAACTAAAAAAATAAATTAAACCTAAATATTAAAAACTTAAATAAAATAAAACCAAAATATAAAATAAAAATAAAATAAACCTAAAATAAAATAAAATAAAAACTAAATGAAAACCTAAACCTAAAAAAACCTAAAAAATACTTAGAAATAAAAAAAAAAAAACCTAAACCCTAAACTAAAAAAAAAAGCCTAAACCTAAAATAAAAAAAATATAATAAACCTACACCTAAATTGAATTAAACAAAACTAAACTAAATAAAACTTACACCTAAACCTAAAATAAACTAAACCTAAACCCTAAGCTAAATATAAGAAAATAAATTAAAAATAAACCTAAACCTAAACTAAAAAATAAAATGTAAAATAAACCTAAAATAAAAACTTAAAACCTAAACCTAAAAAAAATAAAATAGAAACCTAAACCTAAACATATAAATAAAAATAAAACCTAAACCTAAAAAATAAAATAAAAACAAAACAAAACTAAAAAATAAACATAAACCTAAACCTAAACCTAAAAAATAAACTAAATTAAAAAACATATACTATAATGAATAAAAAAACTAAACTAATTTAAAATAATGAAAATAAACCTAAATAAAAAAAAATTAAAATAAACTAAAATAAATAAAAAATAAAGAAAATAAACTAAATAAATATAAACCTAATGGTTTTCTTTATTAAAAAAAAACCAAATCCTTAACCCTAAACCCTAAACCCTAAATCCTAAACCCTAAACCATAAACCCTAAATCCTAAAACCTAAAACTAACCTTAAACCTTAAACTCTGAACCCTAAACCTTAAAACACTGAACCATAAAACCTAAAACCCTAAACCCTAAATCCTAATCCCTAAAACCTAGACCCTAAACACAAAATCCCTAACCTTAAACACTAAGCCCTAAACCCTAAATCCTAAAAGCTAAAACAAAAACCTAAACCCAAATCAAAAAACAAAATCCTAAAATAAAATCAAATAAAAACTAAATAAAATCCTAAACCTAAAAAATAAACCTAAAAATAAAAACTAATAATAAATAAAAAAAATATCTAAACCCTAAATTAAAAAAATTCTAAACCAAAAAAAATAGTAAAATAATCAAAATAAAATAAACCTAAACTTAAACTAAAATACATAAAACCTAAACTTAAACCTCAAATAAACTAAACCTAAACATAAACCTAAACTAAATAAAAGGAAAAAAAACTAAAAATAAAGTTAAACCTAAACCAAAAAATAAAACCTAAAAATAAACCTAAAGTAAAAACCTAAAGCCTAAACCTAAACAAATAAAATAAACCTAAACCTAAACGTAAAAATAAAAAATAAAACCTAAACCTAAAGAATAAATTTAAATAAAACTCAACTTAAAAATAAACCTAAACCTAAACCTAAAAAATAAACTATAATAAAAAGCCTAAACTAAAATAAATAAACCTAAAATAAATAAACAAAACTAAATAAAAATAAAAAATAAATAAATAAAAAAAAAACTAAAAGTAAACTAAAACTGGGTTTACTTAATTTAAAATAAAAAATAAAGAAAGACGCTATACCCTAAAACCATACACCCTAAAACTAACCCTAAACCTAAACCTACAAACTAAACCTACAACTAAACCTTATGCAAAAACCCTAAACCTTAAAAAAAGCAGAACTCTAAACCTAAACCCTACCTAAACCCTAAACCCTAAACCCTAAAAGTGCATAAATCCTAAAACCCTAAACCTTAAACCATAAAACATAAACCCTAAACCCTAAATGCTAAACCCTAAACCCTAAACTCTAAACCCTAACCCTAAACCCCAAAACCTAATTCTAAACCAAGAGTAACTAGATAAATTAAAAATAAACCAAAATTGTAAAACCTAATAAACTTAAACCCTAAGAATGGGTTTTTGATTTCCTCTATGCGTGCTCATTTTTTATCTATGTCATCACTTGTATCATACAGAACTTCATGTGCTACTTGTTCGATGAAATCAAAAAGAAGAATTGATGAATCTAAATTTGTTCTTTGTAAAAAAAAAAACCAAAAAACCTAAACCCTAAACTAAAACCTAAACCTTAAACCTGAAACCCTAAACCCTAAAACTTAAACCCTAAAACCTAAAGCCCAAACCCTAAACCATAAACCCTGAAACCTAAACCTTAAAAAGCTAAAAACCTAAACCTAAACTAAATAATACATAAAAATAAAATAAATAAAAAAACCAAAACCTAAATAAAATAAAATAAATAAAATAAAATAAAAACTTAAACTAAAACCTATACCTAAACCTAAACCTAAACCTAAAAAAGAAAAGAAAAGAAAAAATAAAAACTAAACTAAAATAAAATAAAAAAAAACATATACTAAACTAAAAAAATAAATTAAACCTAAATATTAAAAACCTAAATAAAATAAAACCAAAACATAAAATAAAAATAAAATAAACCTAAAATAAAATAAAATAAAAACTAAATAAAAACCTAAACCTAAAAAATAAACCTAAAAAACATAAAAATAAATAAAAAATAAAACTTAAACACTAAACTAAAAAAAACCTAAACCTAAAATAAAAAAAATATAATAAACCTACACCTAAACTGAAATAAACTAACTAAACTAAATAAAACCTACACATAAACCTAAAATAAACTAAATCAAAACCCAAAGCTAAATATAATAAAATAAATTAAAAATAAACCTAAACCAAAATTAAAAAATAAAATGTAAAAGTAAACCTAAAATAAAAACTTAAAACCTAAACCTAAAAGAAATAAAATAAAAACCTAAACCTAAACATATAAATAAAAATAAAACCTAAACCTAAAAAATAAAATAAAAACAAAACTAAACTAAAAAAGAAGCATAAACCTAAACCTAAACCTAAAAAATAAACTAAAATAAAAAACCTATACTATAATGAATAAAAAAACTAAACTAATTAAAAATAATGAAAATAAACCTAAATAACAATAAAAATTAAAATAATCTAAAATAAATAAAAAATAAAGAAAATAAACTCAATAAATATAAACCTAATGGTTTTCTTAATTAAAAAAAAACCTAAATCCTTAACCCTAAACCCTAAACCCTAAATCCTAAACAAACCTACCTAAATCCTAAAACCTAAAACTAACCTTAAACCTTAAACCCTGAACCTTAAATCTTAAAATCCTAAACCCTAAAAACCAAAACCCTAAACCCTGAAACCTAAACCCTAAAACCTAACCCTAAACCCAAAAACCCTAACCTTGAACCCTAAACCCAAAACCCTAAATCCTAAACCCTAAACCCTAAAAGCCAAAAGAAAAACCTAACCCCAATTCGAAAAAAATAAACATAAACTTATACCAAAAAATTAAACTAAAATACAAGACCAAAATAAAAATAAATTAATCTAAAAAAATGAACTAAGCTAAATAAAATAAAAAATAAACCCAAATAAAAGTAAAAAAAAAATTAAACTATAATAAATAATAAATAAATGAAATAAACTAAATAAACTTAAACCTATCGATTTTCTTAATATAAAAAAACTTAAAAATTAAACCCTTAACCTTAATCCCTAAATCCTAAACCCTAAACCCTAAACCTTAAACCCTAAACTAAAATAAAATAAATAAAAAATAAATAAAAAAACCTAAAACTAAATGCTAAATCCTAAACCCTAAACCCAAATAAAATAAATAATAAATAAATAAATAAAACCCTAACAATAAACCTTAAAACTAATCCTACACCCTTAACCAACAACCCTAATCCCTAAACCCTAAATTGTAAACCCTAAAACCATAAACCTTAAGCCCTAAACCCTAAATCCTAAACCCTAACCCTAAAACCCTAAACCCTGAACCCTAAACCCAAAAACTCTAAAACAAACCACTCCTAAACCTAAAATACAAAACTAAACCTAAACCTAAACACTAAACCTTAAACCTGGCCCTAAACTCAACCCTAAACCCAAACCCTAAACTCAACCCTAACAAACCCTAAATCCTAAACCACAAAACTAAAAACTAAAACTAAATAAGACAAAAAAATAAATAAATCAAACTAAACTCAATTAAATAAGAAAAGAAAATAAAATAAAATCTAAAATAAAAAAAACCAAAACCAAAAAATAAAATAAAATAAAATAAAAATAGAAACTAAACTAAAACAAAATAACTAAAAACCTAAAAATAAACCTAAAAATAGAAAACCTAAATAAAATAAAAACTAAATGCAAGATATAAATAAAATAAACCTAAAATAAAATAAAATAAAACTAAATAAAAAACTAAACCTAAAAAAATAAACCAAAAATAAACAAAAAAAAACCCAAACCCAAAATAAAAAAATAAACTAAACCTGAACCTTAAGCTAAATAATATAAAATAAATTGAAGATAAACCTAAACCTAAACTAAAAAATATAACCTAAAAAAAACTAAAATAAAAACAAAAAACTAAACCTAAAAAAATAAAATAAACCATAAACCTAAACCTAAAAATAAAAAAAATAAAATAAAAATAAAACTAAACTAAAAAATAAACATAAACCTAAACCTAAAGAAAAAATAAATTAAAACAAAAAAGTCTAAACTAAAATAAATAAACTAAACTAAATAAAAAAAATAATCCTAAATAAAAAATTAAACTAAAGTAAATAAAAAATAAACTAAATAAACCTAGACTACAAGTTTACTTAGTGTTTTCTTTTTTTTAAAAAAAACCCTACACCCTAAACCATAAAACTAACCCTAAATCCTAAACCCTATACCTACAACCCTAAACCCTATACCCTAAACCCTAAACATTAAATAAGAAAACCTAACCCTAAACATTAAAACTAACCCTAAAACCTAAAATATAAACCTACAACCCTAAACCCTAAACCTTAAGCACCTAAAAACAAAAACCTAAACTAAATAAAGCATAAAAATAAAATAAAAAAAAACCTAAACCTAAATAAAATAAAATAAATAAAATAAAATAAAAACCTAAACTAAAACTTAAACCTAAACCTAAACCTAAACCAAAAAATAAAATATAATAAAAAATAAAAACTAAATTATGCTAAAATAAATAAAAACCTAAACTAAACTAAAAAAATAAAATAAACCTAAAAATAAAAACCTGAATAAAATAAAATAAAAACTTAAACCTAAAAAATTAACTAAAAAAGAAAACCTAAAAAAGAATTAAAAAATAAAAACTAAAAGAAAACTGAAACTTAGAGTAAACAAAATAAAATAAACTTAATCCTACACTAAAATAAACTAAATTAAAATAAAACCCTAACCCTAACCTTAAACTAACCAACTAACCCCCAAACCCTACAACCCTAAACAATACTGAAACCCTAAACCACAACCCTAAACATGAGCCCTAAGCCCACCCAAACCCTCCACCCAAACCTAACCCTTAAACCCTAAAACCCTAAACCCTAAACCCTAAAACTTACAACCCTAAACCATGAACTCCTAAACTCCAAACCCTAAACCCTAAACCCTAAACCCTAAATCCTAAACCCTAAAAACCTAAAATCCTAAACTTAAACTAAATAAAACCTAAAAAATAAAGTAAATAAAAAAAAGCTAAACCTAAATTAAATAAGAAAAGAAAATAAAATAAAAACCTAAAATAAAACCTAAAGCTAAACCTAAATCTAAACCTAAACCAAAAATAAAATAAAATAAAATAAAAAATAAAAACTAAACTAAAAGAAAATAACTAAAAACCTAAACCAAACTAAAAAATAAAATAAACCAAAAAATAAAAAACCAAAATAAAATAAAAACTAAATGTAAGATATAAATAAAATAAACCTAAAATAAAATAAAATAAAAAATAAATAAAAAACTAAACCAAAAAAAATAAACCAAAAATAAATAAAAAAAACCTAAACCCAAAATAAACAAAATAAAATAAACCTAAACCTAAACTAAAATAAACTAAACTAAAATAAATAAAACCTAAACCTAAACCTAAAATAAACTCAACCTAAACCTTAAGCTAAATAAAAGAAAATAAATTGAAAATAAACGTAATCATAAACTAAGAAATATAACCTAAAAAAACTAAAATAAAAACCTAAAACCTAAACCTAAAAAAAATTAAATAAAACTTAACCCTAAAAAATAAAATAAAAATAAAACTAAACTAAAAAATAAATAGAAACCTAAACCAAAAGAAAATAAATAAATTAAAATAAAAAATCTAAACTAAAATAAATAAACTTAAAATAAATAAACTAAACTAAATAAAATTAAAAATAAATCCTAAATTAAAAATTAAACTAAAGCAAATATAAAATAAACTAAATAAACCTAAACCTACAAATTTACTTAATGTTTTTTTTTTAAAAAACCTTAAACCCTAAAACTAACCCTAAATCCTAAACCCTATACCTACAACCCTAAACCCTAAACCCTAAACCATAAACCCTAAACCCTAAACATTAAATATAAAAACCCTAACCCTAAACACTAAAACTAACCCTAAACCCTAAAATATAAATGTATAACCCTAAACCCTAAACACTATACCCCAAACCCTATACCCTAAACCATAAGCACCTAAAAATAAAAACTTAAACAAAATAAAACCTAAAAATTAAATAAAAAAAACCTAAACCTAAATAAAATAAAATAAATAAAATGAAACAAAAACCTAAACTATAATTAATCCTAAACCTATACCTAATCCAAAAAATAAAATAGTATAAAAAATAAAAACTAAATTAAGCTAAAATAAATAAAACCTAAACTAAACTAAAAAATAAAATAAAACTAAAAATAAAAACCAGAATAATATAAAACACAAACGTAAAATAAAAATAAGATAAACCTGCAATAAAATAAAATAAAAACTTAAACCTAAAAAATAAACTAAAAAATAAGACCTAAAAAGAAATAAAAAAAAAACCCTATACTAAAAAGAAACCTAAACCTAGAATAAACCAAATAAAATAAACTTATACCTACACTAAAATAAACTAAATTAAAATAAATAAAACCTAAACCTAAACCTAAACTAAACAATAAAATGTAATAATAAACCTAAAATGAAAACCTAAAACCTAAGCCTAAAAGAATTAAATAAAAACCTAAACTTGAACCTAAGAAAAAAACTAAAACTGAAACCTAAAAAATATAATAAAAAAAAAACTAAACTAAAAATTAAACTTAAACCTGAACCTAAACCTAAAAAATAAACTAAAATAAAAAACCTAAATTAAAATAAATAAACTTAACTAATTAAAAATTTAAAATAAATCTAAATAAGAATAAGAAATAAAATAAACTAAAATAAAAAATAAACTAAATAAACCTAAGCCTACTAGTTTACTTCATTTAAAAAATACCCTAATTCATAAACCTTAAACCCTAAAATAAACCCTAACCCCTAAACCCTAAACCTACAACCCTAAACCCTAAAAAATCTTAAACCCTAAATCCTAAACCCTAAACATTAAACCCTAAACTCTAGACCCTAACCCTAAACCCTAAACCCTAAACCCCAAACCCTAAATCTAAGCCTAAAGTAATAAAATAAATTAAAAATTAAACCTAATCCCTAAGAATGGGCAGAACCTTGATCGCAGGAACATCACCATCAACCAAGTTCATTCTAGATTTGATGGAGGAGGTGAAGGCGAGGCGAAGCTATGCTGCGTGAGAGGGATATGGAGGTGCTAGTCGATATTGAGGTGGTGGTCAGAGTAGTGCTGGTTATGCAAGCAAGAGGAGCAACGGAGGTTACAACTGTGGTGGTGGCGGAGGTAGAGATCAGGGATATGATGGCGGATCCCGATAATCGAGAGGCTAGGGTAGTTCTAATGGGAACTGAAGAAATTGAAGAATGGCTGATTCGATCTGCTGCTTATGGAACTGTGTCTTTACATTATAGACGGTTCTAGTTATCTAGGGTTTTTGATTTCTCTACACGTTCTCATTTCATATATATGTCATCAGTTGTGTCTTAGAAAACTTGGTGTGTTACTTGGTTCATGAAATCAAAAAGAAAAGATGTTGAATCTTAATTAGTTCTCTTTTATAAAAAAAAACTAAAAACCCTAAACCCTAAACTAAATCCTGAACCCTAGACATAAAACCTAAACCCTAAACCCTAAAAACCCTAAATCCTAAAACACTAAACCCTAAACCTTAAACCCTCAACTAACCCTAAACCCTAAACCCTAAAAAGCTAAAAAAGTTAAACCTAAACTAAATAAAACCTAAAAATAAAATAAATAAAAAACCTAAACCAAAATAAAATAAAATAATAAAGTAAAATTAAAACCTAAACTAAAACCTAAACCTAAACCTGAAAAGAAAATAAAATAAAAAATTAAAGCTAAACCTAAAATAAAAAAATAAACATAAAATAAAAAAAAGCTAAATAAAAACCTAAACTTAAAAAATAAACTGAAAAATAAAACTTAAAAATAAATAAAAAATTAAACATAAAACCTAAACTAAAAAAAACCTAAACTGAAACTATAATAAACTAAAGTAAAATAAAAAAACCTAAACCTAAAGATAAACATAAACCCTAAATAAAACTAAATAACCTAAAAATAAACTTAAACCTAAACTAAATAATAAAACCTAAAAATAATTCTAAAATAAAAATATAAAACTTAAACCTAAAAAAATAGAATAAAACCTAAACCTAAACCTAAAAATAAAAAAATAAAATCTAAACCTAAAAAATAAAATTAAAATAGAACTAAACAAAAAAATAAACATAAACCTAAACCTAAACTTCAAAAATAGTTTAAATAAATATAAAACATAAATCAAAATAAAAATAAAAAATAAAATAAACTAAAATAAATAAAAAATAAACTCAATAAACCTAAACCTACCGATTTACATTTTTTTTAAAAATATACCCTAAAACATAAATCCTAAGCACTAAACCCTAAAACCAAAAGCTAACCCTAAACCCTAAACCTTAAACCTACAACCCTAAACCCTAAAACCTAAACCATAAACCCTAAAAAACCTTAAACCCTAAATGCAAAACCCAAAACCCTAGACCACAAATCCAAAACCCTAATCCTAAACCCTAAACCCTAAAAGCATAAACTGTAAAACCCCAAACCCTAAACCTAATTATAACGTAACAAAATAAAATAAAAAATAAACTTAATAAACCTAAACCTAAACCCTAAGAATGGGTAGAACCTTGGCAGTAGGAACATCACCATTAACCAAGCTCAGTCTAGATCTGGTTGGTGGATATCTAGGTGGTGGGAGG
Organism: Cymbidium sinense; assembly: GCA_021442155.1. NCBI lineage: Eukaryota > Viridiplantae > Streptophyta > Magnoliopsida > Asparagales > Orchidaceae > Cymbidium > Cymbidium sinense. The sequence goes on along the minus strand of CM038214.1, from coordinate 327,830,194 downwards.
CGATGGTGGTAATGGAGGTGGGTGGGAGGCGGCGGAGGTTGAGGCGTGGTGGTGGGAGGAGAGGTGGGGATATGGCGATGGATTTACTACTCAGTGGTGGGGTGGTTGAGATAGAGCTGGAGAAACCAAAGATCGACAGATCTAATTTGTTGCTTATGGAGCTGTGCCTTTACAGTAGAGATGATTCTTGTTATCTAGGGCTTTTGATTTTCTCTATGCGTGCTCATTTTTAATCTATGTCGCCACTTGTGTATTATAAAACTTGGTGTATTACTTGGTTGATTTAATCAAAAAGAAAACATGTTGAATCTTAATTTCTCCTCTATTAAAATAAAAAAAACCAAAAACCCTAAACACTAAACTAAAACAAGAACCCTAAACCTAAAACCTGAACACTAAATCTTAAACCTGAAACCCTAAACCCAAAATCCTAAACCCTAAACCCTAGACCCTAAACCCTAGACCCCAAACCCTAAACCCTAAATCCTAAATCGTAAACCCTAAACCTAAACCATAAACCCTAAATCCTAAACCCTAAAATCCCTAAACACTAACTCCTATACCCTAAACCCTAAACCTTAAACCCTAACCCGTAACCCAAAACTCTAAACCCTAAACCCCGAACCCTAAACATAAACCTAAAGTAACTAAATAAATTAAAAAATAAACCTAAACCATAAAACCTAATAAACATAAATCCTAAGAATGGGCAGAACCTTGACGACAAGAATATCACCGTCAACCACGCTCAGTGTAGATCTGGTGGTGGGGGTGAAGGTAGAGGCGGCAGTTATCATAGTGGTGGTTGGGGATTTGGAGGTGTTGGAAGATATGGAGGTGGTGGTCGGAGTAGTGGTGGTTATGGAGGGAGGTGAGAGGAGTGATGGAAGTTACAACCATGGTGGTGGCGGAAGAAGAGGTCAGGGATATGATGTTGGATCACTCTACACTGATTTTATTAATTTTGAAAAGAAAAATTGTAAACCATAAACCCAAAACCATAAACTCTAAGCCCTAAATCTTGAACCCTAAACCTTAAAATAACCCTAAACCCTAAACCTTGAACCTAAACCCTAAAAAACCCTAATCCCTAAACCCTAAACTAACCTTAAAACCTAAACCCTAAACCCTAACTAACCCTAACCCTAAATGCTAAATTCTAAACCCTAAAACCCTAAACCCTAAATGCAACCCTAAACCACAAAATCCTAAATCTACACTACCACTAAAAAGCTGACCTCCCACAAACCTCAAATCCACAGCCACAAACACTAAACCACCCTAAACCTCTCTAAACCCAAACCCTAAAACCTAAACCCCTACAAGCATAAACCTCAAACTATAAACCATAAACCATAAACCACTAAACCCTAAACCCTAAACCCTAAACCTAAACCCTAAACCCTCCTAAACCTAAAGTAACTAAATAAATTTAAAAATTAACCTAAAACCTGTACACCTAAACCCTAAGAATGGGTAGAACATTGATGGAAGGAACATCATCATCAACTAGACTCAGTTTAGATCTAGTAGTGGATGTGAAGGCTAAGGCAATAATTATTACAGTGGAGGTGGGGGATCTGTAGGTGTTGGCGGATATGGAGGTGGTGGTCAAAGAAGTGGTGGTTATGGAGGTGGGAGCAGCCATGGAGGTTACAGTCGTGGTGGTGGCAGAGGGAGAGATTGAGGATATGATGGTGAATAAGGCTACTCGAGATGATGAGATAATTCTGATGGGAATTAGAGAAACTGAAGAATGATTGATCCGATCTACTACTTATGAAACTGTACCTTTATAGTATACACTATTCTAATTATATAGGGTTTCCAATTTGCTTTATGCGTGCTCATTTTTTATCTATGTCATCGCTTGTGTCTTAGAAAACTTAATGAGTAACTTGGTTGATGATATCAAAATGAAGAAATGTTTAATCTAAATTTATTCTTAAAAAACTAAAACCTCTAAAACTTAAGACCTAAACCTAAACTAAACCTAAACCTAAACTACACTCACCTAAACATTAAACCCTAAACCCTAAAATCCTAAACCCTAAAAGCTAAAACTTAAACCTTAAACCCTAAACCCTATACCCTAAACCCAAACACTTAATCCTAAACCCTATACCTTCAACTAACCCTGAACCATAAATCTAAAAAAAAAAACCTAAACTTAAATTAAATAAAACCTAAAAGAAAATAAATAAAAACCTATACTAAAATAAAATAAAACCTACATTAAGACCTAAACCTAAACCTAAAAGAAAATAAAAAATAAAACTAAACTAAAATAAAATAAATAAAAACTTAACTTAGACTAAAAATAAAAAACCTAAATTAAATAAAAACTAAACCTAAAATAAAAATAAAATAAACCTAAAATAAAATAAAATAAAAGCTAAATAAAATTGAAACAAATAAACCTAAAATAAATAAAAAATAAAACCTAAACCCTAATAAAAAAAAACTTAAACCTAAATAAAAAATAAACCTAAACTAAAATAAACTAAACTAAAATAAATAAAACTTAAACTTGAACCAAAAATAAACTAAACCTAAACCTAAACATAACCAAAAATTAAAACCTAAAAATAAACTTAAAATAAAAACCAAAAACCTAAATCTGAAAAAGTTAAAACAAAAACCTACCTAAACTTAAAAATAAAAAATAAAACCTAAACCTATAAAAAAACTAAACTAAATAATAATCCTAAACCTAAAAATTAAACTAAAATAAAAACCTAAACTAAAATAAGTAAACCTAAAATAAATAAACTAAACTAAATAAAATAAAAATAAACCTAAATAAAAATAAAATAAAATAAAAATAAAATACTAAAATATATAAAAAAAATAAAATAAACTAAAATAAATAAATAAATAAAATAAAGCTAAACCTAAGAGTGTGCTTAATTTAAGAAAATAAAATAATAAAATAATAATAAAATAAAAGCCCTAACCCTAAACACTAAATCCTAAACTAACCCTAAACCCTAAACGGATCCTAAACTTACAACCCTAAATACTAAACCCTACCAAACCCTACACCCTAAACTTGAACCTAAACTTTAAACCTATAATTCTAAAACAGGCTCCCAGGCCACTACCCTAAATCCTAAAGACCCTAAACCCAACTAATAACTTAACCTAAACTAAACTAAATAAAATTTAAAATAAAATAAATAAAACCTAAATAACATGTAATAATAAAATAAAAAACATAAACCTAAAAGTAAAATAAAATAAAATAAAAAACTAAATAAAATAAAATAAATAAAATCTAAACTAAACTAAAAATAAAATAAACCTACAAATAAAACCTAAATAAAAAAAATAAAATAAAATATAAAAAACTAAATAATAACTAAACCTAAAATAAATAAAAAATAATAAATAAATAAAACCTAAACCATGATAAAAGAAAAACCTAAACCTAAAATAAATAAATTAAATTAAATTAAACCTAAACTAAAATAAACTAAACTAAAATAAATAAACCTAAACATAAACCTAAAATAAAACCCTAAACTAAATGAAATAAAATAAACTAAAATAGAATTAAAACCTAAAAAAAAAAAATATAAAACCTAAACTTAAAAAATAAAATAAAGCAAACCTAAACCTAAAAAATTATAAAACCTAAACCTAAACATAAAAGTAAACTAAAATAAAAATTTAAACTAAAATAAATAAACTTAAAATAAAGAAACTAAAATAAAATAAAATAAATAAAATAAATTAAAATTAAAATAAAATAATAAATAAAAAAAATTAACAAATTAACCAAAATCTGAAACTTGCATAATTTAAAAAAAACCTTACCCTAAATCCTGAGCACAATCCTGATCCAAAAAAATAAAAAACTATAAACCTAAAAATAAACCAAACATATAACCCTAAATAAAAAAACTGAACCCTAACTAGTCTAAATCAGACCCTGGCAAAACCAAACCCAGGCCCTAAAACTAAACCCTAAAACTAAACCCAAATCTAAACAAACCCAAACCTTAAACTGAACCAAAACCACAAACCCTAACTAAATAACCCAAACTGCTAAACTGACCTCTAAAAACTAAACCTCAAATTATGGAAAAAGCCTAACATTAAACCTAAAAGGCCCTAAACCCTAAACCAACTAACCATAAAACTAAACCCCAAACCTACTACTAACCTACTAAAAAAAAAGCTAAAGCTAAATAAACCTAAAATAAAATAAATAAAAAAAACCTAAATACAATAAACAAAATGAAATAAAATAAAAACCTAAACTACTAAACCTAAAATAAAATAAAATAAAAATTCAAAATAAACTAAAATAAAATAAATATAAACTAAACTAAACTAAAAAAAAAAAACCTGAATAAAAACTTAAAAAAAAACTAAACCTAAAATAAGAATAAAATAAACCTAAAATAAAATAAAATAAAACTAAATAAAATAAAAATAAAGCTAAAATAAATCCTAAAAATAAAATAAAATAAAACATAAAATAAAATAATCAAACAAAGTAATATAAACCTAAACAAATAAATAAACTAAATTAAATAAAACTAAAATAAACTAAAACCTAAACCTAAATAATTAAAATAAAAAAAAACCTAAACCTAAACTAAAATAAAATCTAAATAAAACCTAAACCAAACCTAAAAAAATAAAAACTTAAACCTAAACCCAAAAATAAAAATAAAATCTAAACTTAAAATAAGATAAAAAAAACTCAACTAAAAGTTGAACCTAAACATAAACTAAAGTAAAACCTAAACTAAAATAAATAAACCTAAAATAAATAAACTAAACTAAATAAAATAAAATAAACCTAAATAAAAATAAAAAATAATAAACTCAAATAAATAAAAAAATGAATAAATAAAACCTACTAGTTTACTTAATTTAAAAAAAAAACCTAAACCCTAAACCCTAAACCCTAAAACTACCCTAAGTATATAACCCTAAACCCTAAAACTTGCACCCTAAACCTTAAACCTAAATGCTAAATGTTAAACCCTAAACCCTAAACCCTAAACCCTAAAACCTACAATCCTAAACCCTAAACCCTAAACTAACCCTAAGCCCTAAACCCAGAATGGTAGAACTTGATGGTAAGAACATCACTATCAACATCTCGATGTAGATCCGGTGGTGGAGGCGAAGGTGCAGGCGGTTATCATAGTAGTGGTGGGAGATCATGGTGGATATAGAGGTGGTGGTCAAAGCAATGGTTATTATGGAGGCAAGAAGAGTGACGGAGGTCACAGCCATGGTGGTGGTGGAGGGAGAGATTGGGGATATGATGGCAAATCTTGCTACTCAAGAGGCGGGGGTGGTTCTGATGGGAACTGAAGAAACTAAAGAATGGCTCATCCGATTTACTGCTTATGGAATGGTGTCTTTATAGTAAAGATGGTTCTACTTATCTAAGTTTTTCAATTTGCTCTATGGGTGAACATTTATGATATATGTCATCGCTTTTGTCTTAGAAAACTTTGGGTGCTACTTGGTTCATGAAATCTAAATGAAGAAATGTTGAATCAAAATTTATTCTCTATTAAAGAAAACTTTAAACCCTAAGCCCTAAACCCTAATCTAAAATTTAAACCATAAACCTAAAACCAAAACCCTGAACCCTAAACCCTAAACCCAAAACCCTAAACACTTAAAAGCTCAAAAGTTAAACCTAACCTAAATATAACCAATAAAATAAAATAAATAAATAAACCTAAACTAAAATAAAATAAAATAAAAACATAAACTAAAACCTAAAACATAACCTAAACCTAAACCTAAAAAGAAAATAAAATATAAAATAAAAACTAAACTAAATCTTAAATAATAATAAAATAAACCTAAAATAAAATAAAATAAAAACTAAATAAAAACCTAAACATAAAAAGTAAACCAAAAAATAAAAATTGAAAATAAATAAAAAATATAACCTAAACTAAAATAAATTTAAAACCTAAAATAAAAATAAAATAAACCTAAATCTAAACTAAAATAAACTAAACTAAAATAAATAAATCCTAAACCTAAACCTAAAATATCTAAAATTAAAGGTAAAACTAAACTAAATACAATAAAATAAACTAAAATAAACCTAAAGTAAACCTAAAATAAATACCAAATACATAACCTAAAAATAATAATAAAACATAAACCTAAAGCTAAAATAAAAGCAAAACTTAAACCTAAAAATAAAATAAAAATAATACTCAACTAAAAAAAATAAACTAAAATAAAACCTAAACTAAAATAAATAAACCTAAAATAAATAAACTAAATTATAAATAAAAATAAAATAAAATAAAATAAATAATAAAATAAACTCAATAAATATAAAATAAAATAAATAACTAAACCTCTGGTTTACTTAATTAAAAAAAAACTTAAGCCCTAAACCCTAAACCCTAAACCCCTAAACCCTAAAACCCACAAACCCTACCCTAAAACCTAAACCCAACCCTACCTTAAACCCTAAACCTAAACCCCAAACCCTAAACCTAAAACTAAACCTCTAAACTAACCTAAACCCTAACACATCATAAATCCTAAACCATGAATAAAGATGTTATTAGGAGTAGATCTAAAGAATGACCTAATCCTAATATAGTTATGGTAGCTAAAGAAAATTTCTTCAAGAGACTTTCCCTTGATTATTAGAGATTTGAATACCTCCCCAACCATAAATTATATAATACCATATATTATAGTGTAATGTACATCATATATTTGAGCATGTAGATGTGTTTTGGATGTTATAAGATGTTTTAAATGTTTTAGTATATTATGTTATTGTGCCCTATAGCTATATTAATATAAATCATAAAATATTGATTTAAAAAATCGATGATTAAACTTGTTAAATTTGAAGTGGGAATTAGGTTATAGTACCAAAAGGAGTGTTATGACTAAAAGTAAGATTTTATGTTCAAAATAAATAATATATGTTGTAGCATAGTATAACATCATATATCATAATATATTATTTTGTTTTATTAAATTCTTTTATTATTTTACAATCATGTCAAGAAACTAGCATTATCTATAAAAATGTTGAATTTGGCCAAATTGATAATAGGTAGAGCATGGCCATAAATATTATTCAATTAAAATTATGTAAGTGATACACTAAAATATATATATATATATATATATATATATATATATATATATATATATATATTTATCATTTAGACTAATTTTAAGATTTTTATCTTAACCAATCCCTTTTTGTGATATGAAATAATATATATATTATGTTATAGTGTATTATAATATAGGATGCCATAACATAGTGTAGCATCATGCATTATAGCATACTATTGTGTATTACTACTTGTTGTTTAGCTTATTTTAGTTTGTTATAGTATGATCTGATAGAGTTTATCTGGTATAATTCATAAAAATAGTAATTTATAGGCTAAGATGATGGGATTTGGCCAAATATAGAGTAAGCTTTAAGGAACATCATTGGGGGTGTGCTATGGTGTGTCATTGGGGATGTGCATCCAAAATAAATTTTCATTTTTCAACCAAATTTTATAAATATTTTGCTTAAAGTGATTCATTTTAAGGTGTAATGTAAGATAATATATTATATGAAAGTATATTAAAATAATTTACATAATAATTTAACTTCACATATATATGAATGTGGGGGTGTGTTACTAAATGTTATTATACATTTTAGTATGTTTTACTTTTGTAATATTACATTGGGTCAAAACTCACAAAAAGTGTTGATTTAAAGGTTGAGGTGGAAGAATTTGGCCAAATTCATGGCACACAACACCAAAATTATACTATTTTGTACCATTTCTAATAGAAAAATAACAATTTAACTTCATAAATGAACATTATTCATATTTTGAGAAAATTTTGTTATTTGTTCCTTTTAAGTGATTCTAATATGGTGTAATGTTAGACAATATATTATATTATGGAAAATTATAACATAGCATCATATATTATAATATAATATAGTGTGTTAATTCACACTATAATATGTTTAGCATGATATTGTATAGTTAATTTGAGCTTGCACCATCACAAATCATAAAATGTTGATTATAATGTTAAAATGATGTAATTTGAACGAATACATTGTTAGGCTTTAAGTTGAAGTATTAAAGGTGTGCACAAGAGAAGAAATAAGATTTGATGAGAATTCAATCTCAAGGACATGGAGGGAGATCCCCTAGGGGATCACACATGCATTGGGGATAAGGTTAGAATTTGATTTGGTTATATGATTTATGGAAAGAAGATCAATTAGGGATAAGAATCTATAATCCACCAGGGATTAAGATCGAATAAACTTTAATTTGTTTTGTTTTAATTGATGTGGAGGCATATCTGCTAGGGATATGGACTCAAGTCTGCTCGGGATCGAGTATATGAACTTTCCACTAGGGAAGAATGTTTGGGCTATCCGGGGATTATGATTTGAGTTTGATTTCATAGATTTATTTGGGGATGTATCCATTAGGAATAAGAATTTGGTTGGATTTCTTTGATTTAGACTCTATTGGGGGAGTTGGTTTAATTTGGCTCCACTAGGGAGGTTGGTTTTAAATTTAATTTGTTTGCTTGACTTGTTTATATATGATTTGGGGCTCCACTGGGGAGAAGGGTGTGATTTAATTCCACAAGGGAAAATTATATTGGGTTTGATTTAATCTAAGGTAATGTATGGACCCTGTCGGTGTGTGATGGACCACTAAGAAGGGGGTTATATTAGCCTTGACCTACCTCAGTTTACAAATCTAAAGGGATATGCAGGTAGAAATAGGCAACCAAAGGGATTTCCTTTCAGTGTGCAATGGTTATCCTAAGAAGAAGGCGTAGCAGACTTACATCTTTCAAAGCGAGGAACAACTACTCGGGTGACGTATTAGATGCACAACAAATTGAACCTGACTTTGGGTGACTTCTAAGTGAATGCCTCTGGGGACTTATGTCAACTCAAAAGTAGTCAGGGTTAATTTTATCTTAATTTTATGTGATTTGATATGGTTTGTTTAGTTTAGTTTGATTTCAAATTGAGGGCATATCCACTAAGGATGTGAGCTCGGTCAAATTTGATAGATTTAATTTATAGACCATGTCGATGTGATGGACCCACTTGAAGAGCTATATCGACTTATCTATCTTGGATTTACAAATCCAAAATGTCTCTTTATGGGGTAGAACAACCTAAGGGTTTCTTTTTGGTGTGCAACGATTATGCTAGGAAGAAGGCATAGGAAACTTACGTCTTCTAAAGCAGGGAACAACCGCTGAGGTGACTATTGGTGGCGCAATAAATCAAACCTGACTTAGGGATGACTACTGAGTGAATGTCACTAAAGAATTATATCAACCCAAGAGTAGTCATGCGATTCTTATAGGGAGTTTTGCTGACTCTACCCTAAAGATAAGATGACTACTTGGGAAAAGGTACCGCTAGGGGTATCCTCCTAAACCACAAGTGAAAATATATATTTTTTAGATGTTTGTGTAGACCCTATTGGTGTGGGGGACCACACTGAGATGGAGCTATATCGGCCTTAACCTATCTCAGATTTACTAGACTAAGGGAGAATCTACACATACACAGGATGGATTCTCCAACCACATGGGTTATTACTAGGAAAGGGGAACTGTCCAATCTGATAGTAATCTAGGTAGTGTCTAAATGGGGTCGCGTAAGATGTGATGTAAATATAGTGCCCATAGAGGAGGTGCTACTAGGATTTTTATCTTTAGCTCTAAAAAATAAATCTTATAGGTGTACGATGGCTAACTTAAGGAGAAAGCATAGCAGACTTATATTTGTCATGAGTGGTGTATCCTATGGTGCAAGAACCAACCAACCTAAGGTCTATCCATCAGCATGAGTGGTGTATCGGGTTAAAATAGTGAGAAACCAACCTAAGGTGCGTCGATGACCAATGATCAATCTGGAAAGAAAGCATGTAGGCTTACAACTTTCCAAGTGAAACTGATCATCGGGATAGTTTTTCATTGGTGGGATAGATGTTAATTGAGCTTGAGAAAATACTAAGCAAGGAGCACCAAGGAAGGATTGGACCTAGACTTGAAGTAATTAGGAGGGAAGGAGCCGCTAGGGGACTTATCCTAAACCTTAAATATACTCAATCCAGTCAGTGTATGAAGGCTAATCCAAGAAGAAAGCAAGTATCTTCTTAGCCAACATGAGGTAACACAACCATGTAAAACTACCAAAGTAACAAAAACTCGCCGGTGTCTGTGGCCAAGTAAGGAAGGAATGTGTAACAGACTTACATCCTTGAAAGCGAGAAGACCACTTGGGTAACACTAGCAAGGTAGCACATTAGCCCAGCCAAGAGCTACTATTGAGTGAGTGTTGTTGGGGGTGTTATCTCAACTTTAGTAGCCCAAGACAAAAATATGTGTTTGTTTTATATGTTTGTGTGTAGTTTGTGTTTGTGTTGTCGATGAAGGATAGGATGCTTCTCGAGTTCCTTACATCAACCTAAACATATCTTGGTGGATTCATAAACAAGAATACTTTCAACATGAAAGAGATTGAAATCAAAATGGAATTTTCATTGATGATAATAATTTTCAAACATGATTTATAATATTTCGTTAAGTAGAACCCATTGATTAGAAGCATTGGGAACTCTCCCTTATGATTAATGAGATGATAAGATCCTCCTTGGTAGGCCTTCTCTATGGCAAAAGGTTCTTCTCAAGTGGGTTCAAACTTGCCTCTCATCTTATCATGAGTAATAATCTATCTCCTATAACTAAAATAAGCTCTCCTACTTGAAAAGATCTAAGACGGACCAACTTCTTTAGAGCTTGAATCATTTTATCTTTGTATAACTAAATGTTTTGGCATGCATGTGCGTCTCTCCTCCATACCTTCGCTCTTCTAATCAACTTAGCTTTACGGTTTGTTATGATCTTGCTACTATCATAGTGATGGGAGTTGGACTTCTAATGGTAGAATATTGGACCCATACACTAAGAAGAAAGGACTAGACTGAGTTGGAGTTCTATATGTGGTACGATAGGCCTACAAAGCTTTAACTAACTGCTCATACCCTTGTTGTTTGTTGTTATTGAGAGTCTTCTTCAGTATTTGGATGAGAGTTTTGTTGAGGGCTTCTACTTAGCCATTTTCCCTCAGGTAGTTGATGGTAGAATATCTTCAATCAATGTTGTGTCTCTATGCAATGTTGTTGATCTCAATGCTCTTGAATACAATACCATTATTAAATATAATTTATTGAGGCACTCCAAACCTATATGATATGGTTCCTAAAAAATTGGAGCACTTGTTGAGTTGTGACCTCTCGGTGAAATCACTATGCCCATTTGGAAAAGTACTCAGTAGCAGCTAAGATGAATTGATGGGAAGGAGGAGGATTAATCATACCCACTATGTCGGTACCCCAACACTCAAATGGCCATGAGGCCAATGAAGGATGTAGAATGTTGGGTGGTTGGTGTAAGACCACCTTGTATTGACATTGGTGGCATCATCTAGCCATATCGATGCAATCTTTGATCATCATTAGCTAGTAATATCCTAGTCTCTTGATCTTGGCTTTCATTTTTGGATTGGATTTGTTGGCTTCACATAATCCTAAGCGTACCTCGATCATGATCTTATGGGTTTCGTGCTTGTCTAAACAACATAACCACATATGATCGAAAGATCACCGGTAGAAGACACCATCCATAATAGCATAGGAAAGTGCTCTCTACTTCATCTGATGGGCTTGGGACTGCTTTTGAGGTAGTTTTCCTTTATTTAGGTAATCCATGAATGGTTGCCTCCAATCTAACTCCTCGTCCTTGTTGGCAATGGAAACCTCCCCTTCAAGAGAGTACTTTTTGATGAGTTAAATATCAATAAGGGATTAGACTTATATAGATTATTATATGGGCTCATTCTCCAGATATGCCAACTCTTTGGCAAGCTTGGCTAAAGCATATGCTATGGTGTTCTCTCCTTGAGGAATCTTATAAATGGTAACCTCTAGGATTTGGTCCAATAACTCCATGGTGTACTTGGGGTAGTGATGGAGCTTGGGCTATATAACCTTATAGAACCCAACAATTTGGTTGATAACTAGTTGAGAATCCCCGATGATGTTGATGTTATGGATGCTTAGAGTAATGGCTAACTCAAGACCAGAAATTAGAGCCTCATATTCAGCTTCATTTTTTATGCAAGGATTAGATGATATGAGAATCTCATCATCACATGGTCCGAGTTAAGAGAACTATTTCTACCCACCTTTTTAGAATAATTAATTGTGGTTCTTCTCCTCTTTGAGAGGAAGCCACACCATCAAAGTACATCTTCCAATGGTGAATACTAGTATCCCCTAATTTCATAATTTCTTCATCAGGGAGATCATCAATAAGCAGAGAGTCACCAGGAAGTGGGTGTGCTACTAAGAAATCCTCTAGTGCTTATCCTTTCACTACACAGAGGGGTATGAAGGTAATGTCAAACTATGAGAGGATCATGGACTATCGTGCCAATAGTCTGGATAGTGTCGGCCGTGTCATAAGATATTGTAGTGGGTTGATCCTAGAGATTAAGTTTACCTTATGAGGAAGAATGTAGTGTTGTAGCTTTTGGGATGCAAAGATTAAAGCTAGGCAATGCTTCTCAATTTGGGGATAATTTGCCATAGTAGGGATTAGACAATGGCTGAGGTAATAGGGTGCATTTTCCTTCCCTTCATCATTAGCTTGGGCCAACAAATCACTAAGGGAGTCATCTAACACAATAGTGTAAAGTATCAGCAACTTGCATGGGATTGGGGCTACTACAACCAGTAGTGTCATCAGGTAATGCTTTATATCTTCGAATTCATGCTCACATTTATCATCCCACTTGAACTTAGCATCATTTTTTAAGTCTTTGAGAATGACGACATCTTCTTGATAGGTTGGATATAAAGCATCTTAGATGCTCCAACCCCAGAATGATCTGAGTTGAGTTAATCTTTTAGGGGGTGACATTTCTAATATTGCCTTGATCTTCTATGGATCAATTTTGATTCCCTAGTGTCAGATAATAAACCCAACAAATTTCTCTAAGCTACTCTAAAAGCACACTTCAGGGGGTTCATTTTGAGGTTAAATTATGTTAATTATTTAAAAACTACTCTCAAGTCAAAGAGATGGTCTTCCTTTTCTCTACTTTTGACCATAAGATCATCAACATAGCACTCGACTTAATGATGAATGAGTTCAATGAAGATTCGACTCATAGCCCGTTGGTATGTAGCATCAGGATTTTAAGGCTGAAAGGCATGACCTTATAATAATAGATTGATCGGGGTTCTAAAGTAGTGTTTCTTCATCTTGGCCATCTTTATTTGGTTATATCCATATGAGCCATCCATGAAAGAAGACTACATGAGATGAGGCAATGTCCACCATCAACTCTAGGATTGGTAGTGGAAATTCATCTTTTGGACAAAATATTAAATCAAATGTATTTTCAAAGCTTATAAATGAATAATAATATGTGTTATCATGCTACTTTTAAATACATAAAAAAGCATGTGCTTATAGCTTAAGTGTATGAATGTTGAGTTTTCTTTCCTCTATTCAATTATTGATTTATATAAGATTGAATGGTAATGGGTATATAGTCACGGACATCCACGGGAACCACGAGGCTTTAGCTAGCCCCATGGAGGCCATTTGATTACCTCACTTCCATGGTTTAATAATGGCACATACCCATTTTTTCATTTTATGTATTTCAACATTAGAATTTGGATGAAAATTATTTTATTAAAATTGCATATTCATATTATAAGTCATTGAACAAACAGATATGATTTGGAGCTTTTTTCCTATGTTTATGTATACAAATTTACATGATTGTATATGGGTATATAGTGACATCCCAGAATATGATAGCCTTAGGTCATTTGATTACCTCACTTCCTTGGTTTAATTGACACATATTACATTTAATTATAATCTTATATATGTTTTGTATAAAGAATTTGGATCAAGTTTTAATTAATATGTTTAAATAATTCAATCAAATAAAATAAATTTAAACATACAGTACATTCATCATTTAAAATTAATATTCTAAAATATGTTCAATGTATATATACACTTAATTAAATAATATCATGTGATGGAAAGGATTTAATATATGTTATGTGGTAGTAATTCAATTAAATTAATCTTAAGATGCCTTTCATTTAAATGGATTATTTAAAGTGAACTAAACTTAGGATTAATTAATTCATTTAATAAGCCATTCACTAAAGAGAACTAAATCAAATTAATATACTTTAGAAAGTGACTTAAGGTATGGATGAAAGATGACAATCCTCTTTTCCTCTCTTTATAACACTTAGTTGCTAAGTCTAATCAAATGAAGCAAAAGAAAACACAAATTAAAACTCTCAAATCAATTAAACTACTTCAAGTGAAATCAACCTTTCATGTTAAATCAAATCCTCTTCACTTAGAAAATACAACACTAATGCCACAACATACCACACAAGCCTTAATACACACATTAGAATTAAGTCACCACTTCTAGCTCTAAGTTAGGATGGCAGATGATGTGATGTATGTTTTGTTTTATGATATATTACTTATGATTGGATGTCAGGGTGTATGCTTTATAGACTAGATGATAGGCCAATATTTTCCTAATCATATTTTATGTAGGGGATTATGCTTAAGGGATGATTAAAAATAAATATGAATGTCCTTTTTGCAAGTTGCTTAAATCCTTAAGCATAATCCAAGTGAGGATAGGTGGGCTTAGTTACCTATGTGTGGGGTGCTAAGTCCAAATTATAAATACAACTGCTTGGGATTATATGTATATTTAACTAACCTCTATTTTGCATGTGTAGTTAGATTTACTTTTCCCACATAAATGTAATTTTAAGAATTAGGATTAGTGCTATGAGAGGATTAGGATGAGCGGCTAGAAGGCTTTTATGCCTTTGAGAAGCATCATCATCAAGGAACCAAATCAAAATGGAGATATGAAGAAAGAAGTTTAGGTTAGGTTTAGGTTTATTTATTTAGTTTATTTAGTTTAGTTTATTTATTTTAGTTTATTATTTAAGTTTAGGTTTAGGTTTATGTTTAATTTTATTTTATGTTTATTTTAGGTTTAGGTTAATTTTTTATTTAGTTTGGTATATTTAGTTTATTTAGGTTTAGGTTTAGATTTAGTTTATTTAAGTTTAGGCTTTATTTAGTTTAGTTTAGGTTTAGGTTTAGGTTTTTATTTTTAGGTTTAAGTTTATTTAGGTTTAGGTTTATTTTAGGCTTAGGTTTAGGTTTAGGTTTATTAATTTATTTTTATGTTTTGGGTTTAGGTTTAGGTTTAGGTTTTATTTTAGGTTTAGGTTTAAGTTTAAGTTTAGGATTTAGGTTTAGGTTTACTTTAGGATTTATTTAGTTTAGTTTAATTTAGTTTAGGTTTATTTTATTTAGTTTTTTAAGTTTATTTTGTTTATTTTAATTTAATTTAGTTTAGTTTTGGTTTAGGTTTAGTTTAAGTTTTAGGTTTATTTAGTTTAGTTTAGTTTAGGTTTATTTTTGTTAATTTTATTTTTATTTAGTTTAGCTTTAGGTTTTTAATTTAATTTAATTTATTTAATTTATTTTGTTTATTTTTTTGGTTTAAGTTTAGGTTTATTTTATTTAGTTTATTTATTTTATTAGTTTATGTTATTTAGTTTAGGTTTAGGTTTAGGTTATTTATTTAGTTTAGTTTATTTTAGTTTTGGTTTATTTAGTTTAGCTTAGTTTAGGTTTATTTTTTTATTTTATTTAGTTTCATTTTATTTTAGTTTATTTTAGTTTAGTTTAGGTTTAGGTTTATTTATTTATTTATTTAGTTTATTTTAGTTTAGTTTATTTTAATTTTATTTATTATTTAGTTTTATTTAGGTTTAGGTTTAGGTTTAGGTTTATTTATTAGGTTTTATTAATTTTATTTAGTTTAGTTTTAGGTTTAGGTTTAGGTTTTATTTATTTTAATCTAGTTTAGTTTAGTTTATTTTTAGGTTTAGGTTTAGTTTATTTAGTTTATTTATTTATTTATTATAGTTTAGGTTTTAAGTTTTATTTATTATTTTTATTTAATTTAGTCTAGTTAAATTAGGTTTAGGTTTATTTTATTTATTTATTTAATTAATTAATTTATTTAGTTTAGGTTTAGGTTTTAGTTTATTTAGTTTAGGTTTATTTTTTAGGTTTATTTATTTAGTTGAGATTTAGGTTTATTTTTATTTTATAGGTTTAGTTATTTAGTTTTAGTTTATTTGTTTAGGTTTTATTTAGTTTAGGTTTATTTAGTTTAGGTTTATTTTATTTAGGTTTAGGTTTATTTATTTTAGTTTATTTTATTTTATTTTATTTAGTTTTAGTGTATGTTTATTTTAGTTTAGGTTTATTAGGTTTATTTAGGTTTAGGCTTAGGTTTATTTTATTTAGGTTTTAAGTTTAGTTTTAGGTTTAGGTTTTTATTTCAGTTTAGGTTTAGGTTTAGGTTTATTTTTATTTTAGTTTAGGTTTATTTATTTAGTTTAGTTCAGGTTTAGGTTTAGGTTATTTATTTTTTTTATTTTATATTTAGTTTATTTATTTATTTTATAGTTTATTTATTTTTTAGTTTAGGTTTAGGTTTGGTTTTATTGGTTTGGTTTAGGTTTATTTATTTTACTTTATTTTATTTATTTAGGCTTAGGTTTATTTAGTTTAGGTTTTAGTTTATTTTAGTTTAGTTTAGTTTAATTTATTTATTTAGTTTATTTTTTTAGGTTTATTTATTTATTTAGTTTTTTTATTTTTTATTTTAAAAGTTTATTTTATTAGTTTATTTTAGTTTTGTTTAGGTTTTGGGTTTATTTAGTTTAGTTTGGTTATTTTATTTTTTTTTTTATTTTAGTTTATTTAGTTTAGGATTAGGTTTAAGTTTAGGTTTAATTTAAATTAGTTTAGTTTATTTTAGTTTAGTTTAGGTTTATTTAGTTTTTTTAATTTTATTTTTGTTTAGGTTTAGTTTTAGGTTTAGCTTAAGTTTTAGTTTAGGTTTTATTTTATTTTATTTATTTTATTTTATTTAGTTTAGGTTTTTTTTAGTTTTAGGTTTAGGATTAGGGTTTATAGTTTAGGTTTAGGTTTAGGGTTTTAGGTTTAGGTTTAGGTTTATAACAGGTTTTAGTTTAAGTTTAGGTTTAATGTTTAGTCTTAGTTTAAATTTTTAGTTTAGTGTTTAGCAGGGTTTTAGGGTTTAGAGTTTATGGTTTAGGGTTTAGGTTTGATTTAGGTTTAGGTTTAAGGAGGTTAGTATTAGGTTTAAGTTTAGGTTTCTGATTTAGGGTTTTAGTTTTATAGTTTTAAGTTTAGTTTAAGGTTAGGGTTTAGTTTTAGTTTTTTTGAGCTTTAGGAGTTTAGGGTTTAAGTTTAGGTTTTATTAGTGGAGGTTTAGTTTAGGGTTTTAGGTAGGTTTAATTTATTTATAGTTTATTTTAGGTTTTAGTTTAGTTGGTTAGGTTTAGTTGGGGTTTAGGGTTTAGGATTTATGGTTTAGGGTGTTTATTATTTAGGCTTTAGTGTTTAGGGTTTAGGGTTTAGTGTTTATGATTTTTTAATTAATTATTTATTTTATTTAAATTAAGTAAATCGATAGGTTTAGGTTTATTTAGTTTATTTTTGATTTATTTTTGTTTATTTTTTTATTTTTATTTAGGTTTATTTTTATTTTTATTTAGTTCAATTTATTTATTTTAGTTTAGTTTTTTTGTTAGTTTATTTCTTTGATTTATATTTAGGGTTAGGTTTATTTTGTTTAGTTTTATTTTTTTGTTTTCTTTAGGTTTAAATTTTTTTTTAGGTTTAGGGTTTAGGGTTTATGGTTTTAAGTTTAGGTTCTGATTGGGTTTAGGGTTTAGGGTAGGGTTTAGGGTTTAGGTTAGGGGAGGGTTTAGGGTTTAGTTTAGGTTTAGGGTTGGTTTATTTAGTGTTTAGGGTTTTTAGAGTTTAGCATTTAGGGTTTTGGGGTTTTAGTTTAGTTTAGGTTTAGGTTTAGGTTGTTTAGGGTTTGAGGTTTAGTGTTTAGGGTTTAGGGTTTAGGATTCTACGATTTAGGTTTAGGGTTAGGGTTAGGTTTTAGGGTTTAAGGTTTAGGGTTTATGGCTTAGTATTTAGGATTTTGAGTGTTTAGGGTTATGGGTTTTCTTATTTAATTATTTATTTAATTATTTTTCATTTAAATTAAGTAAATTAGTAGGTTTTGGTTCATTTAGTTTATATTTTATTTATTTTAGTTTATTTATTTATTATTTTATTTAGGTTTATTTTTATTTTTATTTAGTTTAGTTTATTTATTTTAGGTTTGTTTATTTTACTTTAGGTTTTTTATTTTAGTTTATTTTTTTAGTTTAGGTTTAGGTTTAGGTTTATTTTTTAAATTTATTTTTATTTTTATGTTATTTTTTAGGTTTAGGTTTACTTTTAATTTTTAAGTTTAGGTTTAGGTTTTTGTTTTATTTTTTAGGTTTAGGTTTAAGGTTTCTATTTTAGGTTTATTTTTAGGTTTTATTTTTTAGTTTAGGTCTAGGTTTACTTTTTAGTTTATTTTATTTTATTTTGTTTAGGTTTTGTTTATTTTATGTTTAGGTTAGGTTTCATTTATTTTACTTTAGTTTATTTTAGTTTAGGTTTATTTTATTTTAAGTTTAAGTTTTTTTAAGTTTAAGGTTTTTTTATTTTTAGGTTCATTTTTAGGTTTAGATTTTTATTTAATTTTATTTTAGGTTAATTTTAATTTTATTTTAGGTTTAGTTTTTATTTTATTAAGGTTTATTATTTTCAACTTTATTTTTTTTAGTTTAGTTTAGGTTTTATTAATGTTATTTTAGTTTAGTTTTATTTTTTTATTTTATTTTATCTTTTTGGGTTTAGTTTAGGTTTTAATTTAAGTTTTATTTTATTTATTTTATTTTTTTTATTTAGGTTTATTTATTTATTTTATTTGTAGGTTTTATTAAGTTTCGGTTTAGGTTTTTAGGTTTTTAGGGTTTAGGATTTATGGTTTAGTGTTTAGGGTTAGTTTAAGGTTTTGGATTTAGGATTTAGGGTTTAGGGTTTGGAGTTTAGGGTTTAGGGTTTTGGGTTGTAGGTTTTAGGGTTTTTTTTTGGGAAAAGTGAGAATTTTATTACCATAAAGGAAAAGATACAATGCCTTAATAGGTAAAGCTCTCAGTTTTAATGCTCTCGAGCTTTAAAAAAAAAGAAACTAAACCATCTAAATACAAAAAGAAAAGGAAAGGAAAACAAAAGAAAAACAAATACAATAGCTAAAAGCATATGAGAAAAGACACAATAAGACTAATACAGCTCATGAAAGTAGTAAAAGGACTAGTCAGTCAGCAGCTCTTAATCCCTTTGAGAAAGCAAGATAAGCAAGATCCGTAGCAACAACATTTGAGTTGACTGAGTAGAGCTCATTGCATCTATAAAGTTCCAACCTACAAAAGAATTTTGCAAAACACTACAAAGGCAATAATCATAGCCAAAGGGAAAAGAATAAAGTAAACAATTTAGAGAATTGAGAAAGAGAGGCTTGGGCTCAGTTAAGATCATCTCAAGTGGCAATACATATGAGCATCAAACATCACGAGAAGGGTTACGTCATATGTAATGCTACCAACTAGAGAAGATATGGGAAACATCAAGGTTGTCATAGACATACTTGATATAAGAAACCATCCAAGTAAAATAGTCCATAGTGATCTGTCTTGCACCAAACAAATAGAGAAAAGAGCTAATGACGACCCAACCCACCAACCAAAACCCACAATAGACCAATCACATAAAGCAACCTAGAAGCTAGAAGCGGGATCGGTGTAAGCTAGAAAAACCAAGCGGTAACTCCACTAAAGACCACCAAAGGAAGACAAACCCAAAAGGAGCAATTAGCATGAATAGGGGTAACAACACAACCCAACAAAATAGTCCCAAAGGCATAGCAACAACCCACGACTATCTCCAAAGCACTAGAATTCAAAATCCAAAGGCAAAACCTCCACCCAAACAGCAAAACAATAGAAGATAAGCAACAGAGAGGAAGCCATGGGGAGACCAAAGGGCATCCAGAAATTACTATCAAAACCACCACCAAGGCAGCAGAAAAAATAGCAAATCCAACCACCACTAAGAGGCAAATATCAAAAACAAGGAAAGTAAAGGGGTCAATAGCCAACCTAAATCCCAAGACACCTAGCCAGGCACAAGCATCCAAGGCAAGACAACATCCAATCCCAAAACACCAAGCTAGAGAGAGCCACAACCAGCCCTCTGCAAACACTAGACCAATCCAGTCAGCAGAGCAGCTTCTAGTAAACTAGTAGGCATAGACAAAAAATAGCCACAACCCTCTCCTCCAGTAAATAGAAACCCAAGTATGTAAGAAAAAAGAACCATAATGCAGCTGTCCTCATACCAATCAACTGAGATAACAACCAACAAAAGAAAACACCAACCTAAACTAGGGAAATAACCAAAAATAATTGAAAAAAACCAAAGCTAAGCAAATCCTAAAGAGACCAATAGGCCACAATACCAACCATGACATAAGTTCCAATTCAGAAAGGAGAGCCATCCAAAATAAGAGGCTAACCAATTGCCCAAAATAAAGGGAAAGAACAACAGTGGCATAGCTACAACCCACTTGAAGATCTCCAAAAAAACAAAGAAATAAAATTAGTAGTCACTCAGCCAGACAAAAAACCAAGGTAGAGAAGGCCAAAGAGAACCACCCAACCATAAGCAACAAAAAGGAAAAGTAATAAGGCTAGAGGCAAACAAAGCCCCTTCCAAACCCTATAGAGCAGACAGTCACCACAAAAGACAAAATAGGAAGGAAATAACTAGAAAAAAAGCTACCTCCAATCTACAAGGCAGAAGGAAAAACCAACCAGCAAAAGCCCCCAAGAAAAACCAGAAAAGGAGAACAACAACCACCAAAAAGCCTAAAACTAAGCCAAACAGAAGAGACCAATAGAATGAAAAATGACCAAAAATAGATTAGATGGAAGAGCAAATAGTAGCATCCAACATAACCAACCATAGCAGCTAAAAATTCAATTCAAATAAGGTAATAGCCGCAAAACTAGAGGCAAATTAACATCAATTAGTATAAGGGGTAGGCCAAAATCGGGCATAGCCACAACAGAGACCCCAAAACATCACTAGTTGTGTGACAAATGAAGCATAGCATGAGCCATAGAAAGAAAACCACCAATGTCAGAGGATTGAAGACCAATTAAAAATAGTTTATTTATAAAGTTCATTGAGTTGATTGAGTAAAGCTCATTCCATCTATAAAGTTCCAACCGCAAAGAATTACAAAACACTATAAAGGCAATAATCATAGCTCAAGGGAAAAGAATAAAGTAAACAATCTAGAGAGAGCTGAGAAAGAGATGGCTCGATGTTAGTTAAGATCATCTTAAGTGGCAACAATACATATGAGCATCAAAACTTCTTGAGAAGGGTTACAACCATATGTAATGTTACCAACCATAGAAGATATGAGGAAACATCAAGGTCATCATAGCCGATACACGATATAAGCAAACCATCAAAGGCAAAATAGTCCATAATGATCCAAGTCACACCAAAAATATAGAAAGAGACGGTGGCCAACCCTAAAACCCACAATAGACCAATCACATAAAGCTAGCAAAAGTTATAGAGATCAGTAATGCAGAAGCACAAAAGCCACCACCAAAGGAGAAAAAAAAAAGGAGCAATCAACATGAATAGGGGTAACAACACAACAAAATAGTCCCAAAGGCATAACAACAACCCACAGTATCTCAAAGCACTTAAATCCAAATCCAAGGGAAAACCTCCACCCAAATAACAAAATAGTAGAAGATAAACAACTAGAGTAAAGCCATAGGAGACCAAGATGGCATCCAAAATTACCATTAAAATCACCCTAAGGCGGGAAAAGAAAATCTAGCACCACTACCAAGAGGCAAATATCGAAACAAAGAGCAAAATAAACCGGAGGGATTCAATACCAATAGCCTAAATCCCAAGACACTAAGCGGGGCATAAGAAACCAAGGCAAGATAGCATCCAAGTCACCAAGCTAGAGAGCCACAACCCTCAAACACAGCCAATCCATCATTTCTACCGAAACTAGTAAGCATAGATAAAAAATAGCCAACAATCTCCTCAATAAAGAAACCAGTCTAAGAAAAAGAACCACAAAGTAGTTGTCCTCATACCAATCAATGAAAACAACTAACAAAAGCACCAACCAAACCAGGAAAAAACCAAAAGAATTGAAAAAAAACCAAAGCTAAGGAAATCCTGAAGAGACCAATAGTTGCCACCCTGCAACCAACCACAGCAGCAGAAGTTCCAATTATATGAAGGGAGCAGCCAACTAAAATAAGAGGTTAACCCATATAGAGCCCAAAATAGAGGGAAAGAATAATAGTAGGCATAGCCACAATGCACCTGGAGATCTCCCAATAAACCAAGAAACAAAATTGGTAGTCACTCAGCCAGACAAAAAACCAAAGTATAAAATGCCGAAGAGAACCACCCAACCACAAGCAACAAATTAGTGAGAAAAGGAACAAGGCCAGAGACAAACAAAGCCCCTTACAAACCTTATAGAGTAGACAGTCATCACAAAAGAGAAAATAGGAGGGCAACAACGAGAAAAAAGCTACCGTAATCCACAAGGGGAGGGAAAAACCAGAAGACCCCAAACCAGAAGGAGACAACAACCACCAAAAGCCTAAAATTAAGCCAAACTAGAAGAGACCAACAACAATATGAAAAATGACCACCCAAAATAATTCAGGGCGGAAGAAGCAAATTGCAGTATCCAACAAAACCAACCATAGCAACCAAAAATCTAATTCAAAAAATGTAACAGCCAGCTGAAACCTTAGGCAAACCCAACATCAATTAGTATAAGGGCTAGGCCAAAATTAGGCACAGCCACAACCCAACAGGAGACCCCCAAAACATCACTAGCTGTGTGACAAAAGAAGTATAGCATGAGCCATAGAAAGAAAACCACCAGTCTCAGAGGATAGGAAAACCAATTAAAAAATAGCAACACTACGACCCAAATAAGGGTCAGTCAAGTATACAATGGGGTAAAGAGAAAGGGGGTTTAAGTTTAGAAATAAACTAAAACTAACAAGGAAACTTTCATATAACATGAGATTGACCAGGACCCTAAAGAAAAATAGCAAAAACCACTTTGTGGTGAGGGAAGCACAAAAAAAAAAAACAAATCAACCAAAAAATAGGCTGAGTAAAACCACCATATCAATATGATAAAAAAAGTAGCCGAAAGTTAAAATCTGAGGTAAAGCAACCCAGTGTCATCCAGATTGACTAGACCATGCAAATGCTTAAGTAAGCTATGGTTATCAAATAAAGTGAGCTCATTTAATTTAGCCCCCAAATTAGCCAGGAAATCAGCACAAGCATTACTTCATGAAGAATGTAAGAAATTTTGTAGCAAACTTGAGAAAGAAGCTTTTAGTGTGATTAAGAAGATAAAATAAGTCAGCATTCCCCATTTTATTAGTATTGAGCATATCAAGTAAAAGAAGATAATCAACTTCAATCCAAATATTAAAGAGGCCTTTGCTTAAACAAATATCAATGGCTTTATTAACAGCCATGAGCTCTGCATAAATAACATAACAAGCTTTGAGGTAGTAGGCAAAAGCACAAATGATAGTACCTTTAGAATCCCTAAGAATTCCACCATAACCATATTTATTTGGGAAATGGAACCATCAGTATTGATCTTAATAAAATTTTCTTTAGGCTTAATCCAATGTATAATCCTAAACTCTTGTAGGAAGGGTCATCATAAGTGATACCCAATTTTTATACAAATTTATAACCTCTAAAATGAAGATTACTAATTAAATTTGCATTAAACAAAGTATGAATTTTTTTCTTTAGTTCTAGCAAGGATCCTTTTATTTTCATAGGGATGCCTCATATTTAGCATCATTCCTATCCATCCAAATGAACCAAATAAGGGTAATAGAAATTAAAACTTTCATATGACCTTTCATAGTTTTATGGAAACAAACTTCAAGACGTTGATATAATGAAGGAGACCCATAAAAATAGTTAGTGTTAAATAAATCATCATGCCATATCCAAAGTTTGGAAGTAATAGCACCATTGACAAAAATGTTATTAACATTTTCAATATGAAAGAACAATAATAACACTTGGAAGGTAAATAAAACCCTTTAAGCTAGAGCAAGGAATATACAAGAATGAAGTTATTCAAAATCCTCCAAGCTAAAAGAGAATAAGAAATGGGAATGATATTATTCCAAAGTTTAATGAAAACATTAGAGGTGTTTTATTTATTTCTAATAAAAATCTAAACCTCTTAAAGAACAAAATTGCCATTGTAAGAGAGCTTGAAAAGAATTTGACCAGGTGTATTAGAAAAGATAGCAATGTTGCAAAACTTGTCAAAAATAGAATTAGGAATGTAGTTCTCAAGTTTGTTATCATTCAATTGTTATTAAGCCAAAAGAGTTAACTTTGATAGCGGTGTGTAGATAAAAGAGTCAATAGAGCCATTGCCAATCCAATTGTCTTACCAAAGAAGAAAGAATGAATACCCCAAGATATTAAGGATTCAACAACCCATTTAATGGAGCAAAGCCTTTTCCAAATCAGAGAGTCACCAACTTTATAAGCATAGATAAGAGGGTGTTTACCTTGGCAATATTAATTAGCCTAAAGGCTATCATTCTTTCTAAATTTCCACCAGAGAATATAAGAGAAGGTAGTCATAGCCTCATGAATAGGTTTGCAACCAAGACCACCTTCACCCAAAGGACCACAAATTTATGTCATGATGTCCAATGCATTCTTTTAACAGAATTATTGGATCCCAAAAATAATTTATTAAATAAGCGATCAATTCTGATAAGAGTAGACTTAGTAGAATAATAGTTTGAATCAAATAAAGTGGCATAGAATTGAAGTGCTTTTAAGAATAGTGAGCCTACCGCCAAATGAAAGTAAATGGAATTCCCAAACAAAAAATTTATTTAAAATTTCTTGAATTAACTCATCAAAAATGGGATCATTTTGGACCTTTAAATAGAGGAGCACAAGTACTTAAGAGGTAAGTGTTGATGTTTAAAATTAGTGATATGCTAGATTTGATTGATTTTATTATTAGAATCAAAGTAATAAAATAAAAAATAACTTTTATTAACATTGATAGAAAGACCACTTTCTCTACCAAATTTATTTAAAAAATTTGAGGTTTGATATG
Source organism: Cymbidium sinense (assembly GCA_021442155.1). Classification (NCBI taxonomy): domain Eukaryota; kingdom Viridiplantae; phylum Streptophyta; class Magnoliopsida; order Asparagales; family Orchidaceae; genus Cymbidium; species Cymbidium sinense. Next base: position 327,804,840 of record CM038214.1, on the reverse strand, counting down.
TTGAATAGAAGCATTGCAAAAATAATGAAATCATCTATAAAGCTTAAGTGGGAAGAAGACCACCAAGAGTTAAGAATACATACTAGGATTATTTAAAAATAACTCATTGATGCTTTTAGATAACTACTCAACAACAATAATAAATAAAGTAGAAGATAAAGGATCCCCTTGTCTTAAGCCATGGGAAGAAGGAAAGAAGCCCAAAGCTTCCCCATTAAGCAAAATAGAAAACCAAGCATTATTAATACAATTTTTAAGAAAAGTAAATTTATCAAAAACTAAATAAATTTAGAATATAGAAAAGAAATCCCAAGAGATATTATCAAATGCTTTGGTAATATCTAATTTGAAAGAATGTTTCCACCTTTTGTCTTAGCATCTAAGTCATGAATTAATTCTTGGGCAAGAAAAATATTATTAGAAATAGATCTACCTCTAATAAAACTAGTTTGGTTGAGAGATTCTTATGAAGTAAAGGACTAAGTCTATTGGAAAGAATTTTGAAATCAGCTTATTGAAGAAGGTGCAAAGACTAATAGGTCTAAAGTCACCCCAATAGTCTAGATTATCTTTCTTAAATATGAGAACAATATAAGTGCTAGAAAAATATCTAGAAAAAGGATTACCTTTAAGAAAATCAACCACACTCAATCAAATCATTTTTAATAATAAACCAAAAATTTTGAAAAAATTGAGTAGTGAACCCCTCCGGACTAGCAACAGAATCTATGTTCATGATATTAAGAACTTTAAAAATTTCATCTTCATTAGGCATAATAGTAAGCAAATCATTATCATCATTAGTAATAATAGAAGGAATCAAGTGTGATTTAGAAATAACTTCATAAGAGCAACTCTTATTAAGCATATTTCTAAAGTAATTAAAAATTGAATCCTTAATATAATTATTCTCCATAATCCATTCTCCATTATCATCTTTAATTTTTTGAATATCATTTAAATCTCTCTTTTTTATTAACTAAAGCATGAAAATACCTAGTATTCTTTCACCATCACAATATGTTTATTAGCACTTTTTTGCCAATAAGTCTCTTTCATATTTTAAAATTAACAAGTTTATCTTTCACCTCAGTGAAGTCCTTAATCTTAGAAGGATCAGACATAATAGAGACCTCAAGATCACAAACCATTTTTCCATACCTTTAATATTAGCAAAAAGGTTTTTAAAATAATGCTTGTTCGACCAACCTAGATTTTTCTTAAGTCTTTTAAGCTTAAGCCAAAGTCTATTCATCCCCATAATCGAATTATCACGATGTAAAGGTGCTTTCCAATTATTAGCCACAACATTAAAAAATTAATATCTTTGAATCCACATGTTGTGAAATCTAAAAGGAGAAATTTTTAAATCTATTAGAATTAACTTTAATAGAAACCAAAGAGGAGCATGATCAAGCAAGGTTCATTTGGAATGATCGATAGAAGTAATATGCCATTGAGTAATCCAATTAGTATTATAAAATCGATCAACCTTTATCAAAGTCTAGAGTTTTGTCCAGTATAATTAGAACCTTTAAAACCAATATCAATCAAATTACAATCAAGGATCACATTAAAAAACCATGGAATGAATATTAGAAGAGTAACCACCACTTCGATCAGAAGTGAGTAAAATAGTGTTGAAATCACCACCAATAAACCAAGGTTTATGATATAGGTAGCAAAACACAATAATCACGCATTGATAACTTGTTAAAAATCATCAAGAATGGAAACCTCTATAAAGTTATTCCAAAAACACCAAATCATGACATTAGAAAAAATTGTGATCATTCTAGCAACATGGTTAATTTTTTAGCATGAATAAGAGGCTCAAAAATAAGTAAATAAATATTATGTATTACAAAATTTCTAATATGGTTACAATAGAGAGGGTACCAATCCCTCTAACATTCCAAACAATAAAATTAAACATAAAAGAAATAAAAGGGGTTAAGCAAAGGTGAATTAGAGAGAGGAGGGAGGTTGAAGTTGATCTAGTGTTTCTTGGCAATTTGGGAGAGAAATTTTTAAGATTTGTTTTTTTATTAGCATGCTAAGTTTGTAAACCATTTTATTTTCCCATATAATCATCATCTGAGAAGGATTTAGCAACATTAGTCATAGATTTAGGAGAAATCTTTGATTAGAAATGAGTTCTCCTTCTTCCAAGACATTAGAATTTATTAAAGCCAAATGAGCATTCAGAATAACAAGAGAGGGAGAAGAAATAAATTTATTAAAAGGTAAGTGTGAACACCAAGCCCTTCCTCTTCATGACCCAAATTATTAGGCAATGCCAAATCTTTATGAATTTAAATCATCTTGAATCAAATAGAATCAATTTTTCAACGATTATCATGAGGTATTAAAGCCATATTCTTCATTATTTTAATGATGCATAACATTAATATCTCATTTATATTCTCAATCAAAGCTTCATTTTCATCAATCAAAGTGGAGGATGTAGGGACTAAATTGGAGGAAATAGAATTGTCATAAAGTTTAGAAAAACTATTGTTCACATTAGAAGTCTTCAATTGCATAGAAGTAAGAGGTAAAACAACCTTATTAGGAACATTCAAAATTTTTTTTTTAGAGTAGCTTTTGATATTTAATGTGATGGCCTAGGGTTAGGAATAGAAGTTTCTTTAATAGGGATTTTCTTTTTTTAGGTGAGGATGAAAAATGAAACATTGAATTATCCCATGGATTTTTGTGAGAACAAAAGACATGGAGATTTTCAAATTCAAATCTTTGCACATAACCATAATTTTTAGATCCCAACAATTTCTTTGGGGTGTTTCTTGGTAATGTAATGTCCAATTAAGTATTCTATCCATTGAAGGATGAGATTTCGTAGCATTATCTAATCAATTTGCAACGACCAACAAAATAAAGCACAGACAGTAAAAAAGAATTGATGGTTAATGATATGAATTTGCATATTGGGGAGAGAAATATAAATCAGAACCTCTTTGAATTATTTCAAATTAGTCAAATTCAAGTTAGTTGATGCCCTAGCAGGATCCATAGTATCCTTCAGTTTTCCCTAAGGAATCATTCAGGAAGATGAACTACTGACATCACTCTAATGAAGACACAAAATAGGCCACCAATCATTGATTCAAGAAGGAATCCAGTGAGAAAGCACAAAATATAGCAGCAAGAAAAGATAAAATAATAGAAGGAAAGGAAATCGCTAGCATGAGGATGAGGGCTTAGTTTTATTAGTTTTGGGTTTTAGTTTAAGTTTAGCTTTAGTTTAGTTTAGGGTTTTAGTTTAGAGTTTAGGTTTAGGTATAGGTTTAGCTTTAGCTTTAGGTTTAGCTTCAGAGTTTAGGGTTTAGGTTTAAGTTTATTTAGAAGGTTTATATATTTAGGGTTTGAGTTTAGGTTTAAACTTAGGTTTATATTTAGGTTTATAGTTTAGGGTTTATTTAGTTTAGGTTTAGGTTTAAAGTTTTAGGTTTAAAATTAAGTAAAGTTTAGTTTAGGATTTAATTTTAAGTTTAGGGTTTAGTTTTTGAGTTTAGGTTTAAGATTTAAAATTTAAGTTTTAGGTAAGTTTAGGTTTAGAGTTAAGTTAAAGTTAAGTTGATTAGTTAGTTTAAGTTGGATTTAAATTTAAATTTAGTGAGTTAGATTAGTTTAAAGTTTTGATTTAAGTTTAGATTTAGTTTAAGTTAGGTTTAAGTTATTTTTTTAGTTTAAGATTTTAAATTTAAAATTTAAGTTTAGATTTAGTTTAGGATTTAAGTTTAGGTTAGAGTTTAATTTAGATTTAGTTTAAATTTAGGTTTAGTTTAGGATTTAGGTTTAGATTTAGAGTTTAGTTTAGGTTTAGGTTTAAGTTTAAGTTTAGGTTTTAAATTTTAGTTTTAAATTTAAGTTTAAGTTTAGGTTAGATTTAAGTTTAGTTTAGTTTAGGGTTTAGGTTTAACTTTAGGTTTAGTTTTTAGTTTAGAGTTTAGGTTTAGTTTAGTTTATTTAAGTTTAGTGTTTAGGTTTAGAGTTTAGGAGTTTAGGGTTAGTTCATATTTATTAGTTTAGGTTTAAGTTTAAGTTTAATGTTTTAGTTTAGTTTAGTTTTTAAGTTTAAGTTTAGGGTTAGGGTTTTAGGTTTACATTTTAGGGTTTATGGTTTTAATTTTAGTTTAGGGTTTAGGGTTTAGTTTAGGTTTAAGGTTTAGGTTTAGCTTTATGGTTTAGGGTTTAGGGCTTAGTGTTTAAGTTTAGGTTTAGGTTTAGGTTTAGGTTTAAGGTTTAGGGTTTAGGGTTAGGTTTAGGTTTAGTGTTTAAGTTTTAGTTTAGGGTTTAGGTTTAAGGTTTTTTTTTTTAGGAATAAATTCATATTCAACATTTCTTCTTTTCAATTTCAACAACCAAGTAGCACTAAGTTTTCTAAGACACAAGCGATGACATAGATAAAAATGAGCATGGATAGAGCTAATCAAAACCTAAGATAACTAGTATCTCAAGTAAAGGCAGTTCCAGGATAGATTTTGTTCTTGGTTTTCTCGTTCCAGAACCACCGCCTCTTGAATAGGATCGCCATCATATCTCGATCTATCCCTCCATGACAACCAGTATAACCTCCGTCACTCCTCACCTCCATTACCACCTACTTTGACCACCACCTCCATATGCACCTCTAGATCCCCACCACCATTGTAGCTCATGTAGCCTCCTTGGGATCTAGGAGCCTAATTGATAGATGTTCTCGTTAAGGTTTTGCCATTATTAGGGTTTAGGTTTAGGTTTAGGTTTATTAGGTTTTAGGGCTTAAGTTTTTTATTTATTTAGTTTTAGTTTTTGGGTTTAGGGTTTAGGTTTATTTTTTTTAGGGTTTAGTGTTTTTTTTTGGGTAGGGTTTTGGGTTTAGGTTTAAGGTTAGGGTTTATGGTTTAGTTTTGGGTTTATGGTTTATGGTTTAGGGTTTAGGCTTTAGGCTTTAGGGTTTTTAGGGTTTCTGGTTTAGGGTTTAGGGTTTAGGGTTTAGAGTTTAGCGATATTTTTATTTATTTATATTTATTTTAATTTCGTAAATGAGTAGGTTTAGGTTTATTTAGTTTATTTTTTATTTATTTTATTTTATTTTATTTTTTATTTAGGTTCAATTTATTTTAATTAGTTTAGTTTATTTATTTTAGGTTTATTTATTTTAAGTTAGGTTTTAGTTTATTTTTTTAGGTTTAAGTTTATTTTTTAGTTTACTTTTTTTTTTATTTTATCTTTCAGGTTTAGGTTTTATTTTTAATTTTTAGGCTTAGTTTTAGATTTTTATTTTGCTTTTTTAATTTGAGTTTTAAGTTTTTATTTTTGGTTTATTTTAGGTTTTATTTTTTAGTTTAGGTTTAGGTTAATTTTTAATTTATTTTATTTTAGGTTTAGGTATAGGTTTTGTTTATTTTAGGTTTAGGTTTTATTTATTTTATTTTAGTATATTTTAGTTTAGGTTTAGGTTTATTTTATTTTACTTTAGGTTTATATATATATATATATATATATATATATATATATATATATATATATATATATATAGTTTAGGTTTAGGTTTTATTTTATATTAATTTTAGTTTTATTTTTTTAGGTTTATTTTTAGGTTTAGGTTTTATTTAGTTTTTATTTTATTTTATTTTAGGTTTATTTTTTATTTTAGGTATAGTTTTATTTTTAGTTTTTATTTTTTATTTAGTTGGTTTTATTTATTTTAGTTTAGTTTTTTTTTCTTTTAGGTTTAGGCTTTGGTTTTAGTTTAGGTTTTAATTTATTTTATTTTGGTTTAGGTTTTTTTTATTTTTTTTTTATTTTAGGTTTTTTGGTTTTAGCTTTTTTAGGGTTTAGGGTTTAGGGTTTAGGGTTTTTTCATTTGGATTTAGGGTTTAGGGTTTAGGGTTTAGGGTTTATACTTTTTAGGGTTTAGGTTTTAGGTTTAGGGTTTAGGGTTTAGGGTTTAGGTTTAGGATTTAGGTTTAGGGTTTTTTAGTTTAGGGTTTAGGTTTTAGTTTTTTTTAAAAGAACAATTAATATTCAAAATTTCTTCTTTTGACGTAACACCAGTTTTCTAAGACACAAGTGACAACATAGATAAGAAATGAACATTTATAGTGTAAATAAAAAACCCTAGGTAACTAGAATCATCTCTACTGTAAAGGAATAGTTATAATACAAATCGTGGCCGTTCTTCAATTTCTCCAATTTCCATCATAACCATCTCGCCTCTTGGGATCTATCATATCCCCAATCTCTCCCTCCACCACCATAAAGCTCTTAGCTCCTCCCTCCATAATCACCACTTGCTCACCTCCATAACCTCACCTCTAGATCCCCACATTATGATAGCATGCTACACCTTCACCTCCATCACAGATCTAAGAGCTTGGTTGTGATGTTCCAACCGTCAAGGTTACCATTCTTAGGGTTTAGGTTTAGGTTTAGGTTTTGTTGGGTTTTATTTAGGTTTTTTTTTAGTTTATTTAGTTATATTATGTTTAGTTTAGGGTTTGAGTTTAAGGTTTAGAGTTTTAGGGTTTAAGGTTTAGGGTTTAGAGCTTAGAGTTTAGGTTTTAGGTTTAGATTTGAGTTTAGGGTTTAGGGTTTAGGTTTAGGGTTTTAGAGTTTAGGGTTGTTTAGGGTTTAGGTTAGGGTTTAGGGTTGTATGGTTTAGAGGTTGAGTTAGAGTTTAGGGTTTAGGGTTAGTTTAGGTTTAGGGTATATGGTTTTTTAGGATTTAGGCTTTAGGGTTTAGGGTTTAGGGTCATAGGTTTAGGGTTTAGCATTGTAGGTTTAGGGTTTAGTGGATAAAGCTTAGTGTTAGGGTTTAGGATTTAGGGCTTAGGGCTTTTACGGTTTATGGTTTAGATTTTAGGGTTTAGGGTTTTTTTTAAAAAAAATTTAATTAAATCGATAGTTTTAGTTTATTTAGTTTATTTATTTTTCTTATTTTATTATATTTTTCTTTAGGCTTATGTTTCTTTATAATTAGTTTAGTTTATTTATTATAAATAGGTTTTTTTTATTTGAGTTTATTTTCTAGGTTTAGGTTTAGATTTAGGTTTATTTTAGTTTAGTTTTATTTTTATTTTTGTTTTTATGTTTAGATTTTTTTTTTTATTATTAGGTTTAAGTTTAGGTTTTTATTTTATTTTTTTAGGTTTAGGTTTTAGGCTGTTATTTTTTTTATTTTTTGGTTTTTTTTATTTGAGACTTAGGTTTATTTTTAGTTTATTTTATTTTATATAGTTTAGGTTTATGTTTAGGTTTAGTTTATTTTAAGTTTAGTTTAGGTTTCATTTATTTTAGTTTAGGTTTAGGTTTTATTTTATTTTGTTTATTATATTTTACTTTAGTTGAGGTTTTATTTTATTTTATTTAGGGTTTAGGTTTTTTTATTTATAGGTTTATTTTTTATGTTTATTTTTTAGGTTTAGGTTTTTTATTTAGTTTATTTTTTTTTTTTAGCTTTATTTTATTTTTATTTAGGTTTAGTTTATTTATTTTTTTATTTTAGGTTTATTTTATTTTATTTTATTTAGTTAAGGTTTTTATTTATTTTATTTTAGTTTATTTTATTTTCTATTTATTTTATTTTAGGTTTTAGTTTAAAGCAGTTTAGTTTAGTTTATTTAATTTTATTTTATTTAAGTTTAGTTTTAGGTTTATGGTTTTAGGGTTTAGGTTTAGGGTTTAGCGTTTAGGTTT